>BMAV01017018.1:86868-102562 GCA_019973955.1 Trichonephila inaurata madagascariensis | reverse complement strand
AACAATGGATCTACGATGTTGAAAGATTCTCTGCCCTCCAACGACTACGAGGAAAGATGAGTGACACGTGATATAGAAGTGTTGCCGACTACCCCTCATTCAGCGCTGCATACAATTGCTGTTGCCAAACCTGTAAAGAGAAATTGTAAGAGCTCCTTAACTTTTTGACTTACCCTCCTAACTATGTTTACATAGTGTTTGATAATTAAGCTGCTTTTCAAAAAGAATATGACTAGCGAAAAGATGATCACTGAAACTAATCAAAATGTATTAGGAATTTAAATATACTTTATATATATTTATATACTTTATCGCGCGCAAATATATAAAAAAAATAATAAAAAATATCCAATATTAACCTCGTATTTTTTCTAGTATTTACACAATATTTTAATGAGATTTATAATATTAATGAGTGCATATTTTAATGAATTAAGAAAATAAAATAAATTAAATACGGAAGTATAACTATTTTCATATCAAAATTAGTTAGCTTCGTAATAAGTTGCTTTTATAATTAAACAAATAAAGAATTTTTGAGATGAAGTAGTGTTTACAGAACAATGAAAAGGAAAAGGAAAAAAATGTGTCGAAATATTACAAGAATTCTCTTCTATATGATTTCAACACATTTCCTCTTTTGAAATCAGCTCTGAAGACATTACAGGGAAAATTTCCATCTCTTATAATAAGTTTCAGATATCTCCTACAAAATTTCTTAGCACATTCTGTTTACTCTCCTCAGTATTTTTCTTAGTATATAACGCAGTATATTTTAAAACCAGGAAATGAAATCAGAGGTGAATGTTATTCTTTTTGGAGAGAAATAGTAACTTCCTGCATGCATCCGGAGTGATGCCAAATGTAATTGAAAAATTGAAGACAGTGAAGATTCAAGTATATATTTTTTTAAAAAAAGAAATGAACTCTTTAAATCCCCTTCTATCCCAATAAAGTTATGTGTAAACGCTATTAAAAGCTCCACTTTAGGGTGAATCAAATTCCTTTTTCAAGAAATTCGAAACCTATTTATGCAGAAAAGATGTTCTATGGTATATAGTTAAAGAGGCAAATAGAATTATATACATATTACAAGAAATTTTACGGTTACTACTCCCCCAAGGAAAAAAGAATTTCAGGTATTTGAACGTATTTATGCTAAAAAGTCGAAGTAAATCCTGTTAAAGAGAGACAGGCATTTTAATGCATTTTCACTTTTATTGTGACGACAGGGAATACACACTCTAAGCAGCTAGAAGAAAAAGCATAAAATACATTTAACAAAGCGTTTCTCAAACTGTGGGGCGCGCCACCCTGGGGGCACGCGAGTATATCGAAAACAAAAGATTTAAAAAACTAATTAATTTACTGGAATGAATTAAAACAAAATATTTTCAGACTTAAAAAAAATGCACTTTTACTCAGATATAACTTATATATATCATCTGGCGATATTACGTCATTAAAAATAAAAACTTCTTCAATACCTAATCAGCTATCTTTGATACTATAACCAAATTTTAAAAAAAACTTTTTTTTTATTTGCTGTAATCCCATGATGAGATATTTTTTTATTACGTTTTCTTTTTAAACCTAAAATACTACTCTTTCAGAGAAAAACTAAACCCAGACCCAGAATCGAAAAAATCTAGTAAAATAAAAAAAATTCATCACTGTTATTATTTTTGAAATACTGTACATTATAGCTGTAGGCAGCAGAATATATTTGCTCAACATCTATTTGATCTTCTAAGTTATTGGTACTGTTAGTTATGACCCCTCTCTTATATGTGTTTGCTTCTCATATAGGGAAGTTGTAAATAATGTATTTCTGTGTGGGAGGGGGTCCATGTAAGAGAGTTTCATGATATTTGGAAAACCACAGAGAGCACTTTGAAGGATTACTTGGCCAAGATTTATTTTCATGAGTACCCTCAAACATATAAAGCATAATGAAAAACGTTTTACACAATTTTCTTAGCAGTAACATCCATATTATTATATTGAATACACTTTTAACCCGGAACTGCTCGCGCAGGACACACAGATCACGAAATCGTTAATTCTGGCAAAACTGTTTATTTGTTACAAAAGAAAAATTGATAAGTCCTTGACAGTAGGTAAGTATACTTTCTCTTAGATAAATTATTCACTGGAATCACAATTTGTATCGTATACAATAAAAAAATTATATAAAAAAAAAAGGATTGGGGTCTCAATCACTCCGTGAGACCATTAACGTTAGTATCGAGTGTGTGCCTGCTCCCGGGGTAAAACATTTTGAAGTCTTCTCACTTTAAATATTAAAAATAACGCACTTATTCTTCATCAGAATTTTATTTTATTTTTCATCATTTAAGATTAATTCTAAATGCTCATTTTGTGAGGATTAAAATTGCTGTTCGCTTAAAACTAATAATAATATGAGCATTCATTTTAAAATATCATTTTACATTTTCGTAAACATTGTCACGCATTTGGGTTTACTCTCCATACAATTCAGCTATTATATCAAGAACGTTTTAGATTTTTTAAAAAATGAACTCGTGCGAAGAGCGGGTACTTCAGACAGTACACTTTTAATGTATCAGTGCTGCACAAGGTATTTTATAACTAATTTATTAATACTAAATTAAGAGCAAGTATAATAACTATTAGCGACTTTCATGAGCTTGTCTTGCAGAGGAAAGTTTTTCAAAGGAAGATTTACGATTAGAAATTGACATTCTGAGTACTTTTTCTATATTTGACTGAGATCTATATTTTGTCTTCAAAGCAGCCACCACATTTTACAATCTGTTCTAATTTAAAAAGTCGAGAAAGCAAAATAAAATATATATTACTTAAAAGTAACATATATAAAATTTAATATACTTATTAATTTGTATGGTTTATAATTAAGATCGTATTGTAGTTTTAGCGTCAAAGTGCAATATATTATTGCATTCAGAACATTATTATTGTATAAGGAGGGTGCGATAAAAATTATGAATGAAAAGTGGGTCGCCAGTATTGAAAGTTTGAGAAGTACTGATTTAACAACTTCTTTAGAATTAAAAAAAATTACTATCGAAATTACAGTGTTCGATAGAGTGGAAAACCAAAAAGAGCTTCGTCGGGGTGATTCGATGATGTGGAGGGGGGGAGAGGGGGTTTATAAAACGTTTACTTTCATTCTTTCATTTATTTCACAGGGAGCTGCGGATTGGTAATTACCGTTGCAGACATAGTAAATTCCCTGGGAACTAGTATTTATTTTTAATATGGCACCATACAGGCAGATACCAATAGCCAATATGTAATTTTGACACCCAGTTTCCTCCTCAGAGGGAGGTACCTGAGCTTTGAAGATGTAAAATTGTCTTTTCCAAACCAAACAGGCACTCTAAGAATCTTTAAAATGCCGCATAATCATACGACATGGACACTGTCGATTTGGTTTTTGCAATGTTGCGAGACAGACTTCCCTGTTCAGTGCTTACTCAACAATAATAACTTTTGATTATTAATATAAAATAACAATAGTTATTTTGAATCGAAATTCCTCACAAATAAAAATATTAAGTCTTTTTCCATTTTTTTTTCTAAACTTCAACTCTATTTAGTTTTGAAATATATTTTTTTTAGAATTATTTTACATTTTATCTCCATAGTATAAAACAGGGATCGGCAACCTATGGCACACGTGCCAAATCTGGCACGTGGTACAATTCTTAGTGACAGTCTACGCCTCCCTACAAATTCGTCAATTTTTCAGTAAAGCTGACAATTTTGAGTTGGAGATTGCTGAACGAGCATCTTCAGAATTATGTAAAGGAAAATTTACAGAATTGTTAAATACACTCATGGACAAAAAAAATTAGCGCACCAAGAAGGAGTCGCCAAAATGAAACGAAATTTTACATACGTAATGACTACTTTGGTATAAGTAAATGATTAGAAAATGAAAGAAAAGGGATAATTTACTTCAAAAAAAAGGCAAAGAATGGAGTATTTAATACCCTGCTGAACCCCCTCTAGCGCGAATGCACGAAGCGATACGATTGGGCATTGAGGCATACAAGTTCTGTTTGATTTCTTGAGACATTTCGTTCCATATTTGCTGTACCCTTGTCTCTAGTTCTTTCAAACTCGTGGGATACCCAACTCGCCGTCCCAAATGATCTCAGATATGCTCGATTGGAGACAAATATGGGGATCGGGCAGGCCAAGGAATTGTAATAACAGTGCGGAATCAGTCCTGTGACATCCTTGCCGTGTGAGGCCAGGCATTGTCTTGTTAAAAAATAGCTCATGGGAGCCGTTGCATAAGTGGCAACACATGTGTTTGCAGGATGTCATGGACATACCGCTGGGCTGTTATAATGCCACAGATCAATGCATGAGGTGACCGTGTATTGTAGGTAATGGCACCCCAAACACCAGCTGTGGGAGCAGTGTGTCACTGTAAAGCAAAGGCAGGATCGAGGCGTTCACTACGGGGTCTCCACACAAGAACACGATTGTCTCACTGCTGTGATTGAATTGCAATGACGTCTTCCAGCGGGGTCAGTGTTCACGAAACTTTCTATTTAGCGCCATATACCGCAAAACTGCCAGCAGGAATCTTCCAGAACGTCAGGAATTCCATGCAGCGTTGCTGTCAGAATTTTCAGACAACTTCTGGACGTAATTTTAAACACCTGTTGTAGTACAAACGTTTAATAAAATGTTTTATTTCCCATTAATGTGTTGCTTTTTGTTGCACCATAGCTCGCACCCTCCGGCATTTGAGTTTCTATGTGATTCCGAGTCGTCTTTGTACACCTTACACACACTGCCAGTCTGTCGGTCTGGTGGTGAATTACACTTAATACAACGCCGTATCACTAGTATTCCTTCGTAGTCGTTGAGGTGTACCAGACCGTTCAACATGGGAAATCCATTGTCGTTTTGCACCAAGGAGCAAAAGAGGGCAGTGAATCACATTTTGTTTGCGGAAGATGTGATACCTGCGCTGGATACTAGCTTTCGATTCAATCGCTATACCTTCAATGACGACGATGGACTGGCCGATCTTTCGTCGTCCCATAAAAACATTCTTACCTGTTTGAAATGCTCTATCCATTCCCAGATCTTGCTTTGCGATAAACAATTATCACCATATTGCTCTTGCATGCGACGAATAATTTCCGAAGGCTTCACATCTTCTTCATACAAAAAGCAAATCACTGCCCTCCTTTAATGCCATAGGTAGCCTAGTGATTTGAGCATCGGACTCCAGACCAGAGGGCCTGGGTTCGATGCCCGATGCCACCAAATACTCGGAGTATGTGCTCGTAAAATCAGTGGGTCCGAAAGTCTTGTGGGTGGTCGCAGGAGAAGACACGGGTGAAGAGAGCTGGAGAATATTTCCCTACCCTCCAGTTGCATGCCTAAGTTGTGGAGGTGAAGATAGGTGGTGTCGCCATCTATCGTGTAGAAGTCCAACCTGTCTCAGGCTCTGGCAACTTTCATTCCTTCCCTTTGAGAAGGACACAACAACAACAACAACTGCCCTGCTTTCCTCTTTGGTGCAAATCGATAACGAAGCTGCCATGCTTAACGGTCTTTTACACCCCAACGACTACAAGGGCGGATGAATGACACTTTGTATAGAAGTGTTGTTGACTACCCCTGTTTCAACGCTGGATACTAGCAAGGCTGCCAAACCTTAGTAAGAGAAATTGCAAAAGTCCCTTTACGCGTTTTGACTTCCCCTCGTAAATGTAACATATTTATTTTAAAATATCATCGCTAAAGAAAAGTTGTCAGAGGGAAAAAAACCACAAACATTGAATGTTTTTAAGACTAAAAAGGGATTATTTGATTTCTGTGGTAAGTTTTATAAAAAATTCACCTGGATCTCAAAATATCACTGAACTTCCATGTTAAATTAGTGAAATTGATAATGTGCTTGTCACATTTATACTTTAAATGCTTCGAGTAAAGTGTTTAATATTTACATGGTACTAGAAAATCACAATTTAAACATTTTTTAAACATATTTTTTCCCCATTCGCAGACACGGCAAATCCCCAAACGTGAAAGCCATTTCATGTTGGCACCATTTGGTGGCATTCTCCTTACCATATTTGGACGCTTGACTTAGTCTTTAATTCAAGTATTCATTGGATGCTATTACTTAAACATATGATCGTTTTTTAAAAATAAACAAATACTTTTTGTAAGAATATGAATTTTGCACTTTAAATTTACTATCAATTTCTTATGTTTTTTTTATTTATTTTAATTTTTAAACGAAGTAATTAATTACAGACTTTTCCAGTTATCAAACACCGGTGAAATAACAAACGATTAAATATTTTAAAAAATTAAATTCAAATATAAAACTGTAGAAACTGAAATAAATATAACAATTTTCCCGAAGTATTTAAATATGCACGTAGGCAGTTAGGAACGTGCGTTGTAATAGTTTTTAATACATCTTAAATACGCAATACACACAGTAGGTAATATTATATTAACCCAGTTTTTAAATCACTTCTGTAAAATACTAAATATTTAACTACAATTATAATTATATATAATTTTAATTTTATCGATCATATATGTATCAGAAAAAAAACTTATCAATATCTATATAACTTTATCAATTGTAAGGTATGTGACATTTATAACAATCTTGTTGTTTTTCTCTTAAGCATTTTCAAAATATGAGATATCTGAAATATCTGTGAAAGATTATAAGAATGTCTTCAACCTGAAAGGCAAGAATTTCCAATCAATGGAGTAATGAGAATTTATGATTTTCATTAAAGATCGAATTTAATTATCAGCTTTTAGTAGAGTTAGTCAACATAAAATTAACTAGGGAGACTATTCAGTGCACTTATTAGGGAGTTGGGAAAGAAAATGCGTAATTGATCGGCGAAGGGTATTGATTTGTAGTTATTTAGAACTTATTTGCCAAAGGAAAGTTTTGAGTTATGACTTTACGTGAGAAAAATATCTAATTTAATTGATTCCGTTTTATATTTAAAATGTTGACAAATTAGACAAGTGAGGTTAAATTTACTGGTTAATCAACAAAATATACATATATATGTGTAGGGGTATTTGCTGTATGTAAAAGATTCTTAGGATAAAAAAGAATGAAAAAGAAATGCTGTTCCTTTAAGGTATCCGACTACGTTCGGAACCATGATCTTGCAAAAGCGTATAAATGAATAATATTTATGATATTTAGTGTCACTTAGATTAGAAAATGTATATAAAATTGTTTTAAAAATAGTATTACAATAAAAAACTATTTAAGTACAATATTTTGACAAAAAATGAACATAGAATGATTCACTTTCAAAATATTCCCCTTTTGTGAAAAATGCTTCTATTATAATAATATTTAGCCTGTATATAACTTAGAACTCTGTATAGAGGCTCAACTAGAATTTTTGAAATATATAGCTTAGAAGTGGGTTTATCCATGTTTTACGACAACAGAGGGGAGAAATTTTAAGAAAAAAACGCCGATAATTATTTCAATGGGTGGTAACTCTGAAAATAATGTGAATTTTTCAAAAATCATAGTTGAACCTCTGTACAGAGGTCTGAGCTATATACCGGCAAAATATTAATACAATAGAAGCATTTTTTACAAAAGGAGAACATTTGAAAAAAAGGTTATTCTAAGTTAATTTTTTGCCAAAATATTGTATTTAAATAATTTTTTTTTGTCATAATGTCCTTAAAACAATTTTATACATGTATTCTAATCTAAGTGACACTAAATATCATGAAAATTATACATTTATGCGCTTTTTAAAACCACGGTTCCGATCGTAGTTGGATAACTTAACCCTTTAAACGGTCAATTTTTTTTACGAAAATGCTTAAAAATAGCGACATTTTTCAATTCTTACTATTAGCTCACACTCTCTATATATTTATTAATTTATTTATCTTGGTGGAGTTTTCAATCATTAATAAAATACATTTTAAAGCGCACAATTTTGAGCTGAAATTTTATATACATGATTATTTTAAGTGACAATACAGTAATTAAATTATAATTAATAAAAATTATTTGATTAAAGCTAATTATTCAAAGAATTACATATTCAGCCATTTTAGATTCATTTTTGGCGACTTGTGTCAAAACTTTAAAAAAAAATTTCTCACTTTTTAAAGCATTTAGTTGAACTGAAATTTTATATACACGATTGTTTTGGATAACAATACGATACTTTAATGATAATTAATAAAAATTAATAACCACTTAATGCTGCAATTCTGTCATATATATATTAATTGTAACTATTTAATAAAAAGTAGCTAAAATAAAAATTTTCTTTGTTGATCTAAGTAGGAATTGACTTATAAAATTTTTTTTATATTACTTATTTTTATTACCATACTCAATAGAATGAGAAATAGGAAAAATTTTAATTTAATTTTAAATTTTAAATTTTTACCGCCATTTTTTTTTTAACAATTATGGAACGCAAAAACTTTTTAATGGTTGCCTTTTGTAAATACAATCTGAATGCTATGAAGAATTTTTCATGTATTATAGAAAAAATTTTATGTTTATACTTTTTCGAATGATTGAGGGCTTTGTGTGAGTGTTGAAGGCGTTTGATTGAGTGTGTTCCTGGGAAAAATAAACCGAATAATCAGTAAACATTTCTGAATTTGTATCCAAATTTAATTCATCGTTTGACAAAAAAGTGTGTTTTTGTTGTTTATCTGTAATTTCAAAAATCGCTGGTCTAAATGCCAAAACATTGCGTACATTAACCCTTCAACGGACACAAAGCTAAAATACACTTTTATGAGATAAAGTACTTGAGATAAATGTAATGTTCTCATCCTCTATAAACATTATTTAGTGACAATATATATATATATATATATATATGATCAAGGGTTTTTTACCTGGGTGGTGGCTAGACGTTATAGCCACTGCGCACTTAAGACATTTAACTTACATTTCAGGACAGAAATAATGAATCATGTTACAATAAACTTTTTATGAATTATTAACATTTATTCTAATAACTATTTCAATAACAATTAAATACAAAGTATATAAGTGTAATTAAATAATAATAAAATAATTGTACTTAGTAGAATACTTACCAAAATATACATTGAAAATGGTATATATCCTCATTTTATTATTTATTTAATTTTAGTATAAAAAGTTAGAGAAATAAAGTAATATTTTTGAGGACTTAAATTAATTATTTCACAAATTTGATGAGCTATTTATTGTGGAACTTTTCAAAGCAAGTAGGACCATTTTCTTGAAGGGACAATCGTGCGTTGCAGGACCGACACAGCCATTGAGAGCGATGAACGTCTTTTCTGGTATTGCAAAGATAGCATCTCCTGTACAGATCACCTTCTGTTTTGACTCTCTCAAGTAGAAGAAGAGCGAAAATTTCAAGGTCATTTTTCTATTCTATGTAGGCCGTGGATAGAGCCTCTATCCACATATAAAAGCTTTCCAAAAACCTAAATAAAAACTTTTTTAATTGCACATTTGCTTAATTCATTCAGATGAGAGAAAGTATACTTAAGACATGTCGAAATTTTTATCAAATATCAGAAATTCTATTTATAGCAACCGAAATACAATTTGTAGATTTCACCGAGAAAAAATGTTTTTAGCTACCCATCACAGGACATGAAATGCAAAAAAAGTTATCGTGCTGGCATCTGTACTGATTTGTATGCGTTTTAGCTTCAATGAACGCATGTGGATAGACTAAATATCCACCACCCACTTGGAGAAAAAAATTTTAATTTGTGGCTAGACCTATTAGCCACTGCCCACGAAAGGGTTAAAAAAAAACAAATTTTAAGGGTTTAAATCCCTGCCTAGTTCAAAGGAAAATTCACGTCATCACTTCAAAGAAAATGCCGGATGAAAAGCATATTGTACCATAGTCAAACTGCATCACCTTTTTAAAACACTAGCTCTAAATAATATCACTATAAGTATAAAAAATACGTGCAAATTAAAGAAAGAAAAAAATATCAGTGCACGTACAGGCGAACCGTAAGGGGTCTCAGGGGAGTTAACTTTGTGTCTCGAGGGCTGAAAATATAAACAATTTTCGAATAGATTTAATTCTTTGAAATTAATTTAAATAATTGGGATCTTTTGCACATTATTTTTAAGCGAATGAGTCTTCAAAAAGTATATTATATAAAAAAAAGTTTTAATGTACCATGTTTTTATAAAGGACTAAAAGGCATAATTTTTGTTTCCGTCTCTTTCGTTTTCTTCATCTTTCACTCCTCTTCGTTTTTTTCTTCTTTTTTCACATTTTCTTGCATTGTCACCCACTTCTGAGCTAGGATCCGAATTTCAAGTCTCTAGCTTATCGAAAAATGTTAAATCAAGTACAAAATTCCAGCTGGACAGACAAGAAAGCGAATTAATAAAAACTAGGCAATTAATAATTATTTTATTTATTTAAATGATTTCTTATTAAAATAACGACTAACTGGTAATTGGTAATTAATGTTTATAATAAATAAAATAGTTTTTTTTTATTTCTTTTTCGTATTTTGCTTAAATACGACGAACTGCCTCGCGTTATTTATAAGACTTCACACAACTTGTAAGACTGCACTCAAAGAATTACTATTACGGTTAGCTCAAATCAACTTTAATTCATCATTTCTAAATTCAAACTCCTTCACACATTCAAACTGAGCACAATTACAATGCATCAAGCAGTTAATAATAAGCAATAACGAGAGGTTTTCGTGCGTGGCTATTTGCATCTGCTTTCTTCATCTAGCTGGCAGGCTGACTGGTTAAGTGTTCACATGGTCAAAAGAGTGCGTACTATTGTCAATAAAGCGATATTTTGAAAGCGAGTTAATAAAAAAACATGGTAACCTGGGGGCCCCTTTTTGACTCTAGAGACACGAAATTGCATACGTAGACACGACTCGACTCGTGCTATCGACAGGTAGTCTTTTTTCGTGTAAATTCGTGTAATTTCCGGAGTTACGGGTACCTGTCAAAATCGGGGCCTGTATCTTCCGGGGCTTGGGTTCGAGACTAAAAATTTTCTTTTTTTTACATTTTCAGGCATCCATTTCTAAGCTGTGCTCCAAATTTCAAATGTCTACCGCATCGGAAAGTTAGGTTAAAATCAATAACAAAATTCCATCCGGGGCAACATGCAAGCCTCTTCGGGATCCCGAGTTCTTGACTAGAACTTCTTTTCCTACATTTTCATCATTGTCATCCACTTCTTAGTTATGGTCCAAATTTCAAGTCTCTAGCTCATCGGAAAGTTAGTTTAAAATCAATTACAAAATTCCACGCGGTCAGACAGACAAGAGAGCGAGTTAATAAAAAAACATGTGGTAAACTGGGACCCCTCTTTGACCCCAGAGCCACGAAATTTAATACGTAGACGCAGCTCGAATGGTGCTATCGACAGGTGGTCTTTGTTCGTGTAAATTCGTTTAAGTTCCGGAGTTCCTGTCGAAATTAGGGACCGCCTCTTCAAGGGCCCGGGTAACTTCTTTTTTCTCATTTTCATCCATTGTCCCCCACTTCTTAGCTATGGTTTAAATTTCAAGTCTGCAGCTTATCAGGAAGTTAGTTTAAAATCAATTACAAAATTCCATCCGGAAAAACAAGAAAGCGAGTTAATATAAAAACATTGTAAAAAGGGTAAATGTTTAAAATATAATCATAATTTTAAAGTTATAATCACATGAAAATAAGAAACACTTTTGTAAAAGAAATATTATTTAAGTTTTACGTTGAGCATGCTATTTTCTAAAATAGTAGCTCTAATCACTAGCAATAAGATTATTCGTAAAGTTAAATGAATTCTTATTACACTGTAGCTACTTTTATATGAATAGAATAAATTATCTTTTTTAAAAAAATAAAATATTGCATTTTTAAAATTCTTTTTGAATTTCAATGTTTTTTAAATAGTATTTTGAAATAAAAAAGATATATAATACTAAAATTAGGTAGGGATTAAAGATAATGATACATATTTTATAATACTGTAAAGTTTTATTCATCAAAGGCTACTATTTTAGAAAATGGAACGCGTAACGTAAATGTTACTTAATATTTATTACCGAAATGTTTCTTATTTTCATATGCTTAGAATTTTTTAAATTATGATTATACTTTAATCATTTTGAACTTTTTTGAAACCTCATTCCTTTATAAGTAATGTGTAAAGGATTCGAATTATTTAATTTTAATTTCAAAGAATCACATTTATTTGAAAATTGTTTATATTTTCAGCTTTCGAGACACAATTAACACCCCTGAGACCCCTTAGGGTTTAAGTGCATTCTTTCTTTTTAATAGCTTAAAGAATTATATGTTTTAAAAGCGTATAAGATAAAAGGTCATGTTAAAGAAGAAAATAAACTGGGCTAGACTCTAAAATCATTTAAAAAGTAAAGGGAAAAAAAGATTTATTCGAAGAAGCATTTGAAGAAAAACTTCATTAGTAGTTAAGAAACGAAATAGAAGAAAAAGGTGCATTACTCGTAAAAATTTAAAGAGAAATAAAAAGAATACCATGCTAATTGCGTAGAAAGAGAAAAAAACCCAAAGAGATTGAATAAAAAAGAGATTTCTTTCGACGAGAAGCAAAGAAAAATTCTTTTTACAAGATCATTCGTTACGATAAAGGATGTTTATATGCAATTTACACTCACACCTAATCAATGCGAGTATACTTACTAAGACACATATTAAAATGAATAAAACTGTGTTACTATAGCAACGAAGTCTCTTCCAGGATGTAGACAAATTTTAAAACAACTATTGAGGTCTAATTGTGTAGTGGGTATCCAATCCATTATTTAATCTTAAATATGAAACATTTTATTATGGGGAAGTTAACATCATGATGGATCTCTTGCAAAATATATAACACATTACTATAAAGTGGGGTTTGATAACTGACCAATTAATTTTTTTTAAATCCTGTACAAACACATGCATCTTCTTTCTGAACAGGTTTAATAAATGATTTTTCCAAAACTGAACATGTATTGTAGTAAGAAATTAAAGAACGCTATCAAAAATTCTTAAAATACTCCTCTCTGCTTAACAAATCTAACTTTAAATAACTCGAAAAAGACCTATATATGTTATTACACTATTATTTAATTAATCCACTTACATAGCAGTGTTAGGAAAAGCATAATGATTATGGACCCTTTTTTTACTTTTGAACTAAAAATATTGATCTGAAAAGCATTTTATGCTGTATTGATTAAAAATAAAATGATAAAAATATTAAAAAGTAAAAAGGAATTCGAATAAGATTGTTTTGGCATCATACTTATAAAAGGAGATCGTTCAATTGATAATTTGGTTATACAAAAAAATGTAATATTTGTATTTTCAACACCTTGCATCTTTGAAATTAATGGCCAGAGATTGAGAGCGTAAGCCATTTAAACTATTTCCTTCTATATACACTCCTCAAAAGGGAAACTTCAACACCAAGAAATAATGTACGTAGTGTCATACAAATTTCAGAAGCGACAGCGGAGAGATGGATATGTAAATAATTAACAATTGAAAAATAAAATAATCATAGACCAATTTATTCAGCATCTGATGGACCCACTTCAGGCAGCTATATAGACCTTATCTGGGGAGGCATTGTATCGATTGATGATTGCTTGAGGTGACCGTTGTCGTCACATCAGATCCTCCACGGTTTGCGCTAGTGGTCCTCGGTTCATGTAACGTCCAGTGAAATCCCACAGGAGTTCAACGGGATTCAGATCCAGAGAGTTTGTCGGGCAGGAAAGTATGTCAAATATAGTCACGATGTTAAGAGTTAGCCGTGCGACATGCGGCCTGGCACTACTTTTTTAGAATACCATCTTGAGTGTGTCCTGAAAGAAGGGCAAAACAACAGACTCCCCAGTTTGTGTGACGCAGTGGTCCACTGTCAAATGGCCTTAAATGTGTACCTGAGGCGTCTTGTGATTAAACATTATTCCGCCCCAAACCATAATACTCAGTGATGCACGGTGTGATACGCGATTAATAGCGTTGTCCGTAGCGTCCTCAGTGTCACCGCCATATTTGTCAACGGCCGTCATTCCTCCACGGACAGATACGAAATTTATTCGTGAACAATACTCGATACCATTCGAAGATGAAGGTACGATGACGACGACACCACGCCGGGCGTCTAACCCTTGTTTAGTGGTCAATGGTACCTAACTATCCATTATGGCAGGTGCAGCCAATTTTTTTTTTCTCGAGGACCACATTGTGGAGGCATCGGATACAGAAGGATTGAATTTATTTGAAGTAATTTCGTTCTTTAGTTAACTTTGCATCTCAGAACAGGTATATATTGTGCCATATAAAATCAATAAATATGTTAAATATAAAAAGGATAGTATTATTCAATTTAATTATTGCTCTAATTTCACATTGTCTGTAGGAGCAAGCACATTTAATTTAGAATTAGTTAAATGAGACAAATGGACCCTATCACTTTTTTCCAAATTTTTTTGAAATCAGGAGTTAGACTGCTTGTAAAAATTCACATCACAGCTAGCAATTTAATGTCAGTCAACTTATATCTACATGTATTTATCAAAATATTGGAAACAAACCTGTAAATAAAAGTGACATTTAAAATGCACTTCGTAAGCATTAATATATATTAATACCTACCCCCGGTTTTTTTTTAAATAGGAATGTATATATTCTGATATGGTAGCTTTATTGAAGTTCTGTAAGTCTTCGATTTTTTTCAAAAGCGTAAAATGTCGGACCTCTCAGATTTTCATAAAGGGCAAATTGTAGGAGCCCATTTAGTTGGTGTAAGTGTGACCGAAACAGCCCAACTGTTTGGCGTTGCTAAAAGTTTGATGTCTAAAATCATGAAAGCATACGCACAGTGCGGCAAGACAAGCTCGGCAAAGCAAAATAGAGGACGGAAAGAGAAGTTCAGTAAAAGTGACCGATGGGAATGGGGGCGAATTGTAATGTCTAAACAGCGAGCAACTGCAGTAAGAGTGACAGCAAAGCTCATTCCGCATCTGGATTCTCCAGTAGCAATGATTACAGTTCAAAGGCATCTGCATAAACTGCAAATTTATGGCAGATCAGTAATTGCCAAACCCCTTGTCACAGATGCAAATGCCAAACGTCGTCTACAGTGGTGACAAACTCACAAAAACTGGTTGATTGATTTGTGTGGAAAAAAGTAATATTATGGTCTAACGAATCTTCTTTCACATTTTTCCCTTAAACAGGACGGGTGCACGTTTAGAGGACACCTGCATAAGCGTATGATCGTGATTATCTTCTTACTGTCAAGGTGAAGGTGGATTTGTATTGATATGATCCTCTCCTTATCGTGGTTTTCTGTTGAACCAATCTTAACCTTGAAGGGAATGATAACTGAGGAGAAGTATAGAGAAATTTTAGTTTACCATGTGCAACATATGATACAAACTTTGTTTCCTGCAGGAGATGGAATAACTTGTCCAATCATGGTTTAAACCACGCTAAAATGAATTTAAACATTTTTCTTGAACCGCACAGCCACCCGGAATTGATATCTTCCACTGGCATCTCTCCCAGAACTTTCACAACATCTGCATGAAGAATGATACAATATTCCTTTAAATCAGTGCTTCTCAAACTTTCAACAGTTGCGACCCG
>BMAV01017018.1:23865-58618 GCA_019973955.1 Trichonephila inaurata madagascariensis | reverse complement strand
TTAGTGGTACTGGGCTTGAACTGATGACATGCTTACCATCATCTGATATTGACCACTGGACTACCGCAGCCCCCGATTAAGTCTCGAGTCGTTCGAAAAGAGTAAGGCCTTGCGTTATCGAGGAGGAGCAAAACACCTTTTGACAGCATGCCACGCCGTTTGTTTTGCAATGCTTTTCGGTGCTTCCTTAGAGTTGTGCTCTAGGTACCTGAGTTGCTTGTTCCTTGTGGCAAAAGTCCAACAGCAAAACACCGCTCCATTCCCAAAACACTGTTGCTATAATCTTGCGCTTTGACAGCGTTTATTTGGCTTTGACCTTGACGGGAGAGGATGAGTGTCGCCATTCCATCGACTGTTGCTTTGATTCCGGGGTGATATGGGATACCCATGTTTCGTCTCCAGGAATGATTCGACTCAACATGTCATCCTCTTCTTCCTCGTGACGAATCAAAAAGTCCAATGAACTACAAACATTTTCTCTTTGCGTTTCGCTGTGTGTAGTCTTGATACCCACCGAGAACACAATTTCTTAAAGTTGAGGTCTTCAGTCACAAATTTGTACACCACCGACCAAGAAACGTCGGGAAATTCCAATGAAAGAGTGGTTATCGTGAATATCCTGTTCTCGAGATTTTTTGTTTCAACTGCTTGCATCAAATCGTCAGTGATTACAGAGGGCCGGCCTGAGCGTTCTGCGTCATGGCCATTTGTCCACCCATCTTTAAACTTCCTGACCCATTTTCGAACTTTGTTATCACTCATTGCTTCAGTGCCATAAACTTCTGTTTAATGAATGGCAATGAATGTCTGCAGCCGACATGTTTCGGCTAACAGACCGTATCTCACATCTCACACTAGGCGGGAGATTCAATCACACCTTAAGCATTTTAAAGACGTACAGCGAAGCTTACGCAAGACTACGACAGAGCTGGAAATGGTGCGAGTGTGTTCGCAAGGGATGCTGGTCAAAGACGCAGAGACTCGTTGTGGCGTACACGTGTGAACTAGGGAACTATACCCGCCAACGGACCTTTCTTAAAAAAATAGCCTTCGTATTATATTTCTATGAAAAAAATAAGAGGAATAAGAACAAAAATTATGAAATTATTAAACTAAAATATCTTTATTCAAAAATTTTACATGCACACATTTCACTAAAAAAAAAAATTACATTGTAATGCCTCAGAAATATTCTTTTTTATGCGTAACACCTTCCTTTTTTTATAGTTATTATTACTTTTTTTTAAATAATTTTTTTTTATCAAAAAGCTTTTTTTTAGCCTTTTTATCTAAAAAGGAGACGTGGTCGGATTGTCTGCGGTTGCTGTCGTGTGTTTTTATCCTGGGATGCATATGAAATGCAAGTGGAAGAACATAAACATACAATACACTCACACACAAATAGAAGAATATAGACATTTATTACAAATGACGATCTCAGCATATAATAGAACAGGTGCGCTGCTTTCTATTCGCGAAACGGGAATCCATTTTGCAGGTGAAAGTTCAACTTCTTTTCCCGAAGTAAATACACACACACTATTCATGTCTTACTCGGGATTCGAACCCAAACCCACTCGTTACATGCCGAGGGTCATATCCACCATACTGGCAGTGCAGCATAGGACTGTCTAATTTGCTTGCTTACATTTTTTAATATAAGTTTTTTCCAACTTCTAATTTTCCGACATACAAAATGATACATCAATCGAAAGATAGTTATTCAAAAAATATGACTAAATACAAATTAAAAAAACAATACCTTGGTCATTTTTGGAGTACCGAGTCCTTTTAATAAAATAATTTGTAACTTTCTATATAAATTTCAATTTTTACCCTTCCACCTCTAATTGTTCAAAATCAATTTACTTTGATTTAAATTTTTGTCATAATTTTGCAATAGCTATATCCAAATCAAATTTGGAAATTAACCCGTTCAGGATCATGATCACATATATGCAATCACGCGTTTCTCCCTCCACGGCACCATATATGTGATTGAGCTTTCCCTCCTCGTAAGCCCATGATCACAGCGGTGTGATCCGTGTTAGGAACGTTTTTATATTAATTCTTACAAGCACTAGAAGGCGTTTAAAAACTATTTTCTTTTTCCGAATAATGTTTCATAAAACTTTGAACTTCAAAGTGTACTTTCAGCTCCATGTTTTTTTTAATTAGATCCGAGATATTTATGAATATAAGCAACTGCACATGTTTATTTTTCGAGAGAATCAGACATTTAGAATTTCGTGATCTATTGCTCTATGGATTTCTGTTTATATTTTTAATAAGTTGGCTTAGAGTTTACTAATATTTCCTATATTTGTATTTAAACGTATGGGATTTTTGTCAATTTTTTTTTGAAAGTGTATGTAACTTTATTTTTATTGAAATGAAAACATTTTCTTTAAAATTCGCAATTGATATTTTAAATATAGCGAAAATTTTTGTACTTCGTGTTCAAATATTATCAATGATATTAAATCGTAAGTTTTAGCGTATTTCATTGCATTTAAAACTTAATATGAATTTTTAAATTAGGCTTAGCCGGGAAATTCGACCGGTACCGTGCGTGCGTATCCTCTCTGAACGTACGGGCCTGGGGAAGCGCTTCTTTCTCCTTCTGCTGGTCCTGAAGGGGATAATAAAAGAAGATAAGCATTATTTAATCAAGCGAAGATTTATTTTTTCCATTGAGGAAATATTAATTCAGTAATGAAAGTATAACGGATTTTTTTTCAAGAATGTGGCGACCAGAATGGGAAAACCATCTAATACTGATTTTAAAAGAAGTAAATCGAGTGTAACAATTTATGAACATTATTGACTTATTCTGAAACGCGTCAAATGACAGATAATCCCAATGAAATATGATCCAGTTTTCTATAGTGGTTTCGCATCTTTCATCACGCCGTAACTGTGAGAAGCCATAAAAGGCCATAAAGTCTTACTAAACGAGTAATTAATTATAACAAAATTTGACGAACATATTATCAATTAACTTTTTAATTTGTCTTTAATTTTTCGAATTTTCAGAAATTATTACCTTAATATGTCTACTTATCCTCCATAGGTTCATTAACCATATATTTTTACGTTATGTAATAGTTTAATAATTAATTTTTCTTCTTTTTTTAAATACCTGACTGAAGTCTTTCAAAATTATACTCTCGAATTCTTAAAAAGAGTCATACATCATCTAAACATATGCTTAAAGAATTAATATGTCATTCATAAATTGAGTTGAAATTAAGGGGACGTGGTACGATTTATGCAAAAAATTTTAATTTAAGAATTTTTAAAATTTTTTCGTTGTCTTCTATGTGTGTATACTATGTTAAACAGATCTTGTGCTCAAAATTTCATAAAAGACTAGTCATATAACTTTTTAAAGAAAAAACGTACGTCAAACTATGTATAACAAAAGTGGGTGTGGGTTTTGTGATAACGTGATTGGTATTCGTACAATACCTCTTTTTATGAATGCTTATTGAAAATTCTTTAAAAAATGTATAAATTCTGAGTTCAATTATTTTTTAAAAAAATAAGTATTGCTTTTATTTAAAAATGCGTACCAACGTTTGTTACATGTACTTTTGGCAATAGATTTAAAAAATTCAAAACATTAGGCACAATAGAAAAAAAGCCTTAGCATTTTAAATGAAGACAAACTAGTTATTTTATCTTTTTGAGATAAGTTAGTTTTAAGTTTTGAATCGCCATGGGGATGTAAATAAAAACGAACTTAAAAGCTATTATAATTCTGCTTTTTTTTAAGTTAAGATCTTTCAAGAGTGAGGTTATAGAAAAGTATATAAAGAATAATTTAGGCTAAAAAAATTAGATTTGATTTTTTCATCGAATTTGATCAATTAAATCGTACTGTGTCCCCTTAAGGAAATGTATTAATATATGAAGGTAAAAAGATAAAGAATAAATTCCTAAAATTTTACTTATCAATGCACATAATATATTTTTGTTCATATGTAATTAATAGGACAACTGATAAGAATGGAAGTAATATAGGGAATTTGAACTTTTTTGACATAGCAGAAACTTCTAAAAATCTAAAAATCGATTAATGTGGTAAATATTAAAGAGTAAACTTTCCATAAAAACTGTTTAAGGCATTAAATATTTCTGTGAATTTAAAAAAAAACAATTGCACATTTACTTATTTACTTATTAAGCAAAAATTTATTGAATGTACTTTACCATGTCAAAATTCTCGATGTCGTAACTTTTGGAAGAGAAAATAATAAAAACCTTAAGCTTAAAAATGTGTTCAGAATGCATATTTAAAAAAATGCCTTCAACCGTATATCAGTTGTATCACCTCTCACTATACAAACAGCAACTTTAAGAGGTATGTCGCAGGAAAATGATGAAATTAGGGATTTGTGATGCTCGGCAAAGTGGGCTGATTGGTAGCGTTCTCCGAGTCACCACCATACCCGTCGACGGCCGTCATTCCTCCACAGACAGAAACGAGATTCATCCGTCCGTGAACAATACCGGATGCAATTGATGGTCCAGGTACGATGGCGATTACACCACGCCAGGCATCTTGTCATGTGTTGAGCGGGCAACGGTACCTCTGTTGCTGGTATTCATGCACGTAACTATATATGCATTCTGTTTGGGTAAGGTTTGGGGGGACATAGACCCACCTGCTTCAGGAGACAACCGACTTCGCAGGTCACTTGCCGTGAAGTGAGGGTCTCGAATAGTCCACTGGAGAATACGCCAGTCTGTGTGCTCTGACGTGCACCTGTATGTACCACTTCATCTTTGTCGTGCATGTAGACCCTCCTGAATCAATCTTGGGACACCGCGTTGGATGGTGATCCTGTTCTTACCAACACGAGTTGCTATTGGGTGTAGCAACAAACCCAGTTCCTGGAGTTCAGCTATGCTTTCTCGTTGCCCGGTTGTTAACTGATGGTATTGATCTCACCCACATCTCAGAGGCATTTCCTATGCTTCTTCGAAAGTCGTAAATGCTTTGTAAAACCTCAGATGATGCTTATGAGAAAGGAAAATTACTGGCTAGTATAGCTCGATTATGAGTACCGCGTGATCAGATACGTGCACAAAATTATACATCAATATCCACCTCCCTTCTATCGCTAGCGAAATTAGCATGACACTACGTCAGCGTTTCTCAAACTGTGGGGTGCGCCCCCTAGGGGGCTCGAGCATATTGAAAAGTCGAAAACAAATGATTATTTAAAAAATTATTAAATTACCGAAAGTAAACAAACGAAATCATTCTTAGATAAAAAAAAAAAGACAAAATACACATTTACACTGATGTAATACACTTATAAATGTATTAGTAATGCACAATGTACGCTATAATTAATTTAACAATATTAAGTTAAGAACAAGTTTAATAACTTCCAGTGCCCTACGGGTTTGTCATGTGTGTATAAAATTATATACATCTTGATAATTTGTACAGGCTATAATTAATCCCTCAACTACCGATTAAAAATTTTGGGACTCGCTCTTTAATGCTACCGATTTCCACGTATGTACGCGTATGTGATGTATTGGTGATGGGGAAGGGGGGAGCGAAGGAAAAGGAATAAATAAAAAAATCCTCTGAAGTAAGTAAATCCTTCGAAAACACTGTCTAGGTCCTTTTATTGCATTCCAAAATCTTCGGAATAATTTTATGACAGGAATACACAGAAAAGATAGTACTCGGCATAGACGTATATATACGCCCGTGACAGTTAACACTTTGTCTGAGTGAGACGTTTATATACGCCGGTAACACTTAAGAGGTTAAAGTCGTATTGCAGCTTCAGGGTCAAAGTATAGTCTTCTTGAATTAAATACATTTTTATTATATGGGAAGCGCGATGAAAATCATGATTGAATCATGATTGGATCGCAGATATTGAAAGTTTGAGAAGCACTGCGCTACGTGCATTATTTCGTGGTGTTGCAATTTCACTTTTGAGAAGTGTACCCTTTCTTCAGCCGCATCTGAAGTACGTGAAACGATTGCAGTACCCCGTCGTTGTTCGTCACGCCATCAATGAGCCTTTGATGCTTTCAAAAGGTGACCTGGGCCATCGTATTTGATGGCCCGCCAAAATCACAATGTTATGTTTTTGAGAGGTGTGGTGTTCAACAATAGTGATCGGAATGGTTCCATTTTTCGAAATCTCCCAACACTCCTCCGGTGACTATCGCGATAAAAATTGAAGCAGGATTCGTCACTGAAACCCCTCTTGTGACATCATGTCTCCCAAGTTGCCCCGTCTTGATTCTGTCGTGAGCATTCTCATATCAGTGGATTGACGTTGATTACAGTTTTTATAAAAGGCGGCTTATATAGAAGCCACTTTCAGCCTTTTGCCGCGAAGTTGTTCTCTCAGATATTAGAACATTTAAAACTCCTTCACATTCTTCAAAATTCAGAGTACTGTTGACAGTGCTTCTCCTCTACGCTTTACATCCGCAAATACGTTCTTTTGGACCTCTAGGGAGGCCAGGTCTTTTACGGAGTCTTACATTTCTTTCATCAACTCATATGATTCAAATTTTTTATGCAGTGAACGTATTCACCATGCAATTCAGAAGCAATATAACAGTAAGACCAACTAGGTATGCATAATCTTGTAAAATGACCTTTCGTAAAATCCTCCGATTGCCAGAACTGCCTTCGCTTTCGTCGTCAAGACATTTCATACTCGACACGTGTCTTTTGGAGTGTAAAGTTTCTCGCAATAAGGATTTCCTTAGGCGAGAGAGAGAGATTAGCGACAGTTGGTTTATCTCCCAGTGCTTCTCAAACTGTGGGGCGCACCCTCCTAGGGGGCGTGATAACCCAAGAAGGGGGGAGCGAACATATTGAAAAGTCAAAAACAAATACTATTAAAAAAATATTAATTTATTGAAAGAAAACAAAAAAAAAATACATTCAGACATAATTTAAAAAAAAAACATTTACACTGATATAATACACCTATAAATGTATCAGTACTGCAGAAAGCATTTTATAATTAATTAAAAATACTAAATTACGAACAAGTATAATAATCAAAAGTGACCCAATGTGTGTGGGCTTGTAATATATAAAATTATTTGCAAAAATTAGCACTTATCTTGATCATTTTTACGGTTTATAATTAATCCCTTGACTGCCGATTAAAAGTTTCGCGATTCCCTCCCAATATACGCTTTGCACGTATGCGTGCGAATGGGATTATTGGGGGGGGGGAATAAGAAAATCCTCTGAAATAAGTAAATCCTTCAAAAACACTGTCAATGTCATTTTATTGCGTTCTAAAGCTTTCGGAATAATTTAATGGATAGCAATTAAAAAAAAAGATCGTATTTTTGAAAGACGTATATATACGTCATGGGCAATTTACACACTGGCTGAGTAAGATGTTTATATACGCCGGTGGTATAATATTTTTGTATGGAGGGGGGCGCGATGAAAACTTAGATTGAATATTGGGTCGCAAGTATTGAAAGTTTGAGAACCACTGGTTTATCCATCATTTACATTTTTTAAATCCATGATGTAACTATATTGATTAACTTCCATTTCAAGTCAGATTTATAACTTGCTTAGCTGTGTATTTTTACAGCCGAATCCTCACATCACTGTATCTTTTTATGTCGAGCAGTGTACATTAATCTTATATATGATGTTCTACGTAGCGATTTCTTTACATAATGTTTCTTATGAGGTTCATATACTACTGTTTCTACATAGTCGAGTTATTTTCTGAGAGAAAAAAAAAGTGAAAAGTGAAATATATTCAATATTATTATTCATGAGAACAAGGGTTTACATCTAAAAATGATTCTTCAACATCTAATAAAATTTTTGTGGTAATAAAGTACTAAATACTGGGTAAATAATGCATGTACTTATCACTGAATTAATTTTATAGAAATTTTTACCAATTCAAAAACGGTTTAATGTGTAATATTCTTACAGAATAATTTGTAATACTATCTTGATGATACAATTTTCTCTATTTTACATAATATCATATCTTATGAAATAAATAATCTTAAATCGTAAATCTTAAATGTTATACAAAATACGCTTGTTGCTATCTTTGAATAACTTTACCAAACTTCAGACGTTTTATAGCAATTTTTACCCAAAATAATCTGTATTATTATTAGGATGCTAAATATTTATTATTTTTGTGCGTGTAATATTGCAAGAAATAAAAAACATTAAATCTTATATTCACCATGTAATCTTTATCGTAAACGTAAATGCTAAAGCCAAATTAACAAAACAATGTAACGGCCCAAAGCTTCTCTACTAATCCTCTTGGGTAAAATTATTCTTTTCAACTGTAAATTCTGTTAAAAACTTTCTTCGGTGAAGAAGACGAGATTCAGGTAAATGAGTACTTCTATTTAAACGTTGGCAGTAGTGTATGTGATGATGGTCGATGGTTGATGGCTGCCAATTAAAATTTAATTAAATTGTGAACAATATAATGACCGTAGGTCGTTTTATGAAACAAAATATTTAAAGAGAATTCAAGCGTAGGAATCAAGCGTGCTCCTGGATTCAGTTAAGTAATTTTAATTATATGTTAGTTGCATTAAGCCTATACGGTTGCTCTTCCAGGTTTATTATTAAGTGCCCCACCTTTAATTGTGTTGGTAGATTAAGTGAAGATAGCAATAAAATTATGCTTAAAAATTGCTATGATGGATCTTTGCTCGAAACCCCACAAACACCAACAACCCACGAGTTGTTACATTATATCCAAAATGTCTGACAATGGTAAAATGGAGAGTTTAACTAAGTTGACATATGTAATTTCGTCACATTTTGATACAAGAAGAATGATGCAATTAAAAACCAGACTGACTGAGAAGACTGAGGAACCAAATGAATTGAAATAGACTTAACTGACCTTAAGGTATCCGATTACGTTCGGAACCGTGATTTAAAAAAGGCGCATAAATGGATAATTTTCATGATATTTAGTGTCACTTAGATTAGAATACATGTATGAAATTGTTTTAAGGACATTTTGACAAAAAGAATTTATTTAAATACAATATATTTCGGCTAAAAATTAACTTAGAATAAACTTTTTTCAAAATGTTCTCCTTTCGTGAAAAATGCTTCTATTATAGTAATATTTTGCCTGTATATAGCTCAGACCTCTGTACAGAGGCTCAACTAAGATTTTTGAAAAATTCACATTATTTTCAGAGTTACAACCCATTAAAATAATTATCGGCGTATTTTTCTTAAAATTTCTCCCCTCTGTTGTCGTAAAACATGTACAAACCCACTTCTAAGTTATATATTTCAAAAATTCTAGTTGAACCTCTGTACAGAGGTCTGAGCTATATACAGGCAAAATATTATTATAATAGAAGCATTTTTCACAAAAGGAAAATATTTTGAAAATGGGTCATTCTATGTTCATTTTTTGTCAAAATATTGTACTTAAATAATTTTTTTTATTGTAATACTATTCTTAAAACATTTTTATATACATTTTCTAATCTAAGTGACACTAAATATCATAAATATTATCCATTTATACGCTTTTGTAAAATCACGGTTCCGAACGTAGTCGGGTACCTTAAGAATGCTGCAGAAAGTAATTGTTCAGAAAATTACTCAAATTCTATAAGAAAAATTGTTTTGTTACATTAGTATACTTACTCACTTTAACCAATGTTATTTAAATTAATTTCCCCAAATTCAGTTTAAGTATTTAATCTTAGTAATTAAATTTTCGTTATAAGCAAACGTGAAAAAACAGTAAAGGAATGATTAATAAAATCGTTAACAGATATGTCATATGTGAATTTCTCTTTTTACAATTTTATATAGAAAACATATACAATTTTAAAGCAAATTTACGAGTATTTTCAAAATTAAAAACATTTAACTGAAAAAAAATTATATTCTTTAAATGTGAATTATCCTTCCACAAAAGTTTGTCCTTGAGACGAATCGGTTCTTTTAACCCCTTATCTACCGCATTATAACTTACTGGATTTTTTTTTCATGCAATATTTTTTTTTGAATCACTACATTGAAAATTAAGGGATATACATAAATAAAATACTCAAATTTGGAAAATTTAATCTATTAGAGCTAATTAATTAAATTGGTACTTTAAAGTAAAAAACAAGCTCAAATTCAAACAAAAAATTTTAAAAACGTTAAAACAAACCAATAAAAAGCAAAATAAATCAGTTAAGCCAAAAAGAAATTCCAAGAAAAGCATATGTCAATTGCATTATAGTGATGACTCTACAACACAACAAAAAACAACAAGCCACACGGTGGAGAAAAAAAAACGACGATAAGTTCTTGCTTTAACATCCAGTGTACTGTTGGTACTTATAAGTACCACAAAGTTACAACTGTAAAATAAATTATATATTTACGTTTCACTTAACTAGTCAAATCATTTTCTAAGGTTTTCATTAACATACAAAAAAAGTAAGACACTCACCTTCTGATGTTAACTACTTTTTCGGAGTAAAAATTACAATCTTCGTAACCCGATCAAAATGTCATCTAAAAATGTAACTTCTGCTATAAAAATATTGACCATCTCCGCTAAAATACTCATCATAGAACCCGTGCTGCCATATATCTTGGAAGAGTGGATTTAAAAGAATATTCCTGTTAACTATTGTCAGAGTATTCGTAAAAATGGTTATTCTACGTAGTTTTAAATTGAGAGGTACTTATAAGTACCATCGTAAAGTAGATAAAGGGTTAAGGTGGAAAATCTCGTGTTTACACATTTAAGTTGGAAATTTTATTGGTTTGAGTAGGAATTTTATATAATTTAGACAACAATAAAAAAACAAAACTCTTATTGTTTAAGTATTCATATTGATAGAAACAGTTATATATATAAATGTAATTTGAAACATGTAGATGGTATTCTAAATAACAAAATATATGCAAATAAAAATATTTCAGTAATAAATATAATTTTTCATCGTATTAAATACGGTTTTGACGAGAATATTTTAAATCTTATATTTCTCACTACTAACTTAAAGTATCTTTTGTAAAAATGCAAATACTGTTATAACAAGATTGCCAAATTTTTCCATTTTAAAATTTCACATTCTTGTAAGCTGATTTTGTTATTTGAATGATAATTTTTTTGAAAAAATCTACAGCTATATTTTACCATTTTGTTTTTAAATCTGTAAAGCTCGCAAATATGTCAACCTCTTTTTCCTATAAAAGGTTATTGTCATTTATATCCGATTTAAATTTAGAAACTTAGCATGTTATTTTTTTGTGACTGCCTTAAAAACATTCCGTATAATCCATTCTTATGACTTAAAATTCAAATTCTACGATTATTTCACAATTCTTTAACTCATTCGGAGGTAAAAGCTGTATTTTTATATTAACAGAACATTTCTGAATCCAATGGGCATTAAAATATTTTGATCCGCTTAGAAATCTAGAGTATGGTTTTTATATTCAAGTTTCATTTTATATATGTACGTACATTTTTATTGTACATAAAAGATTAAGTGAGTGTATTATTTTTTATTATAAAACTCCGGCGTTTTTTTAAATTTTTTCCTATCGATCTATTTGATGAAACAATTTTTTCTATCTTCTACCGTTTTTTAAAATTGGTTCATTTTTTTCCATTTAAAAAAATACTTCTGAAACGATCTTTTTTAATACTTGAAATTTTCGAAAGATTCAAAATATTCTACTTGTGTCATTTTACTGTGGAAAGGAAAGTATACTTTATTTAATATACTTTTTTTACTCAGAAAAACACTTATGGGACATTTCTTCGGCTTTTTTCTCTTCTAAATAAACGTACCTCCGTTTTCCCTTCCTTTTTTTTTTTTTTTTTGAAGTATTCCTACATTTATTTCATTTTAAATCAAAAAACATTCATAAAATATGATGATTTTTCTTGTGTAAAATGAGGTATGCCAAAAAAAGCGAGAGAGAAAGATAGATTTTGTAAGGTAGAAGAAAATAAAAGGTTAGAAAGGCAGGTTTATATATACAGAAATTTATTATTACAGAAATTAGGAATGATTAGAAATTTATTATTACAGGAATTAGGAATTATTAAAAAAATTTCCTAAAAAAATTTTTAGTTACTTTTCTTTCAACTATAACTCAAATCTTTAAAGTATACCAGAGTTTCTCAAACTGGTAGGCGTAATAACTCTGCGAAGGGGGCGCGAGAATATTGAAAAGTAGTGAACAAAATATTATTTTTAAAAAATTATTAATTTACTGAAAGTAAACAAGCAAAATACATTCCGGCATAATAAAAAATAAAATACACATTTACACTGATATAACAAACTTATAAATGTATTTGTACTTTACAATGTATTGAATAATTCATTTAACACTTACATAAAAAAAAAGTTTATTAATTACCAGTGACCCCATGGGCTTGTCTTATATAAAATTATAAACAAAAATTAACTCATATCTTGATAATTTGTACGGTTTATAATTAACCCCCTAACTGTCAATAAAAAGCTACTCGATTCGCTCCCCAATGCCACCATTTTCTATGTAGGCACGCATATGTCATGTATCGAGGGAGGGGAGAAAAGGAATAAATAAGACCAAATCCTCTGAAATAAGTAAATCCTACGCAAATACTGTCAAGGTCTTTTTATTACAAACCAAAGTCTTTAGAATAGCTTTATGGATAGCAATGTACAAAAAAAGATCGTACTTCGGAAAGACGGATGTCTTCATCAATGTCCAATGGTGCACCTAAACACTTGATAAACTGCGTAAGGCTATCATAAACAATCGTCTAGGTATGATGTCATCAGGTGTCATCATTCTGCACAATAATGCGAGGCTGCATGTCCCCAAGGTATGTGTTGAGGCACTGGCCCATAAAAAGGGGGAATTCCTGGTACATCCTGCTTACAATCCTGATCTGTTGAGACTATCACATCTTTGGACCCCTGAAGTAAAGCGTCACAACGATTTTATTTCGACGATAGTGTAAAGCAACGATACTCAACCGGCGGCCCACCGAGCCTTTTTAAGTGACCCCGTCATATGGCCCATTGCCCGGAGAAATTTACTTATTTAAGATCATAGTATTAAAAATTTGGTGGGAAAGTCTTTGTCAAAAAATCAAATGTATAAATTTTGTTTTTTGCTATCGGTGTCGCACGGGTAATAATTCATATTCTTTTTCCATTTGGAACGGTTACGGTTAGTGATAACAGACAATAGTGGAGTACCGACAATTTTATGGTGGAACTAATTTTTAACTATATTTCATATCTTGCAAGCAAAAAATATTCATAGAAAATATATTGTTTCAAGACGATTAGGAGATTGACTATTTTGTGGAGAAAAACAAACATGGATAGGTATTTGTTTGATTTGTCACGAAAGTGCTGTATTTAAATAATACCAATTAATAGGAAACATTCAATGCCGCTTTTTCTCGAAGATCTCTTTCATGAGGTGATAAACAGGCTTTCGTGTATAATCTTTGCAAACGCAACAAAGTGTTTTGTCAGTGGTAATATCACAGTGGTAACAAAGACATCCTATGAAATTAGTTATTTTATTGGTAATTATATGAAACCGTTTAATGATGCAGAAATTGTGTAGGAGTGTTTCTTAAGGTATCCGACTACGTTCGGAACCATGATTTTAAAAAACCACATAAATGGATACTTTTCGTGATATTTAGTATCACTTAGATTAGAATACATGTATAAAATTGTTTTAAGGACATTTTGGCAACAAAAAAATCATTTAAATACAATATTTCAGCAAAAAATTAACTTAGAATAACCTTTTTTTCAAAATGTTCTCCTTTTGTGAAAAATGCTTCTATTATAATAATATTTTGCCTGTATTAGCTCAAACCTCTGTACAGAGGCTCAACTATGATTTTTTAAAAATTCCTATTATTTTCAGAGTTACAACCATTTGAAATAATTATCGGCGTTTTTTTCTTAAAATTTCTCCCCGCTGTTGTCGTAAGGCATGGATAAACCCACTTCTAAGTTATATATTTCAAAAATTCTAGTTGAGCTTCTATACAGAGGTCTGAGTTATATACAGGCAAAATATTATATAACAGAAGCATTTTTCACAAAAGGAGAACATTTTGAAAAAAAGGTTATTCTAAGTTAATTTTTTGCAGAAAAATCGTATTTAATTAATTTTTTTTGTCAATATGTCCTGAAAATAATTTTATACATGTATTCTAATCTAAGTGACACTAAATATCATAAATATTATCCATTTATACACTGTTGCAAAATCACGGTTCCGAACGTAGTCGGATACCTTAATTATTTCAGGGGAAAATTTGCTTACTTGTTTACTTTTCTTTCCACCCCTATACACCCCATATACGCACTTACGAGAAAAACGGTGGTACTGGGGAGCGAATCACGTAACTTTTAGCAGGCAGTTAAGGGGTTAAAAAGAAATGCAGCGAATGGAAAGGGAAGGATAGAGAACAAAGTAGGAAAAATATTGACTAGAAAAGCTAAAAACTTATAGAACTGCTATTTTAGTCAGGCAAACTTTAACCAAAAGTAATTCAGAGTACCCCTTTATAAGAAATGTACTGTTAAGAGATTGTAAGATAAGTAAACCTCAATATAATCTTTATTTGATAAAGTTTGTATAAATTAAACGCCCCACATATTTAGTTTGATATTGATTAGTTAAAGATTGAATGAACTAACTATAGATTAAATCTGCAACTTATAGAACAGGATTATCTTATTAATAACGACGTAATTTCGTCACATCGTGACTGTTAAAAGCTACTTAAAAATAATCCTTACCGTAAACCATCAATTAATTATAATGTTTAAGAAATCCTTTATAGAAACTGTCACAATTTTCCTTAGAGATCGATTATCTCTGTTACATGAAAATTATCCTATTCTTCGTGAAAGGTCATCTTCTGGGAAGACATTTCTGTCTCATCTTTGAAATAGATTTTGAAAAGTGATATCCAATGGTGTGTGGTAAATAAATATTTTTTTCCGCAATTTTCTTTTAAAATGGTTCAATCCCGCAAATTACTTTTTTTAAAAAAGCATTCTGTCTTAAAAGGAAACAGATGCGTTGTTGTGTGACATACATAGGTGTTACTCAAAAGTTTTCAGTAGGAATCTTGATTGCGTGAGAGTTCATCATTTAGAACAAAGGGATTTTAAGTGAGTAAATTTCATACGAGCTGAATTCACGCAACATTTAGAAGGGAAGTTTGAAGATTGTTGGGCCAACGCACAAAAGTAATTTTTGGAGGTGGTATTTTAAACTTGGCTTTGTTTGAGGAAATGTTTGAGCTACATTTTTGTAGGTTCGCAGACACGTGCCTTATACGTTTGAACAAAAAGAAACTTCTCAACCAGGCAATTCTTAGACCCTTTTATTCTATTAAGGTATCCGACTACGTTCGGAATCGTGATTTTGCAAAAACGTATAAATGGATAATATTTATGATATTTAGTGTCACTTAGATTAGAAAATGTATATAAAATTATTTTAAAAATAGTATTACAATAAAAAATTATTTAAGTACAATATTTTGACAAAAAATGAATATAAAATGACCCATTTTCAAAATATTCTCCTTTTGTGAAACATGCTTCTATTAAAATAATATTTTGCCTGTATATAAGCTCAGACCTCTGTACAGAGGAACAACTAGAAGTTTTGAAGTATTCAACTTAGAAGTGGGTTTATCCATGTTTTACCACAACAGAGGGGAGAAATTTAAAAAAAAAAAAAAAAACCGATAAAATTGTTTCAAATAGTTGTAACTCTGAAAATAATGTGAATTTTTCAAAAATCATAGTTGAGCCTCTGAACAAAGGTCTGAGCTATATACAGACAAAATATTATTATAATAGAAGCATTTTTCACGAAAGGAGAACATTTTGAAAAAAGGTTATTCTAAGTTAATTTTTTGCCAAAATATTGTATTTAAATAAATTTTTTTTTGTCAAAAAATATCCTTAAAACAATTTTATACATGTATTTTAACATAAGTGACACTAAATATCTTGAAAATTATCTATTTATGTGCCTTTTTAAAATCATGGTTCCAAACGTAGTCGGATACCTTAACCTTTTAACCGCCATACCCGAGATTATCTCGGGCACGGAACTAGTGCTCCAAAATGTTATGTCCAAGCTTATCTCGGGCTGGCACTACTGTTAGTATTAAACAGGATAATTTTTTTAGTACATCCTATTGTTATTCCCGAATACATATCAGGAGAAATTTATTTCAAGTTCATGTTTTTGTCAAACCCAAATCCATATCGGGAAACATTAGTTTGTGCTCAATTCATTGGATGGCGTTTGGTGAACTGTATTGATGATCAACCTCAAAAATTAAGAAATGAAGATATATATTCTCAAGCCAAAGATTGTTTTTTTACTACAGTCTAACTGTGGATGGTGTAGAGCGCTGTGATCAGGAAATATTTTTTCACCCGACAATCCGAAAACGCCAGAAAAATATTATAAAAAAAATATTTTTACATTATCTAGGCAAGGTACTCTGGAACTCATTTTTACTCTATAAAAACGTATTTGGGAAACGTATTACATTTTTGGAATTTCGAATCCGAGTTGTAGAAGAGCTTTTGTATAAATATGAATAATGCAGCTTCTGGACAAAAGAATCACGGCAGACCACCTACAATATATAATCCTGTCCGTCTTAGAGAATGACACTTTTATTCATGTCCCTCCTACCCCTGAGAAACGTGATCCTACAAGACAGGGCAAAGTTTGTGGTAAAAAAAAAAATATAAATAAAAAAAAAAAATCCGGACCCACCCACGACTCTGGTGTAATGATTCTGGAGTTGGTCTGTGCTTGAAAAAGAGTTTCTAGTTAAATCACACAAAACTTAATTGCTGAACTATCAATACGTATTCATTTTTATTTATCTTTAGAAAATAATGCTCCACTACTGATCCGAAGTTCTTACAGATCATGGGATTACAACCAGAGTAAATGACTCAACTAAAATTAAAGTCTGATCGTATAGTGGTAACACAATTTTATTTAGAATAACGGCATACTGAAACTTACATTCTAAAACAAAATAAAAACGGTACTTATCTGAGTGAGGGGAGGGCGGAGTAGGAGACTTGGGAGGGCGGAGTGTGCTGGCAAGTAATCTAAGGAAAGGAGAAAAAAGCCCCGAGAAATAGAGATCAAGTGCTTTTAAAGCTGACCGCATTACTTCCGAAACAATCCGCTGCGAATTTATTATTGTTCCAATCCACCACTCTGATTTGCCCAACGGCTACTCACAGTCCGCGTAAGAATACAACCTTGTAAACCAGAGAGTGCAATGAACTGGGAACGCCCCCACATTCTTTACTAATCCCTGTTTCCTGCAAACAGGGCAGATGCAAAATTAAAATTGTATCTCAGGGACCAGAACTCGGCCTCCTATCACTACAAACGAACTTTTCCACTGCCACGCCATGTGTCAGCTACCTCAAAAGAACATGAAGTTGCTACAAAACCTTAACAGTTTTTATGCATGCTATTCAAAATATCAGTTTTTAATTACTAAGTATATTTTATTTTGTACTAAATATTATATAATTACTATACAAAAATTTTGCAATTTATGTATCCAAATCATCAACTTGACTGTTAAAAGGTTAAGGGATCTTGTTGAGTTGATCTTGACTTGGATATATGATTTGAACTAGTATCTATAACCTTATAGCAGTGCTTCTCAAAGTTTCAATATTCGCGACCCAATATTCAATCCTAATTTTCATCGCGCCCCCCTCCACACAATAGCAATGCAATGAATTCAATAATACTATACTTTGATGCTAAAACAACGATACGACTGTAACCTCTAAGGTGCCACCGGCCTTTATAAACGTCTCGCTCAGCCAAAGCATTAATTTCTGCTGGCGTAAAAATACGTCTTTCCGAAGTACGATCTTTTCTGTGCATTGTTATTCATAAAATTTTTCGAAGGTTTTGGAATGCAATAAAAGGATCTTGTTTGCGAAGGATTTACTTATTTCAGATTATTTCCTTCTTTATTCCTCCCCCCCTCCCTCAATATATCCTATACGCGCGCCTACGTGGAAAACGATTGGCATTGGGAAGCTAAAAGCGTAACTTTTATTTGGCAGTTAAGGGATTTATTATAAACCGTACAAATTATCAAGATAAGTGTAACTTTTTGTATATAATTTTATGTATGACAATCCCATGGGGTCACTGGTAATTATTAAATTTGTTCTTAACTTAATATTGTTAAATTAATTATAAAATACATTGTGTAGCCCTGACACATTTATATAAGTGTAATATATCAGTGTAAATGTGTATTTTATTTTTTATTATGTCAGAATGTATTTTGTTTGTTTACTTTCAGTAAATTAATTTCTTTAATCTTCTGTTTTCAACTTTTCAATATGCTCGCTCCCCCCTCATAGAGTTTTCAAGCCCCCAAGGGGGCGTGCCCCTCAGTTTGAGAAACGCTGCCTTATAGGCAAAAGTCTTCATGCGTGCTAGACACCAGGCTTGAAAAATATCTAGTCAGGCCAGTTCTTAGGCATTTTTTTTTTAAAAATTTCAGTCATTTCTAGCTTTGACTTGTGAATAAAGAGATGTCTTCCAACAGCTTTTTCTTATTGAATTAATTTCTGTGGAGTATTTAGAGAAGGTTGTTTTTCCAGCCATTACTGCAATTCACAAGTGTCCACTATTGAGCGTCAATTAGAACATTTTTCCGTTGATTTGATCAATGATCTCTAGTTGAATGGTTCATCTATTCAACATGTGTACTGTAGTGGATTTTTTTTTCTTTCAAGGGGCGACGAGGAAAGCTGAGCTCCCCCAACAAGTGCATAAGAACTACAGAATCGATCTCTAAGGAAGACAGCCCTTGAGAGCGTTTCGCAGGCACACCATCCATTCAAGCAGCATTTATTTAATTCCTAATTCCTTCGTACAAGAGATGTGTTTATCATCAATTAAATGTTGAATTTTTAAAAACACGCAGTACCTAATATTGCAAAAAGTAATTCATTTCCATATAAACAATTTTTACAATAAAAAATTGTCTAAAACTTATTTATCAACAATGCTAGCCTCAGCTGTATCTTGGGTTCGATGTTTTGAGAGAATGTATTTCAATACTCTCCACAAGGAGTATACTTAACCAGTAATGACAGGTTAAATTTCCATCTAGTGTTCGATTTACGAATTACCACCATGTGTAAACTGTTGACCTTGACGTATGGGGTGGATTAGGAGACATGCGATTTGAACTGCCCTTATGTGGCCCTCTGATAACTGAGTTGAAAAAAGGAATCACTATTCGGAAAAATTCTTTGATGTTTGTCTAAGTTCTAGTTCTGATACTCAGGAGAATAGTTTGATTCACTATCTTCGCTAGTTTTTAGATTTGAGACGCAGCAATCGTCTCACTCCCTGAGATATGTAAAATGTAATGTGTGCCCTTTTCTTTCGTTCTACATTAGTTTTTTACTAGATTAAAAAGTAAATTAATCATGTCTAGTAAAGGAACGGCTTTAGTAACCCGCTAAGTAATTATTTAATTCCAAATGCCATTTCTAATACCGACTGTATATATGTATATATATATATAGTAATATAAAATAACAGTGAAGAAGTACTAAAACCTACAGTGCTAAAGCAGGAAGAAATTGGAATTCACCAGACATAACAAATGTAGATACAAAAAAGTCTTTGGACTAAACTGGAGACCTATTATGATTTCTAAAGCTGTCACTGAATTAGGCCAGTGAATTAGGGTTAATATATATATATATATATATATATACAGTCAGACCCCGATTTAACGAAACCATATTTAATGAATTTCCTGATGGAACGAATTTTTATCTTTCCCTTATTAAAACGAAGGAAAAACTCCCTTTTTAACGAATTATTTCAACAATTGGTAATTGTTTTTATTAGAAGACATTAGATTTCTTTAAAAAATGATATGCCTTTTTTTTTTCTGTCAGGAACAGAAAAAGACTTTTCTTGAAAACAGAAAATTTCAACGGGAAAGTGTGATGGATTTATATGCGTTTTTCCATCTAATCCTCTTGGGAAATCTTTGGGCTATCAATTCGCGTTATTCACAACCCTTTGGAAGAAGAGAATCGTGATATGTAAATTAACTTACTATAAATAGACGAGGTTCTCTAGCTTGAGAGAGAGAAGATATACGCGAGTCAGGTGAGATTGCTACTGAAGGTATAATATTAAAATTAATGTGATTTGATTTTTATTAGGAAGAAACTTTCAAGTGACGATTGTTCACTAAGATTGAATTAAGATTAGATTAAATCGGATAATAGGTTAGATCCTTAATTAAGATAAAGCTCAAGTTTGTTAGTGTGCTAATCACTCACGTTTTACCGTCGTTGTTCCACTTCCGTGGTTAACATTGAGACATTCTCTTACTATTATTAGTTGAAATTGTGTCTGTTCTATGTGTTTAAGATAAATAGATTAGTTGAATCATGTCGAGGGTGTTTTCCCCTCCCCCACACATCTAGGTGCCAGCGAGAGAGGCGCGACCCTCTTACAAGTTTGAAGACCATTATTAGACTTTACAGGTGCATATTAGTCATGAATGTAACCTATCGTGTGAATCTTGAGCAGGACAGGAAAATACTTTTTTATATCATCCCAATCCGCAAAGCAAGGGATATCTTAACGATTATGATACATTTGATGTCGAACTGCCTATCTGTGCAATTGAAGTTGAAGATATTGTCGGAGCCAATAAAAAGCGATTCTAATGCAGAAATCGATAATAAAACTCTTATCAAAACGGTTCCATTTTCTAATGTCTTACACTGTTTGGAAATCAAGAAAACATACTTCTTTCTCATGCTGCAGGACGTAAATGACTCAGTATTTCCTTTGCATAAAGTCGAAAATGGACTCTTTCGACTGATTAATGAAAAATATTTTCACACATATTTATTCAGTACTTTAAAATTTTCAATTAACTGGTTCGGAATAATTCTCAAATAACTGTTAAAATGTCTCTTAAACTGTTGAATAAAAAGTTCGCAATTTCTAACCATGAATATTTTTTGGATAGAATTTCCAAAAGGTAGCTACAAAAAAATTAGTATTTCGTCTGGACCCCTATATAATGAATTACCCCGAATTAACGAGCAGAATTTTCTGTCCCGATGCATTCGTTAAATTGGGGCCCGACTGTATAACCAATCCCAAAGGACAATTGGAATTTAAAATCATAAATCAACGCTTCTTCATATTTATTGTGTTTTTGATCTTTAGGAGAAGTTAGATAAAAATTTAATCTACTGCAACCGCTGTTTTTGATTCTTGCATTTTTATTTTCCTTTAACTTTCTTTTTTTACATAGCTTACCATCAAACTGAAAACTGTATTGAATTTCAAAGACTAAAATAATCACATCATTAAGCAACTCGCTATTTTAAAAAAGTTAGAAAAAAATTTTGCTGGAATATCATATATTTTCAAGCTTTCCATAGTAGCTGCTGAAAAAATTGCCTTTAACCCTTTATCTACCGCATTATGATTTACTGCATTTTTTTTTCATACAATGTTTTTTTTTGAATCACTACATTGAAAATTAAGGGATATACATAAGCAAACTACCCAACTTTGGGAAATTTAATCCGTTAGAGCTAATTAATTAATTAAAAGATATTCAACTGTAAAATTAATTACTTCACTTAAAATAAATAGTCAAATCGTTTTCTAAACTCTTCATTAACATACAAAACAAACAAGACACTTACCTTTTGATATTTTGGAACAAAAATGACAAATGAAAACGCAATTTCTGCTATAAAACTATTCGCCTTCCCCGCTAAAATATTCATCATAGAACCCGTGCTGCCATATATCATGGAAGAGTGGATTTAAAAGAATATTCCTGTTAAGTATCGTCAGAGTATTCGTAACAATGGTTGTTCTATGTAATTTTAAAGTGAGTGGTACTTATAAGTACCGTCGGTAGATAAAGGGTTAAAAAGGTATTTAACACCTTAAAAAATGCTCAGAAAAGAAAAAAAAAAGTAACAATATGCGTAGAACATTTTTAAAATTAATAAAGTCTATTCATTAAGTTGCTAATTATGATTTATAAAATAATCAATGCACACACTTAATTTTTTCATTTCTTTGTTGCTTATGGACATTTTCAAATATTTTGAAAATACTTTTATGTACTAAATTCTATAAAGGTAAATTACAAAAAGAAACATCAGAACATACTTTTAAGCTTAATAGAAAGTTCAAATAACGTAATGGCTTGATTTTCTTAACGGCAGGAGACATCTGATACATTGATAGGGATCTTAGATACAATTTAGCTATGTGTTCAATACTTTCCGTTAAAACATACTACGTCAACGATATCCAGATTCAAACGTATACATTTATTGATGTCTGTCTTCAGTTTAAGACTAAATCGTGCATATAAAATGTAATGGATATTTTATTCAAGGAACAAATGTATAACTAGTGCCAAAAACTTGATTGAGTAGTACAAATTTTAATTTTCTAAAGTAGTGCTGCTGACAAGCCACTTCGATCTATGCATGAAACTGAATCTTATCTCACAAAGATACTTTTCACTTGACATTTATTTCAAAATACTCAGCTGTCATTGAATTCCTTTATATTTAGTTACTTGAAATAAGGAGCCTGTATATTGTTTCTGAGAATTCATTTTTGTGATTGCACAGATAAATCTTTTTAAAAAAACATTTCTTCGAATGCAGATAAAATTATATATTTTATTTTTTACTTTTTTCTATAATAATAATTCAACTATTGAAATATCTCTATATTCTTCAGTGCGTAGAACTATTAAATAGTTTAAAAGTATGATTATAATTGCCTGAAAAATAATTTTCTTAAATATCAAGCAATTTGGTTAAAGTAATTTGCTTAAATACTATTTAAATTGAAAAAAAAAGAAAATTAGATGAAAAGCAAGATATTTTACTAAAAATTTCTTCCACTAAAAATTTATGTGAGCAGTATACAACAAAATAGATATAATTACCGGTATAGACCATTGAGTACCTCATGGCGCAATACGTAACTTTTTTTGTAGTTTCGGAAAGAGTAGTAGTTTTGAAGTCTAACTCAGCCACAATAAAATTTGTCTATGGTTTAACCAAACTCGCGACCCACAACTAGCATTTTTGAGGCCCGTTCAGTATATCGGTATACAATAATATTTCATAAAATATCAAAATTTATCCCTAAATAGAAAAGATATTAGCAGAGAAGAGGTGTCAAGTGCCAAGACGTAAGGGGGAGTGCCAGGACGTATTCTGGGAGATATTAATGGGAGATACGGACACATTTTCCGGTACTTACGAATTTTCGCAATAATCGCCAACGTTCGAGATAACTCGCCAAGATGGCAATCCCAATGGGCTCGATTCCTGTAACATCATTAGTCACATGGTAGTGATAGCCACGTGATTCTAGCCAATCAATTCAAAAACTCATGCGACGTCATAGTCACACGATAAAAACTATCTAGTGTTTCCAGCTAATCAGTTCACGCGCTCCGGTGTTGCCAAGTTTTGCTCTTTGCAGAAACTTTCTCTTAAAAAGTACATTGTAAGCAAAATTCATTTTACTTACAAGTATAAACATAAAATATGATTTTTTTTTAATTTAAAAAATTATTTTTGAAGAAATATTTTTTCCTAGCATTTAAATATCCTTACCCAAATATGAAATTTGAAATTTTATCCGAGTTTTACAAATAGAACAACAAGTACATTTAGTTTAATGTTTGTTTTGAATTCAATGGAAAACACGTGTTTGTTTTATCATTGACTTCATGAATTGAGCCCATTTTCCCGTATGTCGTGTGCGCTGAATTGGCAGCTATGTGCTTCCTTTCATATAATATCGCCAATAGGTTGCGATAATACGTACCTATCTATTTTCCTAATTCTACCGCTATTTATCAGAATGATAATTAAATAGAAAGTATTTCAGCTGTACGTTGAAAATTTGACAATCTTTATGAAAAGAGATGATACCAATATTTGAATTCTGAATCTTTAAAAATTGATTGATTTCTTTGCATTGAAATATCATAAACAATGAAATTAATTGACCATGGATAATATTATCATATGCTATAAAAAAGTATTATCGATACTCTTTATACTTTTAATGTTTTTGAACATATACAGCTTTATTTTCGGGGAGGGGGGAGTAATAATAAAAAAAGTAAATAATTAAAGCTTTTGATCTTGACCAGCAAGATCACATCAGTAGTTTTAATCAGATTTCCCGCCAATTCTGGATATTAAAAAGAAAACAAGTATATACAAAACATTTTGCTAAAATAATTAACAAGTAAATTAGTTTTAATTTTTATTTCTCAAAACTTTTTTTTGTACAATTTTTTTTTATCTCGACAATGAAAATAACGCGAGGAAAACATAGGATTAAAATATACTTTACTTAATTTAATAATTATTTATATTGAGACATACAAAAATTTTCCGAAATGTTTTCACCAATAACTGCTAGTATTTCTTTTATTTTAGAATCCTAAATGTTGCAGAAATCATTAGGTTTTTTTGTTGTTGTTGTTGTTTTTGTTTTAGGAATAAATTGAATTGATTTCTTTTTTTTAAAATAATCAACTGCTTCTATAGGTTTCCATTATCATCTTTTAATTTGACTTCCTACAATTTTAACAATACTTATGCTGAATATTTTATCTTATAGAGTTTCATATTTTGTCCAAAACAAAAAAGAGAATGTTTTTTTTATTATTATTATTATGGTTGAGAGAGAATAAACTACGAATTGTTCTAAGAATTTTATACTTAAATTTCCAACCAAAAGTTTAATAATGAGATTCTCAGAACAATATTGTATTTTGCCTGGAAGCTTTTAAAAACTAACATCAAGACTCTTTCGAAGAAAAAATTAATCCTTTTCGTATTAAAAATGTTGCATATTTTCTTTGAATGACAGAATATAATCGTTTCTAAAGAGAAGTGAATTGTTAAAGCAAACATTAAATTGAAATAAATGAAAAGCAAGAAAATGTGAATAATACAAACCTTAAAAAATGTCCAAAGTAATTATTAGTTTGAAATACTTTTTTCACATGAAAGACAAATAAGAGTTGGTGTTCTTTTTTTTCCCATTCATAGTCAAATAAAAGTGGGAATCTAAATTTTCCCTAATTAAAAAACTTCTTTTGACTTTTTTTAAAGAAAGTTATAAGATGTTATCAAAAACAATAGAAAGAGTAAAAAGGAAACAAGTAATGCTGTGAATCGAAGTAGTATTTTAAATTTAAGAAACAAATCAAAGAAATAAAAAAGCTTTTCCTTTTTGCAGAAGGTTTTTTTATTCTTCATTTTTAACGCACACACATAATGTGGTGTATAAAAAAAACCGAAATGATACATTGTCTTTAATTTGCTTAAAAATATGTAGTATCAAATTTAGACTAATTCTAATTAAGTTGGATTTTTACTGTTTATGAATAATGTTTGAAAACATGTACAGCATCATTCCTAAAAACAAACCCGATAAATTTATGAATTTTAAATCATAAACCTTTTTAAAAAAATCTTTTCGGATTGTATATTTTGATTCTTTCAAGTTGCGCGCGAGAAAGGAAAAAAAATGTATAAAATATTAATCAAATTTAACAAAATTTCTTTTTAAGTAGTCTTTTGCATATTTAGAATGAGAAATTCGTTTTTATCTTTCAATATTCTAACTTGAAGTGAAAAACCATTGATAATCTAAATTGTTCTTTTTTTCGAGAAACATACCCATCCTAGTGACAGCTAACACCTGCTACGTAAACACCCCCGTCCAAAACAGCTGGGATGTTTCACTTTTCTGACTCTGTTTCCCCCACCTCCCGGGGGAAGAGGTTCCCAAACGGAGCATCTCTTCAATTTTAGAATATTTTTTGACGGCAAGATTTTCTTTTTCTTTTATGATTATTATATGTTCATTCGCTTAGAACTTCGCTAGGAAATATTTCATCGAAATGCTTTTGTTTTTTGAAAAAAAAATGGAAAAAAAAGAGAGACACAGACAAGTTAGCATATTTAGAATATGTCAACAGTTTTATATAGGTATTTAATAAAACTGTATTTTTATTAGTGTATCAATTCAGTATAAATTTAAATTTATCAAAACTGAAACTACAATTGAAAAAAGTTTAAAATAATATTGGAGTATATTTCCAAATTTTTATGAAAATATATAACATAGCAATATTTTTATAGGCATTTGTCAAACCAATCGGGAAAATTATAGTTTCTTCAACAGTTTTTATTTTTTTTTTGAAACACAAATCTCATGTTTTAATCTTATATTTATATCCATATAAACATCTCGTTTAAAGTACGACCCAGACGAAAAATAAATATTTGCGCATAAATATTTATAATAAACTGAAAACGGGATTACAAGTCCATGATAAACTTAAAATGTCCTATTAAATTCTGAATTTTAGGCTTGTTAGAGGCTGTGAATTAGTGACTTTTATTTGAATCGAATTTCTCTTTTAAATTATATGGAGGTTTTGCTACAATGTAAGTTATTAATATTTAAAAGAGTCTATTTAATAGATCATATCGCCACAGAAAAAAAAAATATGCCATATTACAATTTCAGGCTAATTATTAGTATGGAACCAAACTTCTAAGGCATTATTTTTGTATATATTTCAAAGCATTTTAAATGTTAACTATTCTTATATGCTTTAAACTATTTAAATATTAAAAATTATTAACTTTACTATTATAAACTATAAATCATAAATGATTCAATTTAAACCTCATATCAAACGAGTATTTATTTAGAAACCATCTTCAAGTTTTGTTCCGATAAAAAAAAATATATCGAAGTTAAAATTAATTGAAATAAAAATTTTAATTTATTACATTAGTATTACAATTCCAAAGTTTTAAATTTGAAGTATAATCTCAGTAGGCCCAAAAGACCTATTTAAAGAAATTCCTTAAAGGCAGACACATATTTCTGAATTTAAAAAATAAATTTTTATTATAAATTCTTTAAACAGTTACACACAACTTATTAATTAATTCCCTTGCTGCGTAGACAGTGAATTTTTATTCATTTGCATTGCATAGTTAAAGAGATGATAATTAAAATGGTTTTGGTAAAAGGAGGTATAAATTACAAGCCTAAACAAAAAGCTCTGATTTAAAACTTGAGCATTAAAAATTCGTTTTAATTATGCCCACTAAAAATGCCTTTCTATAAAGTATTGGAAAAAATTAAGTTTTCTGAATTAAAAAAAAAAAATAATAGTGACGTAAGTTATTTGCTTAAAAATTAACAAGTTAGTATTTTTTCTAATTTGGGGTAAATATTAGATTTTCACATATGTGTAATAAATGTCCAAAACTGATTTTAATACAAATCACGAAGCTAATTTGTAATCAGTACGTAACGCACCACACGCCTTTTTGGTCCACCAATAATGTTAGAAATATCCATGTTCGAATAAACAACAGTAGACGAAAATTGCAAGTGTAACGAACTCTAGATCCGTTCAGAAACTCTAGGTCAGTTATCCGCAACCCCCGGTCCTCGGACCGGTACTGGACCGTGGGTCAAATGGTGCCGGGCCACCTAAAGAACATTTAACTATTGCCATTTTATTTAAAGTGGTGCATTTTTCTCGGATTCATATACAACTTTCCTTTATATTCCACGTTAAGGCGTTCGAAACCGTGATTTTAAAAAAGTGAATAAATGGATAATTTTCGTGATATTTAGTGTCATTCAGATTAGAATACATGCATAAAGTTGTTTTAAGGACATTTTGACAAAAAAAATTATTTAAATATAATGTTTTGGCAAGAAATTAACTTAGAATAATCTTTTTCCAAAATGTTCTTTTGTGAAAAAAGCTTCTATTATAATAATATTATGCCTGTACATAGCTCTGACCTCTTTACAGAGGCTCAACTAGAATTTTTGAAAAATTCCCATTATTTTCAGAGTTACCACCAATTGAAATAATTATTGGACTTTTTTTCTTAAAATTGCTACCCTCTGTTGTCGTAAAATATGGATAAACCCACTTCTAAGTTATATATTTCAAATGAAATTACACATGAAATTTTATATACAGGATTATTTTGGATTACAATACAATAATATAATAAAAATTAATAAAAATTAGTTGATTAAAACTAATTATTTAAAGAATTATAAATACAACCCCGTTGGCATCATTTTTGGAGACTTAGCGACCCTTTTCGCGATTTGTGTCAAAACTTGTGAAAAGGTTTTATTCTCACGTGTTAAAGTGTTCAGTTAAACTGAAATTTATAGACACGATTGTTTTGGATGACAATACGATACTTTAATGATAATTATTAAAGATTAATTACCACTTAATGTTGTGATTCTGTCCTATGTATATACATGTTTATATTAATTGTAACTGTTCAATAAAAAGTAGCTAAAACAAAATTTTTCTTTGATGATCTAAGTAGGAATTGACTTATTTTATATATATATATATTACTTGTTTTTTCACAAAAGTCTGTTAAAGTTACGGTGGGACCTTTGGGAAGGAAACTGAGCATCAAAATTACATTGCGGCAATTGGTATCCACCTATGTGGTGCTACATTAAAAAGTGATGCCAGCTCCCAGGAAATGTACTAGGTCTGGAATGGTATCCAATCTACAGTTCTATTTTTTTAAAAAAAATAGATAATAACGATGGCAATCTTAACGAGTTAAATCTTACTTAAAAGGACACCGCAGTTGACGAGGTTCATTAAAAAACGGAAAATCTCCTGAAGGGTCTTCCAAAATCCCCGTTCCAGAACTGTTCCAGAATGGCCATACCAAATGTAGAAGTGTGTAAATACTGAAAGGAACTTTGAAGCTTTGAAGGTGATGCTGTCACGAAGAACTAACTCTGCAAGTACAATGATTTATTGAACCAGTCTCGTATTTTTAAGTTCCACCTCGTGTGTAAAAATGAAAAAAAATTTTAAAAAATTGTTCTCTAAAGCCGTGTTTCTCACACTGTGGGGCGCTCCTACCTAGGGGGGGGGCAGATAACTCTACGAGGGGGGCGCGAGCGTATTGAAAAGTCGAAAACAGAAGATTATTTAAGCAAATTAACTTGCTGAAAGTAAATAAATACACACACACATTCTGACATAATAAAAAGTAAAATACTCATTTACACTATAATACACTTATAAATGTATCAATACTGCACAATCTATTTTATAATTAATTTAACAATACTAAGTTAAGGACAAGCTTAATAATTACCATTGATAAAATTATATGCCGAAATTATATATATCATTTATCTGGATAATTTGTACGATTTATATAATAAATTCCTTAAATGTCAATTAAAAATTGCGTGATTCGTTCCCCAGTGCCACCGTTTAGCACGTAGTTAAGATTATGTGGTGTATTGAGGGGGGGGGGAGAAAAAGAAAATAAATAATCACATCCCCTGAAACAAGTAAATCCTTCACAAACACTGTCAAGGTCATTTTATTGCTTTCCAAAGCCTTCGGAACAATATTATAGATAGCAGTTTACGGAAAAGATAGTACTTCGGAAAGACGTATATATACATCTGGGGCAATTAACACATTTACTGAGCGAGACGTTTATATACGTCGGTGGGACTTAAGAGGTTAAAGACGTATTGTGGGTTTCGTGTCAAAGTATAGTATTATTGAATTTAAAACATCGTTATTGTATGGAGGGGGGCGTGATGCAAATTGGGATTGAATATTGGGTCACAAACATTGAAAGTTTGAAAAGCACAGCTGTAAAGGTTTAGTGCAGAGGTTCCCAAACTTTTTTGCCTCATAGACCCCTTGACAGGTTTTTCGGTTTGTGGTTGACCCCTACTTACCTAATATTAAATTTTTGCAAATTTATCAACTTAAACGTGTTTTTGGCAGCAGGTATAGAGCCACTTCCTTTAAAAGATTTAAATTTTTAACCGTTAAAGTAGTGTTTATATACTTAAGAAAACTCATGTTAATTAATTAAATTAAAATTTAATTAATACATAAAATAACTGAGCAACAAACAAATGCTGGGGATGAAATAATAAATTTTCAACGTTTGACATCAATCTTGTCAGTTTTAACCCTAAATATTTCTTCGGTTAAAAGTGTTCTGTTTTTTCCTCATTCTTTTTTTTGTTCTGGAGATTGGCAACCGTACTGTAACTCCTTCTCAATTAGAAAACAATTAAAAACTTTCTCAAGATATTCCATAATATGAAATAAATAACATGTATATATATCTTTTTAAAGCCAAAATTATTGACATCCGTTTCTAAGCTTTACTTTTAAGATATCCGTTACTGCCTATTCCAATCTATTCCTCTTGTAATGACATTTTTTTTTCAATGTGACCATATGAATTTAGTGCCTACTGTGGTATTACGATAGTTAAAAATTCTCAAACCTAGTTTCAAAATCTAGAAAAAGAGCCTTTAAATGTTGAAAGTTGGTTGAAACGTCTTTTTCCTGGTAGATTGTCTATGACAATCCGGAAACTGAGAAAATTTGTGACGTCCATTCAATTTAGTAAATAAATCTGTTAAATAAGTAAATCTGGTTTCCACTTGGTTAAATTTATTTTTAAATTAAAGTCACGATCTGGTTTAATGAGAGCCACTATCATGCGCGTAGACCCCCATTTACGCCTCATGGACCCCCAAATTATTTTTTGGCTGACGTGGACCCCTTACAGGTCATCATAGACCCCTGGGAGTCGATATAGACCACTTTGGGAATCACTGGTTTAGTGCGAAGGTGGTTACTTCCCGAGGAATTGAAAGTTGGTTGTAGTTCTAAGCCCTTTGGGGTGTGCTGGGTTCCCTTGGTCATTTTGCTAACAGCACTTTTGTAACTTCAATTGCATTTGACTTGATTTTCATGTGTGTCACGCTGTGAAACAACATGCTAACTTTTGGCAATTGAACTCATAATTTTAATCCACTTTCAAGTGAGAAAGACGACACCTGACCTGGCATCTCTCTCTCTCTCTCTATCTAAAGTTCCTCACCTCATAGACAGGACTCTTTGATCCCTGAAAGATTTAATGTGTTTTAGTCCCTCTACATGACAGGTTTTCAGTGACTCTAGGCTTCGAACCCGAGGCTAGATAACACCGGCAACTAGTCTGACTCCTTTAGTTTCATGGTGTGACATTAAAAACTAATCAATAAATCAATCTGGAATGAACCTGGAAGAAAAATGCTCTTTACCCAAGTAAAAAATTGTATTTTTTGAAAATTTTTAAATCTTAAGGTATCGAAACCGTGATTTTAAAAAAGCGCATAAATGGATAATTTTCATGATATTTAGTGTCAATTAGATTAGAATACATGTATAAAATTGTTTTAAGGACACATTTTGACAAAAAAAAAATATTTAAATAGATTATTTTCCCAAAAAATTAACTTATATAGAATAACCTTTTTTCAAAATGTTCTCCTTTTATAAAAAATACTTCTAAAATAATAATATTTTGTGTGCTTATATAGAGTAAAGACTTCTCCAGAGAGTCTAACCTATTTGTTTTTTTGAAAAATTCACATTATTTTCAGAGTTATAACCAACTGAAATAATTATCGGCGTTTTTTCCTTTAAAATTTCTCCCCTCTATTGTCGTAAAACATGTATAAACCTACTTCTAAGTTATATATTTCAAAAATCCCCTAGTTGAGCCTCTGTAGAGAGGTCTGAGCTACATACAGGCAAAATATTATTATAATAGAAGCATTTTTCACAAAAGGAGAATATTTTGAAAATGGGTCATTCTATGTTCATTTTTTATCAAAATATTGTACTTAAATAATTTTTTATTGTAACAATATTCTTAAAACAATTTTCTAATCTAAGTGACACTAAATATCATAAATATTATCCATTTATACACTTTTGAGAAATCACGGTTCCGAACGTAGTCGGATACCTTAAAGGCACACATGTTTAGAACTTCTCAAATATAGAAAAATAAAATAATGTAACGTTAATTATTCCTTTTTTCACCAATCTCGCATCTTAAAAACGTTATAATATCACGAAATTCAGAATAACTTATCTAGATTTACATAACGTCAAGTATAATGATTGAAACTCTGTTAACTAGTATTTTTTGATTAAAAAATAGTATGAATATCTTAAAAGTAAATTTCCAAAAGCTTACTATAGATCAGGGTGGGTGGACTTTTTCAGTGTATGGGCAATTTCTAAAGGTTTTAAGGTGTCGTGGCCCGTCCAGTGGTGTTAGTGTGGCTATTTTGCTTTAAAATTGTATGTTTTCTATTCTTAATACTTATTTTCGACATTGTACTCTTCTTTTCAAATTTGACAGATAACTATTTTTACTAGAAAAACACAAGTAATACAAAATCGTCAAGTTGAATGTTTGAACAACTATGACGGACCTCCAAACCGTGGAACATTAACGTATTCAATGTCATGAGCAGAGAAATAGTGGACCGATGAATCTCTGATACTGACAAATGTGTTTAGTCTATTCTCTACCGAGTCATCGCATAACATCATCACAAGAAATCCAATCCCTTGGAAGCGTGAGCTGTGGGATGATGTCTCAATAGCCTATCCCGTACTATCACGGGAAGAGTTCATCGTCAACATTTATTCTCCCTTTCAGTCGGCGTGTCGGCAAAAATTCATTTACATAACTGGCATCGCAATGATCACTTTTCCTACAGCGGCAGTGAACGTGTTAAGCGTCATTTTTATGTAGTTACTAATGCCACCTGATCGGCAAAGACCACATCAAGGCTCACGAAATTCATCATTGTAAAGGACTAAGTGACGCCTGTCGTTAGCCGTTGCTTAAACACCATACAGGTGACAGAACATTTTAGCTCGGTTTCACCCCAATTTGGAGAGAGAACACCCTAGGTGTAATCAGGGGTCTTCCAACTCTCTTCCCCTTAAGCAAACCTCAAGAGAGGACCTGCGGCTCGACGGCTATTCAAAGGATCCCCCCATGCCACGTAGGCACTATACATTTACAAACATCCGTGTCTTCTGCGGGATTCGAACCCAGGCCCAACGGCACAGCAGTCGACGTCGCTAACCACTCATTGTGTGCTACCAATGAAGGCACATGTGCCGTCTACTAATTTATCAATAATTTGCTTAAGTAAACACGGTCACATCGATTGTGAAAAGCCGATTCTACAGTCCAGCTGGCGTCGGTGTTCCATAAGTATACTTATTTTAGTATGAGGGACTTGGGTCTTATTAAAGGCGATCAACCCAAAATGTCTTGGTGTCTTGGTAGTCCACCGGTAATGCCCATCCATGACATAGATGATGCCCTTCCTGAATTTGAAGGAATTGAATTCTATTAATTTTCAAAATTATTCATTATTTGTATAGGCACTTATTAAAATAATGTTGTATTATATATATACCCTGCTGGCCACCGTAAATGCAACACCAAGAAAGACAAGAGATAGCACAACAAAATTTATTTTGTAGATAACATGTTGACCAAGTATCAAATGATTAAATTTATAGAATTCTGTGAAGTGTGGTTCCTGCCAGAATCAGTAGCCAAAGTAGCCGCCATTGTTGGAGATCACCGCTGTCATTCGCCTCAGCATTGATTCAAAGAGACTTTGGATGTGTTTTTGGGGTACAGCAAACCAAGCAGCTTCCACACGTTGCCAAAGTTGATCTGGTGTGGCAGCTGGGGGTGTAATCTGGGTCAATCGTTGAGCAACCATGGACTACATGTTTTCTATCGGCGAACGATCCGAAGAGCGGTCCGGCCAGGGAAGCAATTCAATCTGGTGATTGACAAAGAACCTTTGAACAATGCGTGCCACGTGTGGTCGCGCATTATCCTGTTGAAATATGGCAGTGGCCAAGACTTGAAGGTAAGGAAGGACAACTGGCTCCAACACCTCGAAGATGTAGCTCTGGATGTTTAAAGTACCAGCAATGCGTACTAGAGGAGTACGAGAGTGATATCCAATACCGCCCCATACCATAATACCCGGTGTAGGACCAGAGTGGCGGTGCATAATGCAGCTGTTCAGCATCCTCTCTCCACAGTGTCTCCAGACTCGAATCCGACCATCATGGTGTTGCAGACAGATGCGTGACTCGTCAGTAAAGACAACTTCATTCCATTCTGCCGCCCACATCCTTCTTTTATCGAACCATTAGTGGCGGAGACGTCTGTGGTTCTGCGTCAAGGGTAGACTAAGCAATGGACGTCTTGCGAACAGACCACTCTGCTGTAAACGTCGTCGCATGGTACGCTCTGACACTGAATGATGCGTTAGAGACTCAATGGGCTGTACTATGGTTCGTGATGTGACTGAGCGNTTCACAACCAACCCTTCGGAAGAAGAGAATCGTGATATGTAAATTTAACTTACTATAAATAGGCGAGGTTTTCTAGCTTGAGAAAGAGCAGGAGAAAAGATATAATCGAGCCAGGTGAAATTGCTACTGAAGGTATAATAGAATTAAAGTGACTTGATTCTCATTAGAAGGAATGCTTTAAAAAGACGGTTGTTCACTAAGATTGAATTAAAGTTAGATTAAATTGGATCATAGGTTATATCCTTAAATTAAGATAAGGATCAAGTTTGTTAGTCTCCTAATCGCTCACGTTT
>BMAV01017018.1:0-11922 GCA_019973955.1 Trichonephila inaurata madagascariensis | reverse complement strand
AATTATCCGAACAATCGCGCATCCGAGCAGTTTCCGATCCCAATTGATTCGGATAAATGACGTTCTTTTGTATTTACTTATGCACTTTAAGCTGTGAAAAAAAAATTCATCGACAGAAAAAATATTACTGATTTTAAATATTTTGAAAATTTTCTAAAATTGCATTCTTATTTACTCGTTCTTTAATGTGTTGTAAGAAGTTTTATGACAGTCAAAAATATGTCCCCCGAAAAAAAAAAGATACCTGACCCAAGATGAGAAGGGAGGTTATTTTAAATGCTTTTTGCCTCTTCAACATCGGGGAAAATACGTGTTTTTTTAAATATCCTGATTTTGAAATTCGAAATTTGAAAGATATCGTTTGTGGGTAAACACAGCAAATTTTCTGTAAACTGTCATCAACTCCTGGTTTTGATAACAAAGCAGCGGATATAATTCCGTTCCATTCTAAACAAAACGATTTGTTTATGGTTTCCGTTATCTGTTTTTCGCTAGAATTTTTCGTGTTAATCGCAGTTTTTAGTTGTTTTAAAAAAAATCTATTCCTTGCGAAGAAATATTTTTTACAATATTTTGGTAAAACTACTCAAAGAAATGGAAAAATCATTATCATTGTACGTTTGTCTCGAAGATTAGCTTGGAACGAAATTGTAGCGGAATATCGCAAACCGTTTTGAATTTGTTTATTTTGACGATTTCGAAACTCGTCCACTGTTAAGAATTATTTATTTGTGAAAATGGAACTTTTTAATATCCGAAAGTTTATACTTGAGTTCCCTTAGTACAATTTTTGGGATAAAATACAGTTGGACCTCTATATAACGAAGTCTCTAAATCCCCCAAAAAAGCTCGTTATATGGAAAATTCGTTATATAAAGGTTCAACTTTCAATTTTCTTTATAAACATGAAACAAATTTTAAATTCGTAAACACTTTATATTAAAAAAAGTAATTATTCACACCATTTTGTAAATTAATATATACAGTGGGTAATCAGTTAACGAACAGATCGGTTAACGAACACTTTCACGGGAGATTTTTGTGTTCGGATGACGAACACATATTCGGATAACGAACACTTTGAAGAAAAAATTTTTGTATTTGAACAACAAACACATATTCGGATAATGAACAAAACGAATTCTAACGAACACTTCTCTGCTCTGAAAAAAAATTAATATTAAACATTTGTTATCATTTTGCATACAAAATAAGATCTCTGAAAGGAGAAATGTTTAAAGCATGCTTAGTATTGATAATTACTAAATGAAACTTGAATTAACAATGAATTTAAAGGTCNATGCATGCTTAGTATTGATAATTACTAAATGAAACTTGAATTAACAATGAATTTAAAGGTCATTCAGTAATTATTATTATGACTAAAATCAATACACACTTGAATACTTGAATTTCAATATGAATATCAATATTTTCTGACAGCTGATGTTATTGGGTGAGTGGATTTGCTGACATGGCAAATAAATTAAGCGATTTCTTAATTTTTTCAAGCAGTGCAGGCTATAAAATATAAAGGTGCCGATGACACGCTACCGCCGTAAAAATGCGTGAAATATGAGAAACGGACTAAAAATCATTTTTCATCTCTCCTGAATTATGTTGCTTACCTATTAAACTTCAAAGTTCTATTTAAAAAAAAATTCCAATAGAATATTCATACACATTAGACCATCAGTTTCGGTTTCGATTTCATTTTTTTAGGGTCTCCAGAACGAATTAATCGATTTCACATAGAAGTCTATGGTGAATCGATGATCGATTAACGAACAATTCTCGGATTGTTAACATAGTCTTAGAACGGATTATGTTCGTTAACCGATCACCCACTGTATTTAACTATAAAAAAATACTGCAAGGAAAGTTTTTTGACGCCCTTATCGACTTCCTGAAGAATTAAATTTTGTTCTTTGGTGATCAAGCACTTACGTTTTGACATTTTCAAGCTACAAGAAACGAAGTTACCAGTACGACTGATCAACACTACAAATAAATGGAGACTAGTTCAAGAACATGGGGACGCTAGACAACTGCACTCAGAGTGAAAGGGGATGTTGAAGATGTTTCTAGTTAACTGGACAATGGGGGTTAATGGATGCACTTCTTGAATAAAACGCCTAGAATTCTATTTCTGTCGGCAGGTTAGGCACCTAATAAAACCAGCTCAAGATTTATGATCACCATAAAATGTGTTAAGAGAGAAAATAACTCGAAATGTTCAGAAATACTTCAAAAATAGGAAGAAAAAAATTGAATCGCAAGAGAAAAAGTTCTTTATATAGAAAATGCACTTCGCTATTGGGAGGTTATTTTACGAAGAAAATCGCAAAACGTTCTTGGTTCCAGGAAAAAGTTAGCTATGTAGAAAAATCAGCAATATGGAGGTTCGACTGTATATGAAAGTCATGTTGGGATGAATCTGAGTTAAAATATATTACTCGGGAAAATCTGCGTAATATTATTTATTATTATTTATCATTGATTACTAGCCACTAATTGATTTTACAATTCTTTTTTCCCCTAAGCATTTCCGTTTACGTAATTGCGCATGGCAAACGTTCTTTTTTGATATTCTGTGAAAAAAAAAGTGCAGATAAAGTTTCAATTAAATCGAATGCCAGATGACAAGGTTGCCAAAAAGGTATTACAGTTCAAAGCCACTAGGATTCGAAAGCTTGACAGACCAAGGCTGAGATGGAATCAGACTTTGGGTTCATAAACAAGAAAATTTGGAGAACAAAAGTAAACAAGAGGTCATTACGGAGGAATCTTCAAAGGAAGGCACTGGCCCACGAGGGGATATGCCTCGCCAGATTTGCTAATGAGGATGAAAGTTTTAATTACTTACGACAACACCAATTTTAAATGGGGGAAGGTCTAGGTCTGGAAGGGTTAAAAGAGGGTGAATACTTTGCTCTGTATATTGCAAGATTACTGTGTCGTTTGGGATGATAGTTTTCTATATAGAAGAGACTGTGTTTTGGAAAATTTGCTAAAATTCGGCTTGAAAGAAGGAAAATTCGATCTGAGCGCCTTCTGTTCCGAAAACGAGTATCTTAGCAATCACGCCAAAAACGATCGTCTTCGCATGATGGCTGTTACTGGTTTTTTATAGATATCACACCACCACAGGCTAATTAGTTAGCATACTTGGATAAAAGTCAATACTCTTTAAAAAAATGTTAGATATATCTCAAATGGTGGAACAATCATAATTGGTCGATTGATTGATTGAATGATTGAATATTAACGTCGCACTGTTCAGCAACACGAGGGCTTTTGGCGACGGACCACGTAATTTTGAACCATGGTCAAGTGACGTGGACGACACCTGAGCTGGCAACCTCTCTCCTAACTACCACACCACACCAACGGGAGGACGTTTCAGCTCTCGACAGATTTAACGTGCATCGCTGCCCTACACGGCGGGTCTTTAGTGGTACTGGACTCGAACTCGTGACAAGGCAATCCACGGTCCGATACCTATACCACTCGGCTACCGCAGTCACTTCATTCGATGGATGTGGTAGTGGTAGCCAGTGATCATTGCCACTGACTCATGGCTGGCGTTTCAAGAGTTCCAGCATGAGTTCCTCTGAAGATCCGCCGTATAGAAGGCCTGATGCGCGTGAGATCTATCGAGATTCAAAGTCTTCCCGTTGAAATGGTATGGAAGTTTGGAGAAGTCCACTCAGGCGTTATCTTCGTCACTTGACTATGGCTTAAAATTGCGAGGTACATTGCCAACTGCTCTCGTGTTGCCTTAGAGTGAACACTAACTCACTGGTTTGATAAGTGGTTGCAATGTGTATCAAAAAGACCGTCAACATTGAATTTAAAATAATCTGCTACTTTCTGTAATCTCGCCAAAAAGACACTTAAAAAAAACACGCACACACATAAATGAAACTTAAGTGTTAGTTGTTACTAATTTTACTGAATTATTATTATTTTATTGAAAATGTTGTGTGAAAAACGTCGCCAAATAATTGCAAAAGATTATATTATATTTCGATATTAGTTTTCATATTACTAGGGATGATAGACATATTTTGCTATATTTAATCTGAGGCAGATAGCAATATTTGGCGACATTTCATCGGGGGCTGATAGCAGTATTTGACGAAATTTCATTGGGGGTTGATAGTTACATTTGGCCATTGTTCATCGGGAAATGATAAAATAGTTTGGCGATATTTCACCGGGGGGAGGGGGGTAGCAATACTTGGTGATAATTCATCGGAGGCTTCCAGTTAGCTGGACAGACATACCAAAATATATAGGGTGTATTTTTGAAAAATTCTTTAGAAGTTCACATTTTTGTCACTCATAGCTTCAACTACACAAATGTCATTGATCTTTGCCGAGTCTACACTATGCCCCTGTAGATACTTTTTTACTCCCTTTTTTACTAATACAGATAACTTTTTGCTTACACTTTTGAAATGTAAATCCTTTAAACTCTACATTATGCGTTTCTTCAATATTCTCCGAGAAATTACTTGGCCGCGGTAGCTTAGTGGTCAAGGTAACGGACTCCAGGCCGGTGTGTCCTGAGTTCGAACCTAATACCACTGAAGACCCCCTATGTTGAGGAGCGATGCACGTCAAAGCTGTCGTAAGCTCAAAAGTCCTCCCATGAGTGTGGTATAGTAGTTGGGAGAGGTGGTACCAGCTCAAGTGTCGTCCTCGTCGCTTAACCATGATTCAAAATAACGAGGTCCGTCGCCAAAAGCCCTCGAGTAGCTGAACAGTGCGACGTCGTTAATATTCACTCACTCCGATAAATTATCGATATTATGATATTGGTAGTAAAAATAGATCGAGAACAACACTCGATACATCAAAAGGGTCCCTAAAACCGATAGCAACAAGCTATAAAAAAAGATGGGTTTATTCAATGAGAAATCCTTTGTGCTGCCTAAGCTATTGAATAAGCTGTCAGTTGTGCCCCCTGATATTTGAACTCTGAATGGTTAGTGGTGTATGATTTGATTGACAGACGATAAAATTATCGTGTGTCAAGAGTACTTTCTAAGAAAACTTATTCACACAATGCAGACTATTAAGTTTTACGATATAGAATCGATCATTGTTTCTAGTTCACCTTAAGTTTTTCAATAATGCACAGTAATCAAACCATCAATAACATGAACGAATCGGTGATTATTAGTATTGTCCGAGGATAAACTTCAGATATTATTGATTTCATTTTCTATAAATTAAGTTTATAGTAAATGTTTAAAGAGCATTACTTATATGTCACGCAAGGCATTAAAATCTTATGTTAATCATTCATTTCTTGTAGTTGCCATTTATGAACTCATTATTTATTGTATTAGTATTAAATTTTTTTGCTTATGGATAGTCGGATTTTCTTTATAAGCGAACGTTTGCCTCCTTGTTATCGTTATGATTTTGTTTTTGTCATCGCCTCGGTTAGAGTCGTATGGTCCATTGCCAGAATCCCATTTTAACATCAAAACTTTTTCTTAAAAGTGTTCCATTTTGCTATGTGTATTGAATTTCGTAAGGATATGAATTCCATCAATGTTCGTGTAATTTTTTTTTTGGTGCAAGTTTGATATTAAGGGTGTTAGGTGCCAAGTGCTGCTTGACGCCGAAAAGGAATCACGCCAAGCAGCGCTTGTTATCGCTGGACTGGAATCCAAGATGGCGGCCTAGCGGTATCAAATCGTCAGGAAGATAATTTTAAAGAATTGTTTAGAAATACAATGAAATATATTTCAAAAGAAGAATATAGGAAAAGATTGAGAATAACCAAGATCAATCCATAAATAATGAATTACAATATAGTATAATAAAAAGTAACATGTACTAATAACATTATGCAGTATATAATAATTTCATAATTTAATAGCAATTATATATAATATTCATATAGTATGATTTAATAATTATTACTAAAAATAATAACTATCATATAATATAATTTAATAGTAATTTTATAAAAAAATAATAATCATCGTATTGTAACATAAAAATACATCAGAATATTCATATAATGTAAAATTATAAATAACACATTAATAATTGCAAATAAATAACAAACTAATTATTATAAATAAAGAAAATAATAATTATAAATAAATAACATGTAATAATATTTATAAATAAATATTATAAAAACGCAATTATATATAACGAATATTATAATTACATATAATAAGAATTGTATTTTTATATTATTAATAAAATAATTACATAATACAGTAAGACCCCGCTTAACGCGGGGCTTACATTCCATCAAAGTAGAGCGTAATATGAAACAGCGTTAAACGAGGTTATCTCATCATGTAAATAATGGGGTTAAGGAAAGATGGGTAGAAAATTGGCCAGATATTTTACCATTAAATTTATTAATTATGTGTTTTATAACAATAAAACAAAAATGTATTTCTTACAAATATAAAAACATAATAGATGAATAAACATATAAATAAAATTCTAAGTCAGTATGTTTACATTTCAGATCATACAGTATCTTCTGTATTTCCAATTTTCTGCCTTTTTTATCAAGAAGGCATCTAATGTAATTTGCGTTTTCCTTTTGCGCTCTGTGTGAAGTTATTGGTAAGTGGATAAAGCATCCATAACGCCCCGTCTTGCCTTTGAACTCCTGTCAAAATTTACTCCTGCTTTTTCTTGCTGCTTTATTTTCGTGTTTTTTATTATCACCTATGATAAAAACTAAAATCCATAATATTTGTATTATAGCAATCGTTATATTATATAAATTTACACTGACAATAACGTTAACAAATGTTTGAAACGATAAAAATACGTTCGTATAAGACCGCTAGACAGAAGAAACACAGATAAACTGCTTCGGATATCGGGAAGCCTACCGCTGTGTGTAATTTCGGGGAATCCCACAATTCAAATAAAAGAGGAGCGTTAAACCGAAACAGCGTTAAGGTATCCGACTACGTACGGAACCGTGATTATGCGAAAGCGTATAAATGGATAATATTTATGATATTTGGCGTCACTTAGATTAGAAAATGTATCTAAAATTGTTTTAAGAATAGTATTACAATAAAAAATTATTTAAGTACACTATTTTGACAAAAAATGAACATAGAATGACCCATTTTCAAAATAGTCTCCTTTTGTGAAAAATGCTTCTATTATAATAATATATTGCCTGTCTATAGCTGAGACCTCTGTACAGAGGCTCAACTAGAATTTTTGAACTATATAACTTAGAAGTGGGTTTATCCATGTTTTAAGACAACAGAGGGGAGCAATTTTAAGAAAAAAAACGCCGATAATTATATATTTCAAATGGTTGTAACTCTGAAAATAATGTGAATTTTTCAAAAATCATTGTTGAGCCTCTGTATAGAGGTCTGAGCTATAGACAGGCAAAATATTATTATAATAGAAGCATTTTTCACTAAAGGAGAACATTTTGAAAAAGATATTCTAAGTTAATTTTTTGCCGAAATAGTGTATTTAAATAATTTTTTTTTGTCAAAATGTGTCCTTAAAACAATTTTATACTTGTATTCTAATCTAAGTGACACTAAATATCATAAGTATTATCCATTTGTAGGCTTTTGCAAAATCACGGTTCCGAACGTAGGCGGATACCTTAAGCACCACACAACCCCTAATGTTTGAATTCAATTACTTGATTTGTAATACGGAACTGGAACATATATTCACCTTTTATCTTGCGGTTTCCTTACTTAGTATATATATCGTAAAATCCGGCGTATAGCGTACACTTTTAACCCAAAAAATAAGATCGAAATTTACGGGTGCGCGTTATACGCCGGGTATAAAAATGAAAGCTTTAAATATGAATGAAGTATAATTCCCGGGAATAGGAAGAGTTCAGAAATCTTATGATTTCCCGGCAACTCGGGAAATAAACCCTAGTTTGAGGAGGAAAGTAAAATTTTTCCATAGAATTTTTTTTAACATTACTCCCTCGAATTCAAAATGGTGGATAGAAAGAACACATGACCAAAATGCCGATTTTTTTTTATTGCCTCATTTGAATTGCGTGACTTTTCTAAATATGTGTACAGAAACTTTTTGATCTATTTGCATTATTTAGCGAGTTGTTCGACTTTATTTAACAGTATTTCGAAGCGAAAACTGAAACTAGAATACTTGACATCCGTTTTTACTGCTCTTTCAGTAATTTTACTGACCTTTACAACTTTAAGTGTTGTTTTTTTTCCCCTCTGTGTTTTGTTTTTCACCAGAATCATGTGTTTGAAATGTGAGGCTTCTTCTTTATATTCAGTATAAGACTTTGAAACTTTTTCTGGTTCTTTTGTATAATATGTTCGGTGTAGGGATTGCAATACCGGGATACCGAATATCGGTATTTTGAGCCATTTGTACAATTTTGTAATATCGGTATTCACAAGTTTAAATACCTTTTTTTTTCGGTATTTACTAGAAATTTTTTAAATTGTCCCGCTATATGTTCAGGGATCGCCAACATAGCAAAATAGTATACATTTTTGTTTTTATGTTTCCCTAACGGGCAAAATTATTTCGACTGTGAATAAAAGGTTGCACCGTACAATCAATAATAAAATATGTGTGGAGGAGTTTAGTTTATGGTTTTAGCACACCCAAGGGGAGGTGTGCTAAAACCATCCCATTGTAGCTCAGAGCGATACTGCACACGCTCAGGATTCATAGTCTGATATTCGTAAATGTGAAAAACGAAGTTGTATTTGCGAGGAAAGTGCGTAATATTTCGATATTTTTTTAATGGGTGAGTTTGTTACTGACATTGTACTTGCATATGATACTTTAGGGCTCAAAATATTTTTCAGATTTATTATATATATATTCATAAGTCAAAACCCATAATAAGAATAAGAATAACTTTAAAGAACATAAAAAATCGGCTGATAATGCTTCGGTTTGGTTTCATTATTTATATGATGAAAACCATAGACTATGGACTGAATAGTGATATTTACTCTTTTTTTTTGTGATTTAAATAAATAAGATGTTCCTTTCCTTTTTTATGGTTCTTTATATACTGTTATATTAGTTATACATTATTTTTTGCGACATTTACATTCTCTAATAAAACTGGCAAGTAAAACAAAGAAACACTTGTGTTTTCTATGTTTTTCTATTATTTCTACTACCGGTATTAAAACCGGTATCCCGGTATTAAGGTATCCGACTACGTTCGGAACCGTAATTTTGCAAAAGCGTACAAATGGATAATATTTATGATATTTAGTGTCACTTAAATTAGAAAATGTTTATAAAATTGTTTTCAGAATAGTATTACAATAAAACATTATTTAAGTACACTATTTTGACAAAAAAATGGACATAGAATGACCCATTTTCAAAATATTCTCTTTTTGTGAAAAATGCTTCTATTATAATAATAATTTGCCTGTCTATAGCTCAGACCTCTCTACAGAAGCTCAACTAGAATTTTTGAAATATATAACTTAAAAGTGTGTTTATCCATGTTTTACGTCAATAGAGGGGAGAAATTTTAAGAAAAAAACGCCGATAATTATTTCAATGTGTTGTAATTCTGAAAATAATGTGAATTTTTCAAAAATCATAGTTGAGCCTCTGTACAGAGGTCTGAGCTATATACAGGCAAAATATTATTATAGTAGAAGCATTTTTCACAAAAGGAGATTATTTTGAAAAAGTTTATTCTAAGTTCATTTTTTGTCGAAATATTGTATTTAAATAAATTTTTTTTTGTCAAAATGTGTCCTTAAAACAATTTTATACCTGTATTCTAATCTAAGTGACACTAAATATCATGAAAATTATCCATTTATACGCCTTTTTAAAATCACGGTTCCGAACGTAGTTGGATACCTTAAGACCTAAAAAATACCGAATACCGGTATTGAACTTTTAGTCCGATATTGCAATCCCTAGTTCCGTGATTCTGTGCCTGGAATAAGTATTTAGGTCAGGGGTTCTAACCCCGTCCCCATGTGCTCGCGCCTATGTGCTCGCGACTGTCCACTATATACTATTTCAATATTGACTCTGAAAAATGAATGGATAATATGGAATGCCAAAAAAAAATCGTATTAAATGTACCTATTTTGAATTTTTTGTTACCTTTTTAGTGTAGGATGTTTATGATGCTTATGATTGCAACAAACTAAAGAAATATTTAGAATCGTTATACGTTTTTCAACTGCGCCTACCAGCAATTTCCTATACGTCAGATGTGCCCAAACGGGGAATAAAGTTAAAAACCCTTGATTTAGGGAAATAGTTATTTTTTTTAACTCACCAAAAATATCTAGCTGATTTTTTTACTGTTTTTTATAGTATCCGACACAATGTGTGACAAAAATATCATTCGTAATATCAATCCAATGCACATGATTAAGCATTAAGCAGTGTACTTCTAAGAATATTAGAAAAAAATTGTTCAAAAATATTAAAAACGTGTTCAAGCAGTAGGAATTTTAAAATATTGAAATATTTTTGAAAATTTAAAATAATTGTTTGACTAAATATAGAGATTTTTTTTTCTGAAACGTATATTTCATGAGAGTTCTAATAGGGTACACGTAAAAAAATTTTTAAATAAATTTATAAATAAAAAAAAGACTGTGTACAGGGTACCGAACTCCTTATCGAATCATTTGATATCAATTGCTGTTAATTGTTATTTTCATAAATTATAAAAAAATTAGTGCAAGAACTCTTGAATTAGTTTGATGTTACACGTTTCACATAAATCCCTTCTGTCTAGACTAGTCATACTCAACCTGCGGCTCACGAACCACATGTGGCCCACCGACCATTTCTGAGTGGCTCAGTTAGGGCCCATTGCACTAAGAAATTCAGTTACTGCAGAACAATGTACTAAAAATTTGGCGGGAAAGTCTATCAATCAAGCAATCAAATATATCAATTTTGCTATCTATTTGTTTTTTCAAGAAGCTTGGTCATAGATAAAAATAAATAAAAATTATCTCATAACTTAGTTAAAAATGCATAAAAATAAATATTTTTATGTGTGTGTTTGATCGAAAGGTATTAAAATAAAAGCCGAAAATGAGTTTTAATATTTTGATAAGTTTTGCTTTGTCCAATGTTGCGTTGATCATATAGTGTGTGTTTTCCATTACCGTATGTTGGGCCCTTCTGAAATACCTGTCATGTGTATGCGGCCCGGCGGGAAAAAAGGTTGAGTACCCTTGGTCTAGACCAGCGATACTCAACCTGCGGCCCACTGGACCTTTTTAAGTGGCCCGGTCATGGCCCATTGCTGTGAAAAATTCATTTATTTATAAAAATTTGGTGGCAAATTCTTTGTGAAGAAATCAAATATATCAATTTTTGATTTTTGCTCTCGATGTCGTATGGGTGCGAATTGATTTTTTTTCTTTTTCTGATTAGTGATAATAGACAACAGTGGAGTAGCGACCACTTCATGAGTGGAACTAATTTTTAACTATCTTTCGTATCTTGCAAGCGAAAAATATTCGAAGAAAATAGGTTGTTTCAAGAAGATGACTATTCTGTAGTGAAAAACAAGCATATGTATCAGTAATGGTTTGATTTGTCACGAAACTGTTATATCTAAAAAATACCAATAAACAGTAATTGCGTTCAATGATACTTTTCCTCCGAGATCTCTTTCAAGAGATGATAAATATGCTTTCTTGAATAGTCTTTACAACAGCAACAAAGTGTTTTGTCAGTGGTAACAAAGGAACCCTATGAAGTTTGTTATATTGGTAATCATATGAAACCGTTTACTGATGCAGAAATTGTGAAGGGGTGATTCTTAGATGCTTGCAATTAAGAAAAATTCAGTGACAAAAATAAAAAATAATTATTAAAAAAAGCAAAATAGGAGTTTTAATATTTTGATCAATTTTCCACATTTTAAATTTC
>BMAV01017017.1:42671-58161 GCA_019973955.1 Trichonephila inaurata madagascariensis | reverse complement strand
AAAACAAAGTTAATTTTTTAAAAAAAAAAAAAATTTTTACCAAAATGATAAAATGAAAATAAAATGGGATCTTTCAACAAAAGTATCATTTTCGACATACGTAGTATTTAATTGCCTGGCCAAATCTCACTTTTAAATACTTTAATTTGTCGAATTTGACATGATGAGTCTCCAATTGATACTTCTGGAAAACTTCAAGAACTTTTGATTTCTTCTTATATTAAGAAGTAATTTTTGATTATTTCTAATTGATTATTCCATGAAAATTTGTTACTGATAATTTTGATAGCTAAAAAGAGATTCACAGCAACGAAATATAATATTTTTGCAATCATCAAAATAAAGGATCCTTTAAGTAAGTTTTAAATTTTCATCACGGCTTGAGAACATTAGAGTAATTCTAAGGGGAAATAATTTTTTTTAATTTATAATTATTTTTTTGTTTGTAAAAATATGTTATTTGACATAAATTATCATTGTTAATTAAGTTTAAAAAATAATCTTTAATTTTTTTATCGATGACATTTTGTTTAGCACATTTAAATTTGAAGATTTGATGATGAAAAAAGGAAATTCTTATGAACTCAGATTTGAAACTTCTTCCGACTGTCTGAAAATTTCTGGGTTACGAGAGTTTAAAAATATTTCCTGTAATGTTAAAAGAATATGTCGAACATTAGGGTTAAACAATTTTTTTAGTTACCTTTTTTGCATAGAAATACCAAACCTCTTCAAACTTTTAAATTTGTAAACTATTGGAAAAAGAACTAATATTTAAAAGTACACTAATGGCCATTAAAATTGCTACACGAGAAAAAAATGCAGAAACAAAATAATATTTATTGGACAATGTATTATACTAGAAATAAAAGTGATTAAATTTTCAGGAAATTTAGTTGTGTTGATCCGGAGAATTCAGTACCCAGAACAACCACCTCTGGCAGGAATAACAGCACTTTTACGCCCGGGCATTGAATCGAACAGAAATTGGATGGCATATACAGGTACAGATGCTCATGCAGCTTCAACATGATGCCACAGTTCACAACCGTAGTGACTGGAGTATGGTGAAGCAAGTTGCTCGGCAATCATGGATCAGAAGTTTTCTATTGGTGAGACATCTGGGAACAGCAGGTCAGGGTAACAGCCGAACATTTTCCGTTTCAAAAGGGTTCGTACAATACCAACAACATGCGGTCGTGCATTATCCTGCTTAAACGTAGGGTTTCGCAGGGTTGGAACAAAGAGTAGAGCCACGGGTCTCAACACACCAGAAATGTAACGTACACTGTTCAAAATGCCGTCAATGCGAACAAGAAGTGACCGAACATGTATTTAATAGCACCCCATACCATAACGTCGAGTGATGGGCCAATATGACGATGACGAATGCACTCTGATAATGTGTGCTCACCACGATGCCACCAAACATGGTTGAGACCCTCTGTAAACAGAACATGGATTCATTTGAAAAAATGGCATCTCGTCATTTGTGTTCCCAGGTTCATTTTTGATCAAACCATTGAAGACGCTTCTGTCTGTGATGCAGCGTCAAGGGTAGTTGCAACCATTGTCTCTGAGCTGAGAGTCCATTCTGCTGCAAACGTCGTCGAACTATTCATGAAGACAATTGTTGTCTTGCAAACGACCCCAATTTTTTACTCATGGCTCATAACGTGGCTACACTATCCATTAAGTCCATGCGTGTAACATGCCTGTCTTCTTGGCGGCTAGTTATCCAGCATGGCGTTTCGTGTTACCGACCAGAACCCATCGATTTCATATTCTGCTACCAGTCATTGGATCTCGATCTAAGGGAGCAGAAATACTGTTATACGATAAAAAAAATTCCTGTACGCTACAATTCGACCTTTATCAAAGTCAGAAACGTATTGGTACGCATTTTGATTCTTATACGATACATTACTACAACTTTTAACCAGGCAAAAACGTTCACACGCAGTTTGTGTATAAGAAACCGGCTGAAACATTTACTCATTTAAACACATTGTAGCTGTGGATACCAACCCCTGCTTTGTCTAAATGAGGTGAAAAGCTAATCATTTACATATCACAGAACCTTCTTCCTATCATTTAATTTCACATCTGTAGCACGTTGCCTTCTTGGTGTGGTAATTTTAATGGCCAGTAGAGTATATATAAATTAATAAATACACAGTTTAACATAGAAAGAATATTAAATATTTAGATTTTCTATTTCATAAATTTCACGCAATTCGTGTCATTTGCGCGCAAAATATTGTAGAAAGCCATACAATCAGAAATGACAAGTAAAGGGGCTGTTTATAAATTTATAATTTATATTTATCGATCGAAAGTAAAAAAAAATACATATATATAAGTAATTTACACTTAATTATCGGGTCCTTTTATGGGTTTCTTCAGAAACCCTTCTTTCTCTTTTGAATGATTTTATTGATTCAACATCTTCTAAAGAATTATGCAAATAGATCTTTAATTTTACTTTGAAAAGAATTTCTTCTGGAAAATTAACTATTTTGATTAATAAATCCATTAGCATTGGAATTTGAATTCCAATGAGCCATTAATAATTATACCAATTTCATTCAGCTGAGATCAGATTGTTATGAAAGACAGTCCGTTTTTTCTTACGTCTGTACTTTTTAAAAAGGTACAATTGTTCGAAAAAATAGATCATCAGCCACATTATATTGAATTTTTCTTCGTAACGCTTATAATAAACTTATGTAAGAAAGGACTGAGTAAGTATGGAAATCTGTAAGGTGCAAGTTTGATATCGGGCGTAATAGCGCCAAGTTGTTGTTTATGTTCGCCAAGATGAACGATAACATTACAATATGGTTACCTTAATATTTTTATCGTCTGTCGATGTAGTTGCCATGGGGATAACGTATGTTAGAAATAACTTTTATTATTTTTTTCCCGCTGTAACCCTATTAATTTCAGACGATTTAAATAAAAATTTAACCATTTTCAGTGCAATTTTTCTATTGTTCGCATCTTATGTTTAATTATCTGCTGTTTCCGAATATGTATATTTCTAAAATGAGTGAGTATTAGAATATTTTTTTTCTTAGAAGAGAATAAGTGTTGTGTTTTTAATTATCGCTATAAATCGTTTATTTTCGTTTTATTTTATGTTTTAAAAATAATTTTTTTTTACGTTCTTTATTCAATGAAATCCATTGAAGGAACTTGCAGTGCAAGTTTCATATTGCAAGCTTTCACTATTTTGTAATTAGAATTCTTAATTAATTTTAACATACATTATGTAATTATTTTATTCATAATGTAATAAAAAAAATGGAATTATTACTATGTGTAACAATCATATAACATTCGTTATTTATAATTGTTTCTTTTAACATTTATTTATAAATACTATGACATATTTTGTTATTTATTTATGATTAATATTGTTATTTATTTATAATTATTATTATTTATTTATAATTATTATTATTTATTTGTAATTATTATGTTATTTATTTATAACTATTTTTGTTGTTTAATTATAGCTATTCTTATGTTACTTAGTTATGTAATACGAGTAATCTTATGCATTATTTTTATTATTTAAAATTGGACCATTTTTCTTTTTTTAAATTACAGTGGGCCACAAAAGTGTTCGTACACTTGTAATTTCTTATAAAATTTAATGTTTTCGTCTAACAAATTTAATATATTGTAATTGTAATTTTTTTATGATATCTGCAACTTGTTTTTAATGGAATGAAAAAATTAATAATCAAAAAGCTACTAAAAAATTACGCCACAAAAGTCTTCGTACACTTAACAAAAATCTCAACTTAGCTTTAAATATTGTATTTTTTTCTTAATTTAGTAGTAGGATATATTTTAGTGCCCACAACCACTTTTAAGCAACTTGGTATAGATTTAATCAGTTTTTTGTAATTTCTGCATCGATTTTCCTCCATTCTTGTGTGATTATTGTTTTTACTTCACATTTTGTGTTTATTTGTCATGTTTTCTTTTTTTTTACATCAAAATCTCACCAAATATGTTCTACTAGGCTAAATAAAGTGACTGAGGAGGTGTTTTCATAATTTGGGGACAGTTATAGAGACACCAGTAGCGTACATTGATAGCCCTGCGCTTGGCGTCATTACCCTATTAAAAAATGAAGTCGTCTCCAATATCCAAATTTTGCACGGATAATTAAAAATTTCTCTTTAAAATATATAAATAGAGCTCATGATTCACAATACCATCAAACAATACAAAATTACCTAATTCTGAGGCCAATTTACACCCCCACGCCAGAACACATTCACCTCAATGCTGAAGCATGATGGTGGAGAACTTCTTGTTCCACATAAATTCATGTGATTAAACTCCTTACTTTTTCATTTACAAGCTATTACAAGCCCATCAGAACGAAAAATGTGAATTATCTGCCATCCCAATCAATTTGCTGTCAATTTTGAATTTTCTCAAACTTAATCCCAAGAATCTAGTTGGATGAATGAAACATGGAGTTGAAAGTGTCCTTGTGTGGGGGTGTTAATCGGCCACAGAATTAGGTAATTTGGTAATTTTTGTTGGTATTGTGAATCCTGAGCTTTATTTAAATATTTTAAAGAGAAATTTTAAATGATACGCCCAAAATTTGGATATTGGAAACGACTTCATTTTTTAACAGGATAATTACGCCAAGCGTACTGCTCTCAATGTACGCCACTGGTGCCTCTCCAACTGTCTCCAAATTATGAAAATACTTCCTCAATCACTTTTTTTAGCCCAGTAGAACATATTTGGTGAGATTTTGACGTAAAAAAAAAAGAAAACATGACAAATAAGCACAGAGTGTGAAATAAAAACAATAATCACAGAAGAATGGAGGAAAATCGATGCAGAAATTACAAAAAACTGATTAAATCTATACCAAGACTCTTAAAAGTTGTTGTGGACACTAAAAGATATCCTACTAAGTACTAAATTAAGAAAGAAATACAATATTTAAAGCTGTGTTGAGATTTTTGTTAAGTGTACGAAGACTTGTGGCGTAATTTTTAGTAGCTTTTTGATTATTAATTTTTTAAAAAAATTGTTAGACTATTTTTTTAAAAAAAATTAATTATGTCAATCCATTAAGAACAAGTTACAAAGATCACAAAAAAATTACAATTACAATATATTAATTTTTATTAGTCGAAAACATTAAATTTTATAAGAAATTGCAAGTGTACGAACACTTTTGTGACCCACTGTATATTATATGATTATTATTTCTAATAACTGTTATTAAATCATGCTATATGAATATTATATACAATTACGATAAAATAATTTAAGATTATTATATTATATGCTGCTTATATATAATACTATTATTACTACATGTTATTTTTTATTATATATCATTGATATTCTTTATTGATTGATCTAGGTTATTCTCAATCTCTTTCTGTATCCTTTATTTGAAATACATTTCAATGTATTTCAAAACTATCCTTTAAAATTATTGTGTATCATTAAATTACCGCTAGGCCGCCAAATTGGATTCCAATCCAGTAACAAAAGGCGGTGCTTGGTGCCATTACCCCCGATATCAAATTAGTTCCATTTGTAATTTAAGTCCCACATAAGTAAATACTCAAATTTAAACTCAGTGGCGCAACAGTCCATGAGGGTCAGGGCCTACAGTGCCCCTCCCAGTATATGTGATCATTGGGTGCTGAGATGCATGAGCAGATGTCCTGATCAGGTGGTCATTCTGAAGCAAGACGCAGTGTTTTAGTCCCCAAGCAAGCTTGGTACTCATTTATCGACCCACTGCAGTAAGGATGTGAAAGGCTGAGTCGTCCTTTCCCAGCCCGGGAATAGAAACCGGACCTGTTGTGTGAAAGCGCGATACGCTACTACTCGACCACTAGGCCATAAGTAAATAACTTTTAAAAAACTTTTATCTATGACATCGAATGCACTTTCCAAATTTTTTCACATAATCTGAATTTTAAACCTTATGAAATGAGTTTATAAAACATTTTTCTTTTCATTTATATTTTTCATAACAGGTGTATACTTCATTTTTGAATCTAAGTCCATTTGAAAAAGATGAAAACATTTTAATATTGTAGAATTTTATAAAATTAATATATTTTATTTAAGAATTTTTTTTTTCAAATTTTATTAAACCAAACTATTATATACTTTTATTTATCAGTTACTTTAATATTATTTCCAATATCTATTAATACGTATTTTAGTTTGATGTTAATTGAAATGGATTGCAATGCATTAAGTTAAATTCTTTTTTTTACACTATATATATGCATATAAAGGTTATAGCGATTGTACAGGAACTCAACGAAAAATAGTTTAGAGTTACCAGAGAGTTCTAAAATAGTTTTCGATGAAGGGTTATCGGCGAGATGCATTCAAATTACAAAGGAATGAAACATGATTCGCTTAAATGTCGACAGTGGAACAAATATGTATCAAATTCCTCTTTTAGAATAAATACTGAATAACATATTTAGAGCTTTATCAATTGAAGAGACCATTAAAATAACTAGTATACTTTTTTCCGATTTAAAATATCATATTTCTTGGAGGAATTAAGCGTAACAAAATATCAGTTACATTTTAACTGCTGACTGAATGAATTTCTCGAAACTTTCCCGCCAGGATGAGATTAAATGAATTGAGTTGTCGGATGAGTTGTCTATGCACTGAGTAAGTGTTTACTGTATGTTTCCTGCAACAGTAAAGTGTATATTTTAATTTCTTTTTATTTAGTTCGCTGCTTTTCTATGCAAACATAGTCGTTGATTGAAAGGTTCTTTATGAATTATAATCTTTGGTGAAATTGATGAGAAAAATATGTGAAATTTGTTGCAGATGTTTGTAACGGGTCTATTCACGATTCTTCCTTGAATCCTCTTGGGTAAAACTAATCTTGAACTGTGATTTCAGTTGAAAAACTCTCTCAGTGAAGAAAACGGGATTTATTGAAATTAGAGCTTCTGTTTAAGTGTTTGCATTAGAGAAAGCGATGATGGTTGAAAGTGGATATTGAAGCGTGAATAAGATTACGACCGGAGGTCATATATTTAGACAAGTCAACTAAAGATAATTCAAGTAAGGGAGTCAAGAGTGCTCCAATAATAAAATAAGTGTATTTATTTCTATAATAATTAAATTAATGAAACGTGATTGCTTTCCGGGCTTAATATTTTAGTGCATTCTCTTCAATTGTCTAGTGTGTTTAAGGGGAGTTGGAAACCTCTCTCTCTCTATATATATTGAAAATGTTAAGTTGGCTGTGTTTGATGTACTTTTTCTCAAATTGTGTTACATGCACATGCTTGAAATTTTTCATACAATTAAAGTACACCTTTCTCATTATACTGAAATGAGATTTTAGCTAATTTTGAATTTTTTCGTAAGTTATGAAATATTTTGTTAAACATTACGAAATTTGGCCCGTTTTTCACATAAAAAAATTTGTAAAAAATAATTTTTGAATGTTTTACAAAAAGCTCATTTCAGTATATACTAGCCATCGTTATAAACATATCATAAAAAAATTTACATACCTGTGAACAGTAGTTTCTCAGAAAAGGTACATCGAACATCAAAATTTACATTTTGAGATAAATTGATTTTAATGTATACAGTGAGACTTCTAATCGGCTAGGAAATAAAAAAATAAATAAAAAGCTCAATTTACAATAAAAAATACATGTTTTGGTTTATATTATACGTTCAACTTTGAAGCAAAAACGAAGTACTTTGTTTACATGTTTCGCCATGCAAATGAGCATAGCCCAGTTACAACGATTATTTAAAAATAGGTTTTAAGGGCTTCTAATTACCCTAAAGGTTAAAGTAAGGTATTTTTAGAAAGGTTAAAATCTATACAATTTGAAAATTTAAAAATCTCATATTGTCAAAAAAAACATGATTTTAGCTTTCCAACACCCTTTAGTGAAAGTGATAATAAAATTGTGTTCGAATTACTATGGCTGATCTTTGTTTGAACCCCCAGACACTAACATCCTCTGTGATGTTTCATGCCTATAAAAAATAGCCTATGAAAAGTGCACAATGAAATTAAATTTATATGGTGAAGCATTAGTTTCTGTCATTGGTTGATTGATTGTTTTTAACGTTGCTTTTCGAAGTTATTCAGTGGCTGTTGGCGATGAATTTCACAATTTTGAGCCAAGGACTCTCAAGGTAACAGATACTCTTGAGTTTTCCCCTCACTCTCCAAACCTCTAACCACTCCATGCGATGACTCTGAGCCTAGTCATATTTAACGTGCATCAACTCCTACACGGCCGGTTATAAATGGTTCTGAGCTGTAGCACATGTCTCAACAGAAACAGTGTCGGTCGGATTCGAGTTCACTGTCAAAATCACTGGGCTGTGATGGGAATAGAATATTTGTAGCAGTTTCAGCTGAAAATGGAAATAACTTCGAGCGGAATTTTTTTGCTTCTTCGAAATGAACAATTTTTATTTCCATTGATGAGGCATTTTGGTACTTCACTTACAATTCAATACTGTAAGGGTTGCTCAAATGAAAAGCGGATGTTTGTGATTGTGTCAGAATGAGTGCAGCTATGGCAGAGCCATCTAGTAAGAATACCAAGGATGGTAAGAAATATTCCACAGCAGATGACATTTAACAGGAAAATCTGTTAGTGGTAGTGGAAATTAATCGAAAGTAAAGCCATGCCATATAAGGATACATCCAAATCGGAAGAACGAGTAGTAGTATGGTTTCTGATTGCACAAAGTGAGTTTAATTAGGTCATCTATCAACGAATAGTGACAGTCTAGGGCAGGGATGGCGAACCAGTGGCACGCGTGCCATTAATATTTTGGGCATGCCAGCGATCAAAATGGTTTGCGTTTTATTTCAAAATAACAAAGTTCACTATGAAATATTTCGAACAAACGCTTGTGATAGGTCGCGGGGCTGCAGGGAGCACACTTGTTCGTTATTGTCATACCTTAGTTACGTCGTGGACTACAATTCCTTATGTTGCAAAGTTTGTCTGCCCAAAGTCTAGTCCTTTCCATTGACACACCTGTATTCCCAGTTTATTTGTGTTATATTTACGATTTCTAACTGCTATTTAACATGGCTAGTTCAGCAAAAAAAAAAAAAAAGTGCTAGATAGTAAGTATAAAGAAAATTTCAAATTTGCTGAATCTAGAAATATGGCATTATTAGTAAAGGCGACAAAGCGGTGTGTGTTTTATGTTCTGGAATAGTGGTATGCAGAATATTGTCTGTAAAACGGCGTTTTAAGCACATCAGAAATTCTCTTGTCAAAAAAAGTGAGCCACAGCAAAAATATTTAATTGCTTAGAAACTCTGTTCGACAGATGACTCCAATTTGGCATGCATTCTACTAAAAGTAACATGTTACAAACCTAATATAAGTTATTCGTGATCCAATCTGCAACAATAGAAGTCACACTAATATTTACTTTAATTTGAATTCTACGTATAATTAAAACATTTACAACTATACAATACAAAATGTATTTTTTCGTAGTAAAGATTTTTGTGTTGTTAGTATTTAGTTTTATAATATTTTCCTAATAATCATAAGTAAAAATATTTGACGGCACGTCTATTCCTCATCAAACACTTCTTTAGACAAAAATGGCACGTTGATTCATAAAGGTTCACCACCCCTGGTCTAGGGCGAGCATTGCTTAGGCCGAACCTCTGGGAAAAGTTGGTGTAAGAGTTTTCGAGAAGAGTAGCAAACGATATCGGATCACCATGATAATGTCCGTCCTCATATCTCCCATGTAATCAAGGCAACTTTAAAAAAAAATCCAGTGGGAAACGTTAGAACACTCACCTTACAGTCCGGATTTGTCATCCTGTGACTTCTAGGATTTTAAGCCACTTGAGAGAATATTAAGTTTGTGTTTGGACGATGAAGTGAAAGAAGCTGGGCAGGACTTCCTCAGAAATCTACCACGTTCTTTCTAGAGTGAAGGTATTAACCTGCTGCAGAAATGACTACTACCAGAGCCATTTCTTTTTATTTCAAATAAATTAATTCTTTTTATTGGACTTGTCCACTTTTCATTTGGGTGACCCTTATATATACTGAACTGTGAGTAAAGTGAACATGTATTTGCTTGAGGCAACATTGGAATTCGTCCAGTTTATACTGCCTCGAATGTTTTCTTTCGTAATATTGAACTTAATTATCCCCTCACATAATCCAAAAACTAAGTTTATTATCTATATTAATAAAATAACCGTCTGCGTTTGTGCGTATATAATAATGTAGAACTAAGATGAGATGATTCAGAAATACTAAATTTTGTGCATTGAAAATATGAGTAAAAATAACTTGATCCTCGAAAAGACTTTTACAAGACAGCTTAAGTTTTATAAAATGCAACGTTTGGTATTCTTTGCAGCCTAGCTCTGGAATAAAACATCGTAAGGTTACGATTGATTTACTATCTTTAGATGAAATACTTTGTTTCTTGCGAATGTATAAACTGATTAGTCCTTTTTTACAAATTTTAGAATATAACGCTAAAAAGTGTCTATTTCCGATTTTTTTCTTTCATTTTTGAACTATCCCATCCAGAAATTTATTGACTAGATTGATGCAATATTCATGTACGAAAAAGACCTTTGAACGCATTTAAAAATGAAAGAATGAAGAAAAATATCATTTAGGGGTTTTATACAAATTTTTAATACACAATAGTTAGTGAATTTTAAAGGTTTTTTTTCACAATATTTTCCATTTATTATGGCTTTTTATATTACCTCCCATGCCATCCCAGTCTGTTTTTTGGAGATCATAATGCTGATTAGTCTGTTCTTTATCAAAAAAATTATTATTTTTCTGAAGGAACCTATAAAAACGATTATCTTACAAAATTTCACTAAAAAGTATTTAGAGGTTTATTAAAAAGTGGGGTTATATTTACTTTCATTTATTTATGTAATAACTGCTAAGTGGCACCACCAGACGAAATACTTGTACGACTTCCCTCTGGTGGTGGGAGAGAAACCGGTGAAATGAGTCAATTAGGCTACTGAATTTATGGTGTCACCATCACGCGGAAATCCCTCCCAATGCTATTGCTGTGTTGTCTATATATATTCTAGAACTGAAAAGAATTATCTTGTTGAAGAGTGTCTATGTACAATAAATAAACCATATTAGCTCAGAGTTAAATTATGGCTGCTCATTTTTTATAACTTTCAATAAATACATTGTTTACACAAATTATATGTGTAGTAATCAATGAAATAAAGATATATGATCTTTTTTTAATTTATAAAAGAATACATTTTTGGAATAAAAAAATCAGACAAAATGGAAATTTATGTCAGTTTTTCATTCAAACAAATTATTATTATTATTTTTTAAAATTTTTTCTGACTATAGCAATGTTCTTTAATATAATCAATTTGTTTCATGTGATGAGTTCTATGTTCTATTCTTGTAATTGGTGCAAACTAAGATGATATTGTTTTTAGCACGGCCACAAGGGTTGCGTCTGCCTTTTTTCTTCAGTAATTCTTCTAACGAACAATGAATAACTGAAGAGAGGTTAGATATATGGGAAGTAGGGATTATTAGTCTAGTATAGATTGTGCTGTGCCCCATTCAGGTAATATTCAAATTAGGACGGCAACCACATTAAGAGAAAATAAACAAGGAATTAAGAAAAATAATTTAAAACAATTTTTTAATCGATTTATAATGAGATGTTTTAGAAATTTTTCGATATCTTCGTAACAACGTAGTACTGTAAGTATTATGTGTGCATGTGTTTTCTAGAATTTTCTTTTTATTTTACAATTCAGAATTGGAATCATTCATTCAAGGATATTTAATACGGTAAAACTAAATTTAAATTTTTCACTGTGTTTGAAAATAGTTTTAGGAACAGTTTATTTAAATTGTTAAATTATTCTTTTATAATAAAATTTTTCATGTCTGATCTGTCGTAGTCATGATTTTACTTAATCAAATAACTCAAAAAATTCTTTTAAGACTTTGCATTTTCAAAGGATTTAAATGATTACTTTAAGTCCACTATGAACAATAAGGATAAATTAATTTTTTTCCGATGAAAATCTTTGAAACTAATGTCTGCTAAATGTTCATTTCTGGAATTTAATAACTCGCTTCTCCAAAAAGAAAGCATTTTCCCTTTTGTTTTACCAACAAAAAGTTTCCTTTTATAATTCACAATAGAAAGCTGAAACTTTGTTCCCTCTATAAGAATATTTTCAAAATATAAAAAGACTAACACGCGCGTGAATCGAATTTAAATATAATTACGAAAGGGGAAAGAGAAGAGTCCCATTACAAATATTTCCCTCAAGAAATCTTACACTTATTTAAAGTTCTTCTTGAAAAGAAATATGCCTTTTTTTAAATGTCTGAGAAGAATTTCGAAACTTTTTTTTAATGTCGGGTTCAGTTCTTGGCAGAGATTAATGAAACATTAATTCACTGCGAATGACACTTAAGGTAACTTTTTACTTAGGAAACTTAGAATGTGACCTTTAAACGCTAATTTATTGAAGTCGATTGAAAAGAGGAATTAAATTATATCATTAATTTACTTAAGTTTTTGAAATATGAATGAAATCTTTTTTTTTGAAAGATTTCATTCAGATTTCAGATTTTTGAATGAAATCTTTTTTGAAAGATTTCATTTACTCGCAATCGCTCTTTTAATATGTTTTGCTCATAAATAAATATATTCTTTTTCTGTCTCTTGGTCTACTTTTAAAATATGTGAATATTAGCTTCAGCCAAATTTAGCAATGGTATCTGTGATGGATAAGCCTTCTTAGACAAAGTTTACAGAAAACAAGAGAAATTTTAGGTAAATCAATATAACTATTTATCAAATACAAAATAATTATAAAAAAAGTAATCTCGAAATTTACCAATACGATGAATGAAGCTGAGCATCTTTCTATTTTTTGTATTTTCAGTTTGTTGAGATTTAAATAGAAAAGTGTTTAAACATGGTTTAATAAATTTATTTTCATTTGTTAGGGTGTAGTTCAGGAATTTTTTGCATACACAAAGTTTTTGAAATATTAAATACATAAATTCTGACAACCAGAATTAGCATACACCAAAAATATCCAAATATATTAGAAATTTCACTTAAGATTGCATAAATTTCTAATTAATAAAATTTTTAACTCAATACATAAAATTTAACTTAAAATAAATAAAACCCACTTTAATTTTATTTTTTATTATAAAATCAGTCTAATTTTAAATTAATAAGAAATCTTATTTCATTAAATAAGTAAATTGTTTAACTTTGTAGCATGATTTTCAATGAAATAAAAAAAATACTTATTTAATAATTAATAAAAAAAAAATAATAATAATAATTCTTCCTTCATTTTTACAAGGAATTGCAATTGAAAATTTATATTATGCTTTTTAAATATGCAGCAAGCTAGATAGAAAAACCTTTAAGTCGGTGGTAACTGTTTCGTGAAGTGAAGTTTGTCTTCAAATTGTTTTATATAATAAAGTTAGATAAATTTCTCTCTCCGCTCCCTCTTCTCTCTATATATATTATTTATTATAGATGAAAATGCCTAATTTCTTTTATTTATAAAAAAAGGATAAAAATTTATACAGTGCACATCAAATTGATATAAAAAAATCATAAAAAAGATGCAATTCCCTATTTCTTAGAATACTTTTTTGGGGAATACGGATCCATGAAGGGAAAAGACTCCCTGTCACGGGATTGATCCTCTTCTGAAATTCCAGGAAAGTGTCAATTTTTGGACCGAAAACCACTCCCGAAGGAAATCCTATCCCACAATCCAGGAAATTCCTCATTTCCGACAGGCGGCGCTGTAGTCCGGAAACGTCGGAATGACTTTAACAATGTCTGTTTTTCCCTTCGGAGAAGATGAAGCTTGGTATTTCTTTAAAAGAAAAAGGAATGATATATAGGCGAAACCAATTGTTAGTGTGTCGTATGGGTCGTCGAAGGTTGGAAAGATTTCTAGATTGTGCGAATAATGTGCTTCTGTTAAATATTTTCTAGATTTTATTCATTTTAAGACTTAAAAAACAGCATCTGACGATACTTAAATTAAAATTATTCGAAAATTTTCTAAAGTATTATAAAAATGGAAATAAAGCAAGCGTGATTGAAATGAAGTACATGGTGCAATTTTTCTACTTTTAAATTAGAAGTTTACAGAGTTATTATCGTAAGGGTTATCAAAAATATTTATCTGAATAAAACGCCATCGGATCAACAAATAGGAAAGTTTGGCGTTATCTTATGCTTTATTTTAACTTGCATTTCGATTTTGCACATATTATATAATATTAGAAATATATATATATGGAATTTAATGAAACTATACTTATAAATGCTTATTTTCATTTTATGTGTTTTTAGTGTTTATTTATAATCCTGAAATTTTAAAATTTCTACTATCGCAACAACTTCTTCCATTCATAATACTTAAAGCAGCAACGATTCATTTATATATGTCGCAGGGAAACGATGAAATAAGGAATTTGGTCAAATCCCTAAGGGATATGATCAATTGACGGGAGATGTTAAAATAACGTCTCTTCAAGGTCCTTTCCCTGATGAAAGTAGGGGATTTGAACAAATCCTTGACATGATCCTTGATTTCGTCATTTTCCCGCGACATATATACTCATTTCTATAAAAATCTGCGCACGAAGAAAGAGTTGTAAGAATAAAATGAAATTTAACAAAAGTTGATATAAGTAAATGATTACAAGATCAAAGTAAAGTGATCTCTTACAGAATAAAAAATTATGAATGAATAATAGAGGTTTTTGTACCCTGTTGGGAAACCTTCAGCATGAACGCATGGTGTGATATGGTCTGTCACTGAAACATGCAAGTATCGTATGGCATCTTTCTACCTCTCGTTCCTGAAAACACGCCTATAATTCGATCACACTCGTATGCTGTCCAAGTAGCCGTCCTATGTAATACCATATATGCTCAACTGGCAACAGATCTGAGGATATAGTAGGCCAGGAATATGTAGAAATGTGGCAACCGACTAGGTTAGTTATTTCCCAAAATACTTACGTATTCCATGAAGTAAACGACTTAGACACTTACATAGTAGTTTAATGACACACTTTTTACTTGCAGTGATTTTTTTTTATTAAATGAATATTTAGAAATGAATAAAGATCAAATATTACTCGACGAGAAAATGCATTAATTAACAAGATACGTTTCACATGCAATAAAATAGTTGCTTAAGTGTTTGGTAAGTATTAAAAAACCGTTACTTACATACGCTTTACGTAACTATGAAAAGCGCACGAAGTTGTCTTTATATTTCTTTGATATACAGAAAGTTTACGTTTGGATAATTTTCAGTGTACCAGTATAACTTTATTGATGTATATCCAGCAGAAATAAGTCGATCCTCCGCATTTGTTTGCAAAAAATTTCT
>BMAV01017016.1:1367067-1422577 GCA_019973955.1 Trichonephila inaurata madagascariensis | reverse complement strand
TTTTTAAAAAGTATTTTAAATATTTGATCAAAAATAAGATCACATATTTTATAATTGTATATTAATTATAATCATTATAATAACTGTAACCTTATATTATTATCATTACATTATTTTTAATATATTTTACCATTATATTAATCGCTTATGTTTTTATTATCTGTCTGTAAAATTTACTTTGAAGTGTTTCGTAAGCTTTAGCCTAAAATTCTTAGAAATGAGACAACAAAACCGAGAATTTCAATTTATTATAAAAAAGGCTTTTCGATTTGTTTTAAAAATGTTAAGCTCTATAACAACGTCATTTTTTTTTTATAAATACAGTTCGTTATTACAGATTGAAAAGCGTTTGTTCCACGAAAACTGTTTTTATTCGACGTCATGCTAAAGCCTTTGCAGTAGAAAACAAGCCATCAATTGTCTTATCTGCATCATTTAAAGAATGCTGACAAAGAGTGAAATTTTTGAGATGTCTGACAACCAGGCTTTTTTGAACGAATTACTATGACAGTCTTATTTCTTGGAAATGCACTTTTCTATTTTCCGAAAACAGAGCGGAGGTTTTTATTTGAAAAGACACATTGTGCCTTCGTCTCTTTCAAATACTATATAGCTTTACTTTCAAGACAAAAGATTCCGTTAAAAAGGGTTTACTGAACGACGATATTTCTTTATAAAATACTATTATTAAGGATTATGGCAATATTTTACTGAAATAAAGTTGTACTTTCTCAAAAATCAGACTACTGAAACACAGAATTCGTGAATAATAAATTGAAAATAGGAAACTCTGAAAACGGGAATTGTTTAGTACTAAGTCAACGCATCCATTACTTTGAAGAAATTTTACTTATTATTTATCCTCTTAACACTAATTTACATTTTCAATAGAAAACAGAATGCTTATTTTCTACAAATTTTTTTTTCATGAAGATGACATAGTTTTGATTCAATAATCAATAAATGTTCTTTCATACATTACAGACCAGACAACTAGAATTATACAGACAATAAAATAAAGATTTCATCAATATTGTGTGAAGGTATTAAAAATAAATAAACATTCGCTACTTTTCACAACGATTGTATCTTTTCTTGATTTATTCTTCAAATAATATACTACATTAGTTTTGCTTGTAAGATGAAAAGAAAAAAAAATATAAAAATTCCTATTCTTAAATCTCAGCGATGAAAAATGTTTTCATTATTTTCCATCTAATTATAAATTAAGTAGTTAAACATTATTGATCATGTTTATTTTCTTTTAGATGGATTTTATTGCAGCGTTTTTGAAGAGATGTTGGGTCACTTGTTTGACGTTCGAGATCACTTCGGATCTACATAAGAAATAACGGCTCTTAGACACACATTAGACTCGATATTTATTCCAGGTGGAGTAGAACTTTATACACTTGATTTACTGACTGAAATATTGATTTTGTAATTTGATTTTAGTACAAATTTATGAAATGAGCCAAAAATAATACAGCTTACATAATGAAGTTATGCAATGTAATATTTTATCAAAATTTTATCTTTTTACATTTATTACATTAAATAAATATTAAAATAGCTGTGTTTTGCAATTATTTTAAAAACACGTATTAAATTTTCTATTTTGCATCTTGATTAAATGACACTTTATTTTCTCGCCTATAACTCTAAAATTTAAATTACATTGATAATCTTATTTCTAGTATTAAAAGGTAAATATTATGTAATTATTGTCTAGAAGAACATTACGCACAATTTACTGTGTTAAACATTTGTAAAGTCCAGGACAATTATTTCCTCAGTATTCTATTATGTATTGAAGTATATTGTGTAAACTGATTAAAATTTTTATGAAGTAGTTAATTTAGAAAGAAATAGTTAAAGTAGTTATTTTAACTTTGGTAAGTTGAGCTCCAACATTATCCACAATCTAACCTAAAATAGTTAATCTTTAGAAAAATCAAGTAGTTATTTTGTTAACAAACCCATTAAGTTCATACTTTATTGCGGTTTCTTCCGTTTTTTAATGGAGCATGCTCTTAAATTAGTTTTCTATGTTTTCAGCATATAATTTAATCTTAAACAAAAAATATGTCCGGGGGACGTTTTTTTTTTGTTCTATTTTGTAAATGATGGAAAGTATCAATGTGCCTTTATTTCAGGTATTTACAAATAACATTAAAATTTAGGATTTTTTTTTTCAAATAATTTGCTCTTATATATATAATACAATTTTAAAGCTGATGTCGAATTTAGAGAGTTTTTTCGTAAGTTAAATGGATTCTAAGCCACAACCTTCAGATTCCAAAGAAAGATTCTAACTCTCTGCTGTTGTACAAGCAGAATGTTTAATTGATTCATTACTTATGAACGTCATACTCAGAAGTAAAACTGAGACTACTGGTGACGGAGCCAGTAATTTGAACCACGGTCAAGTGAGAAGAATAAAATCTAAAAATAATACCCCATTCTCTAAATTTCCACACCGTACCAACTTGAGAACTTTGGGTGTTGGAAGATTCAACCTGCATCAGCCTCAAAAAAACCTCCACTGGAACAGAAACAAAGTCCGCCACGAGTTTGGTCATACAATACTCTATGACTCTACCGTGGTCATACAATATGTCTGATAGAGATACAGACGGTTTTATTTAGAATTCTGCTCAGTAAAAAAAAATATAGGAAAATTAACCTAATTTAGATGAATACCTAATTAGAGAGAATTGTCATTCTATAAACAAACAGGAATCAGCTTTAAGGTATCCCACTACGTTCGGAACCATGATTTTAAAAAAGCGCATAAATGTATAATTTTCATGATATTTAGTGTCACAGATTAAAATACATGAATAAAATGGTTTTAAGGACATTAATGACAAAAAAAATTTATTTAAATACAATATTTTGGCAAAAAATTAACTTAAAATAACCTTTTTTTTCAAATGTTCTCCTTTTGTAAGAAATGCTTCTATTGTATTGATATTTTGCCTGTATATAGCTCAGACCTCTGTACAGAGGCTCAACTATGATGTTTGAACAATTCACATTATTTTCAGAGTTACAATCATTTGAAATAATTATCGGCGGATTTTCTTAAAATTTCTCCCTTCTGTTGTTGTAAAACATGGATAAAACGACTTCCAAGTTATGCGTTTTGAAAATTCTAGTTGGGCCTCTGTACAGAGGTCTGAGCTATAGACAGGCAAAATATTAATACAATAGAAGCCTTTTTTACAAAAGGAGAACATTTGGAAAAAAGGTTATTCTAAGTTAATTTTTTGTCAAAATATTGTATTTAAATAATTGTTTTTGTCATAATGTCCTTAAAACAATTTTATACATGTATTCTAATCTAAGTGGCACTAAATATCATGAAAATTATACATTTATGCGCTTTTTAAAATCATGGTTCCGAACGTAGTCGGATACCTTAATAAGAGTATTTCATTATGTAATCTCAAAAGAACTACGAAATTCTATTCCTCGTTTCATAAATGTGTTCCTGATACTTTCTTTCACACGGGATATGATTTATAAGCTGTTTCTTTTTAAAAGAGCTAATCGCTTTCTCATTAATTCATTAATTTTGAACATTTCTTGAGAATGTTTTTATCCGGAAAAAAGAATAAAATATATCGGGTATTCATTAACTTTTTTTTGTTTTTGATTTTTCCCTTTTCCTATATGATGCACTAAATATATAACTGTCACTTCGACTATTTATCAATGGTTATTTATTTTCCTACACGCATATTCCCTTATATTCTTAAAAGAAAATTCAGTTTTGTATCGTACGCAATGATTAAATAAGTTTTTTTCCCTTCTCTTTTTAAGCGAATAAAAGTAATGTTATCGTACGAGCGAAAAATAAGCAATTTTGCTATCTAGTTGCAGTTTTTTAAGAAAATATCCGAGAGCTTAGAAATAGAGAGTATTATAGCTCAATATAAAAATAACTCTGAACAGCTTATTGTAGTTTTAAAAGTAATTGTGTTCGATGCTAGTAACTATTTGCTTTTTTGAAAGTTTTGTTTGCCAACAATAATATAAGACTCTTCACTGAAATTAAAGTTTGTGATTGTCTGCAAAATAATTATTTTCTTTAAGAATTCTCTCTGTTCAGTTTAAATCCTGCTTTTTGAATAGTAATAGTGCGGAAATAAAGCCTCTAGAATGTAAAATTCAATTAAAATACAGTGAAATACGTTTGACGTGAAAACGCTTAAGACGAAATATCGGTTTGCACAGAATAATACAACAGTCCCGACAAACTACTATGTATTTTCATGTATTTTTTTCTTTTAACACGAAACGAAAATCGCTTAACACGAAAAGATTTCTCTTCTGGAGAAAGAGGAAATTGAAATTCAGCCGACACTTAATTAAATGTTTCAGAAAGCTTCTGTATTATTGGATTGTCCTACTGTATCATCGGAAGAATTCATTGCAGTAGATGATGATAATGTGTTTACAGCCCCAATTATGGTAGACAAAGACATTTTAAAGTTCAAAGCTCAAAAAATATCATTGATGCAGATTCCGATGACGAAAATGAAATGAATAATGCAACTCCTGTTCCCAAGTCATTCGAAATGAGAAACATCATGATAAGTATGCTTAATTATTTAGGCACACATTCCAAAGGTGAAAAGAATAACAAAATGGATGACATTGAACAGTTTATTGTGAATTTGATGTTAAAAAAGACAATGTAAAGAAAAATACCAGATTACTTTCCAAAAACTCAAGAAATGTTTTGTTTTTCAAAAAAACTTCAGAAAATTTTGTATTAAATTTCATTAAGTTCTTGTGAATGCTTTTGTTGCATTTATTTTTATTAAACACATGCATATATACATACCTATGCAAATAAAATGTATTCTAATAAACTTAATTTTGTTGAATATATGTTTTTTTTTGTAACATCCTTTAACACGAAATTCTTTTAACAAGAAAAAATATTACAAGCACCTCAGTTTCATGTTAAACGATTTTCACTGTATTTTCAATAGTGGTAAATTATAAGAACATCAATGACAATAACGACGTAATGCTTTATATATAAAAAAATTTCTTTTGTGCATTTTAATATATTAAACAACTCTACAATAACTAAGTATTGATAATTTTTTCATTTTACAGAAATAGTTTTCATTCATAATTTTTTAAAGTTAAAATTTTTCTTGTTATAAATTAATTCAATTGATCAATTCAACAACAGATTATGTATTTAAAACTATCTTTTTCCTATAATCAAAGTTAAAATCCATGATTAGAACATAATAGTATTTTAAGCTTTACTTGATTAATATTGAAAAATTGTATTAACATTGCTTGATAGCATGTAATAAGTACTGATGCGAAAAATTCAGTTTCATTAAAAATTAATTAATATGGAACATAATAAATTTATAGAATATTCTAATAATTATATCTGCAATTTTGAAGATATGTTTTACTTAAATGAATTTGGCTTCTTTAATATACTGTACGTGATTTACTATACTTTACTCAAAGCTCACAATTTATTTTTATTAAAAATTTCCATTTTTAGCACTTATTACATCCTTCCTGTATCTTTCAAATTTTTTAATAGAAATTCCCATAAATATTCGCTTTAAAAACCGCAAATTCCACTCTATCCGAAACCCTAACACACAATTATGCACCCCATATATTTTTAAAGCAACATCAGATCGAATTTCAAGATTCCCTATTCCTCCTATAAAAACATATATTCCGTATGATAGCACACGCACCTCTTGAACATCTCATATCGAGCTCCACTTTCCCGGCCATATGAGGCCAAATAAAAATATCGGCATCCCCAATCCCTACTCGCTGGGGAAACAGACCAATAGAAAACAAAGAAGAAGCACTTTTGGAGATGAAATTTTATCTGTGACATATGTTGCGATGGCTGGGTAATGGTATCAAGACCCTCGACGGCTGTCCCCCTATGTGATGATTCTGTCACAAGACAAACGGGATGCTTAAGATAAAAATATTTCATGCCACTGGGATCATTATTCTACATGACAAAAGAATGTCATGCTCGCAGCCGATTACTAGCAGCCATTTAATGCGAAATGATTTGGGGGAGCTCAGCCTATTCTTTCTCTCAGCCCTACTCTGCGGGCGATTGAAAACATATTTCAGAGCGTAAAGTGAAATAACCCCTGGATCCGATTCCAATGATTCGACGGGGTTGCGACCTTTAAATGCGAGGCCTTATCAGGAATAGGAAGATTTATTGACACAGAAAAAGATAAAGGAGTAGTATTGAGATGTTTTATAGGAAAAATTTACTTTCAGTTTTTCTATCCAATGTGCGCTTTTGTATTATTTATTATGGTGAGAATGTTACGCAGTTTGCAATTATGGGAATTAATATTTTGCATTATTGCGCGTAAGTTATTATAAATTGCACATTTTGGAGGAAATATGTGTTGTGATCTTTTATAATAAAGGAAATTGGTATAATCTCTGCAATCTTATTAAAGGCGTATTTCAAGGAATTATCCAAATGGTAATACAAAAAATGACAATCGTGAAACATTCATTCGAATATCCATTGGTTTTACGAATAATTTGTGAGGGAAGATGTCTATAGGTAAGAATGCAAATATATACCGTATTTATTTGAATACAAGCCGTCGTCGATTCTAAGCCGCCTCCCAAATATTCACCACACATTTTTACGAAAAGATAAATAAAATAGTGTAAAAGGTTTATACATAACCAGTGGCACACGCAAGGGGGGAGGGTTCGGACCCGGAGACCCCCCAAATCCCTTGATTTTTTTCCAATTAATTATAATCCTATGTATATAGTACGCAAAATTTAATAAAGTATTTGTTATTAATAATTAGTTTTATTAATTAATACTAATTATTTATTCAATAATTAATTTTTTACTGTTTTTGTACCCCAAAATCGACAAAATCAAAAGAATATGTTAGGCGGCGTATCGGTGCATGATACGAGAATGGTGGACTTTCGATCCTGGACCTCCTCCCCTCCTTGAAAAAATTCCTGTGTGCGCTACTGTACACATCAGATACTTAAGAAGTTAAAAAGTTTTTGTTAGGAGAGCTAATAAGAAGTGAATAATTAATTTATTTTATCAGCATTAAACACTTTTAAATACGTACGTGAGCCTGTAATTGCTCTAACCGACTATACCATGTTCCGAAAACGATTCATCACTCCCACTGCTACAGCTAACTTCGGAAAAGGTGCTAGCGTCGCCATTTTTCCACACGGTGTCTTCTTCCGTGCCATCCATTTTTTTGGGGGCCCAATGAAAGGTTTTATTGAAGATTTACAAGCAAAAATCATATCCCGTTGCTTACGCCATCGACGTATATATGTTTCATTCGAATTAAGTTTTCTGCCCGCTGCTCTGTTTCCGTTTTCTTCCAGCCATTCAATCACCTTTTAAAAGATTGAAAAAAAAGTATAGATGAAAAAAAACTCAACACGAGGAGACAGCGAAACTCAGGATAGACCGCATACTGAAGATAATCTGCGGAGTGCGATAAGTCATCAAGATGCAAGTGACCAAAATGGATGGTTACAGTTTTCCTTTTGAAAGAGGTGGAAACTAAATTTTCCCATCCAGCGAACTTTTTTGCCTTCGATTCTAAGCCGCGCTCGATTTTCAGTAGCATTAACACTGGAAAAATAATACTGCTTAGATTCGAGTAAATAAGGTAGTTAAAAAATCTAAATGCAAAAAATGCTCACTCATTAATATTAGGAATGTGTTTCTTTTAAGCATGCAATAAAATTTTCTTTTCGTGAAGCTCTGTATTATTTTTAAAATCAAGATTTATTTTTAATAGTATTATGAATATAAATTACTATGCCTGTTACTTCTAATTCCTTTTCACTTGAAATTTTTTCCTGGTAATGATTGACTGATTGTTTGTTAACGTCACGCTAGTTGCACTAGGACTATTGGCAACGGACCTCACTATTTTCAACCAAAGTATAGTGACTAATATAACACTTCCATTGGTACCCTATTCTATAAACTTCTACACCATGCCAACCTGGGACTTTGAACCTCGACAATTTTAATGTGTATCAACCCCCTACACGCTAAGTCCTTAGTGGCACCGGGACTTGAGTTCAGGACTCGAGAGAAACAACATCGGCCGTGAGCTCACCAGAATAACCACTTGGTCACTGCAGCCACGAAAAAAATCCAAATACTTTAATAATAATATACAGTGATAGTAATTGTTCAATGCTAAAATAACATAAGCTATTTCGTAAAGAAATGAGGGAAGGATTAAATCCAAGAACAAGTTAAACTTTTTGCTTGTTTTTGGCAAACTTAGATTTGTTAGTAAAACTGATGAGAAATCTATTTTGGCTATTAACTCAGACTTTAGGATATGAAAAATATTTTAATATTTAGATAATTAATTTTAAAATGTTTGGAATTTTCATAATATATGATCCCCCACCATTATGTAAGAAAATGCAATTTAGATAATAAGTATTCACAAACAAATCAAAATTGATGATTAAGAGTTGAATGAATTGAGTTTGTTCATAAAATGTTGAAATGTTGAAAAAAAGAGTTGAATGAATTGAGTTTGTTCATAAAATGTTGAAATGTTGAAAGAAAGAGTTGAATGAAGAGAGATTCTTTCAGGAAACAATCTCAATATGCCACTCCAAGAAGAAGACGCGGTAGCTGAGAGGTCATGGTCGCGAACCCGAACCCGGTGCTGTCAAGTCGTGGATTCGAGACCTGGTGCCACTAAGGACCTGACGCTTAGAGGTATCACACGCGTTAAATATATCGAAGCTCAAAGACTCCCGTTTTGCGTGGTGTGGAAGTTCGGAGAGTGCCGTACCAGCCCAAGTGTCGTGATCGAGGTTGAAAATTACAAGGTACTTTACTAATAATACTCACATAGCTTCAAAGTACGACGTTAATAAAAATCAAATAAAACCAAAAAGAAAGATCCGAACCATAAAACTGCCTTAAATAAAAGTATAAGCAATTTAAGACACATTTTTTTTAAAAAAAAAATTAGTTAATACTATTACTTTTCATGAAAAAAGCATGAAAAGCCATTCTTCATCTATTCAGACTTTTGTATGCTAAAGGACTTTCAGTTGAAGAAAATACAGAATTTGGTAAATACTCTAAAATAGACCAAATACTATTAAAAATCCAAGAAGTTTTCAATTTTAAAAGTTGTTTCAATCACTTTTATGAATGCACATTTTATTTATTAAGCAGTCAACAAAAAAAAGGACAGTATACGAATAGCATACGACAATATGAGTGTTCATAAAATTTTTCTACAATCTTCTTTAAAACTATATCAAAGACTTTTAATTAAGAATTAATTTGTAGTATTAATTAACATATTTAAAAGAGCACATTAAACATATGAAGCATATTTAAATATAATTAATTTATTAACATATTAAACATATTTATATAAAAGATATACATAAGGTAGAAATTTCAGGGAGGGGAAAATACTAGAAGTTTTGCTTAAAGTATTTGTTACTATCGATAAGATGAACTAAAAGGCTCGCTTCTAAGAGTTGTTTTTTCCACCCGTAAAAGTATTTTATTGCACCCTTTGACTTGTTGTTTTTCTCATTCTTTTTCTTCCGTAGATATACGACTCGAACAAATTGCAACAAAGCAGACAAAAATAAGAAAAAGAAAAAAAAAGTGTATCCCATTTTTTCCTTTCTTAAAAAATGTTCCTGGAAAATATCACGTTATTATCCTTCCCTAGCACGGACCACTCGTAATGAAATACTAAATTATTATCACAATACTTTACTCACACAAACCGGCCAGTATTTCTTTTTATATACCGCCTTGCCCACTACACATCTTTTTCTCCCACTCTTTCTTCGTACGTTTGCTTTTATAATTATCAAACGAGCTAATATAAGCAGGCGGATAGTGGATGTAAAAAAAAAGGAATTATACATCTTAAGCATTAAAAACGGGACAAAACATGCAATATAAGTAGTTTTTGAAAGCAATTGAACTGAGAAATGTTGGAAGTAGCGTTTATCAAACTCGACTGAGAACATAACTACAAGGCCTTACACAAAAAAAGATGGACCCAATAATTTTATATTTCTCACTATTTTATCATTTTGCGTTCTTTCTATGTACATTTTTTTTCTTTATGTGCTCGAACTTTTTTACGTCATTTGGATTCTTTCATAACCAAAACAGCTAAATTTGTACCAGGTGATTTAATTTTTATTATTTAAGAAAGAATGCGTGTGTGTGTTTTAAAGGTGATATACTTCTTATAATGCATGCTCGCATGTTTATTTTAATTCATTGAATGTCCAATTAGAAATTGTGATTTCACCAGACTTTCTAAACCATATTTTATTTTGTTTCACCAACAGCTATATTTTACAATTATGCGTTAAATGGAAGTAAATGTTATTATAGCATTATTCCTGAAAATGTAGACGAATTAATAAAGTAAATAAATTTTACATAACTATTGTTTGGAACACTAACCTAATGCCCCAAACTTTTTTGGATAGTGTGAATGACTTTTGATACTTTTACCAAATAGTTCTTGAATTAAATTATTCAAACGAGAATCAGATATTTTTCTACTCGTGTAAGAATAACGAAACACAAAAAAAGTATTCTTTCTGCAAAATACTCTGATTTTTTTGTGTTTTAAGGCAACCCAGTATTATTGAAATCTCCTTCAACTTAATTTTTCAACATTTTTTTTTTTTCATCAAGATAAAGCCAATATTTATTGCTTGGTAATTGTGAATATCACAAAGTGTATTATTTACTTAATATGCGCTATCATACCTATTACATATTTCATGAAAATATTATATATGTTGTAATTAATGAACGAAGGAGGATTAAAGAGACACTTAAAGTTTATTTTTAACCTTTATCTAAGCTTTTAAATAGTGTTCCCATTACATATTAATTAAAATACTTTTAAAAAAAAACTTTGTGGTGAAAAAAATATCTATAGTCTTTTTTTTTCTCACAGTCACTTTTTGTGAATGACTTACCACTGTGTGTGTGAACATCGCAGTAAACTTTTAAAATATGTTCCATCATTCTCCCTTTCTTTTCACCAGAAAAAAAAATCTTCAAAATAAATTTTTTCTTAAGTGATGAAGAGATGATATGTAATTATTTTTTTAAAAAGTCTTCGACAACAAAGACTTACCTTGCTGCTAAAAAAGTAAGCAAATTTTTACTTTGGTTTAATATCTCCAGAACTACTGGACAGAATTTAAAAAAATCTGCTATGCATATAGGTTGATGTAATACAAAGAATACAATTTCACTGTTATGACATACATCATAATTCTGCAGGAGACTCATTGACTCAGAAAAGTCTAATAAAGATACAGAAAAAACTCGTTCAACAAACAAACTATACTCAAGAATTACTATTAAATTTTTAGTTCCCTTGGGAAGAATATTGGCTAATGTAGTATCGCTCCAATGCAGTGACATTTTTTTTCAAATTGGCATTTTCAAATACATAGCACTTCTAAAGATTGGTAAAAAATGCGTTATTAAGAGATATGAAGCCTTAATATAAATATTTTTAAGGCAGTGCTTCTCAAACCCTGAATATTAGCGACCCACTATTCAGTCATATATATATATATATATATATATATATATATATAATTTTCATCGCACCCTCTCCCCTCCATACAATAACAAAGTATTGAATTCACCAATACTATACTTTGACGCTAAAGCTACAACATGACTTCAACCTCATACGTGGCACTGAATAAACGCCTCACAAAGCCAAAACGATAATTGCCCCGGACGTATATATATATGTCTTTCCAAAATAGGATCGTTTCTGTGCACTGCCATCCATACAATTATTTCGAAGGCTTTGGAATGCAATAAAAGGACATTTACAGTGTTTGTGAAGGATTTGCTTATTTATTTCTACCCCCCCCCCATACATCACACACTCACGCCTACGTAGAAAATGGTGGCATTGGGGAGCGATTTGCGTAACTTTTGATCGACAGCTAAGCAATTAATTATAAACCATACAAATTATCCAGATAAATATTAATTTCTGAATATCATTTTTCATATGAAAAGACTATGGGGTCACTGGTAATTATTACACTTCTTCTTAGTATTGTTAAATTAATTATAAAATGCGTTGTGCATTACTGATACATTTATAAGTGTATTATATCAATGTAAATGTGAATTTTATTTTTTCATTATGTCAGAATGTATTTTGTTTGTTTACTTTTCATAAATTAATAATTTTTTAAATAATCTTTTGTTTTCGACTTTTCAACAGACTCGCGCGCCCCTCTTAGAGTTATTACGCCCCCTAGTAGGGCGCGCCTCAGAGTTTGAGATATGGCATTTTAAATACATTTGCTTTTAATTTTTAAAGATACTATAAGAATGAAAAAAATTACAGCAATTCGAACACAAAAACGTAATGAACAGCTGAGAGAAAGCTTAAAATACAAAATTTTTAAGAAGAATCCCCAGTTTGAATTTTAACCACCTTCTATGTATATAAAAAATATCGATTAGTAATCTAGACATAAGAACGAAATAGATCACGAATTTTCTGCAAACTGCAATAAAGTACATATAAGGGGGTGTCAAAAGATTTAATTATTACTAAAACCTATAATCATGTTAAGAGCTTAGTTTGTTTATTTGTTATTCTTAAGTTTTCTCTACATAACCATCATCCAAAGTTATATTTTTTCTCTCAACGTGTGTAGACCTTTCAAGCGAATGAGTGAGTGAATATATTAACGTCGTACTGTTCAGCTTAGTACTCGAGGACTTTTGGCGAAGGACCTCGTAATTTTGAACCATGTAGACCTTTCAAATGTTATAATTGTAGCAAATTACGTCCAAAACCATTATTCCAACTTTTGATTAACCTCATTTGAGTTGTCAAATCTCCAACCCCGCAATGGTTTTTTTTAGTTCTGAAAAAAAAGAAAAAATTGCCTAGGGTTGATAGATGAGGCAAAATTCCAAAATTACGTCACAGATTCCTCAATTGCACCTCGAGATTAGTGTATTGTTGATTAGATGAACACTTTTTTGGATCTCACCGTTCTGTTTTTTGAAAAAAGAATCACGCAATCTGAAGCTCTTTATGATCTAACGCTTCTACATGTACCCTAGTTGTCCAAAAACAAAAGCATATCCTTCTTCGAAAATCATCTTTACCTTGCTCCAAAAGATTCAGCATTTCTCTTGGCAGGTTTCAATGTGTTTGCTTCTGAAAAGGAGTCAGTAATTATTGGTAAAGGTCCTGGAGTACTGACACCTTTGACCTGCGCAGTTCGTGAATAATTCTCCACACACTGTCATAGATAATATCAGTCTCATTCCTGATCATTTTTATGATTGGCTTTCCGTCTAGTAGAGTATATATAAAATCCTCCCCTTTCTCCATTGCGGCAGCATTTTCCGCGAGTGATGGCCTTCCACTTCTAGGATCTTTTGTGAGGACTATGCTGTTTGTGCAGAAAATTTGTTGGTCACCTCACAACAATGTCATATGATGGACTGTCATTTCCATAAATAGCCATTTTTTTTATAGTGAATTTACTGTAACCTTTCAAATGAAGGAACTTAATCACACACTGCGAGAATAACCATACTGCTGGCTCTCACACTTTTTTTCTCTAATGGAGCTGCAGATTGGTATTTTTAACGTTGCAGACCTAGTACATTCCCCAGAAGCTATTATCGCTTTTTAGTGCGGCACCATATATACAATACCAATTGCCGCAAATAATTTTGACACCTAATTTCCTCACCAGAGGGAGGCACCTGAGCTCTTATGATGCGAAATTGTACTTAGGAATTTAATTTTGCCGAGAGCACCCAAGCCAAACAGGTACTCAAGGTATTTTTTACATGTCTCATAATCATACGTCATGGACACTGTCGATTTTCTGCATCATGAAAATCCATCGACTCGGGCCGGGGTTGTACCCGCATCCTTGGGTGCAGAAGGCCAGTGACAAACCAACTACGCCACCCAGCCTGCTGGCTCTCATATTGCCTGGAACCAAGCAGATCAACATTAATAGCTGTAATTTACATTATGTATATAAGAATTAATTAGGATGTAGAATAAATTTAATCCAAACACCTCGGTTAGTTCTTAGTAGTAATCAAAACTTTATGAAAACCTTATTTATACATAAATATTAATGGTGAATTTAAAATAAAATCACGAAAATGTGTATTTTTCTTGATCCTCAGTAAATCTAGAATAAATCACACTTATTCAAGAACCAGATTTATAAGTAATTTCACAATGCACGCATGATACATCATCAGACAAACTAACCATCTGGTATAACCACACATCACTATATTTAAGGTATCCGACTAAGTTCGGAACCGTGATTTTAAAAGAGCGTATAAATGGATAATTTTCAAGATATTTAGTGTCACTTAGATTAGAATACATGTATAAAATTGTTTTAAGGACACTTTGACAAAAAAAATTATTTAAATGCAATATTTCAGTAAAAAATTAACTTAGAATAACCTTTTTTCCAAATGTTCTCCTTTTATGAAAAATGCTTCTATTATAATAATATTTTGCCTGTATGTAGCTCAGACCTCTGTACAGAGGCTCAACTATAATTTTTGAAAAATTCACATTATATTCAGAGTTACAACCCATTGAAATAATTATCGGCGTTTTTTTCTTAAAATTTCTCCCCTCTGTTGTCGTAAAACATGGATAAACCCACTTCTAAGTTATAAATTTCAAAAATTCTAGTTGAGCCTCTGTACAGAGGTCTGAGCTATACACAGCAGCGTTTCTCAAACTTTGGAGTGCGCCCCCCTAGAGGGGCTTCATAAATCTTCGAGGCGGGGCGCTAGTATATTGAAAAGTCTAAAAACCAAAGATTATTTTAAAAAAGTTATTTATTTACTGAAAGTAAACTAACAAAATACACATTCTGACATAATAAAAAATAAAATTAGCATTTACATTGATATAATACACTTCTAAATGTTTCAGTACTGGACAATGTATTTTATAATTTATTTAAAAATAATAAATTAAGAACAAGTTTAATAATTACCAGTGACACCATGGGCTTGTCATATATAAAATTATATACAAAAATTAACAATTATCTTAATAATTTTTTTGTACGGTTTATAAATAATCCTTTAACTGCCGATTAAAAGTTACGTGATTCTCTCCCCAATGCCTCCATTTCTCACGTAGGTGCACATATGTGATGTATTGGGGGGGGGGAAGAGAAAAGAAATAAATAAGGAAATCATTTGATATAAAAATAAGTACTTCTTAAACACTGTTAAGGTTCTTTTATTGCATTCCAAAGCCTTCGAAATCATTCTATGGATAACAGTTCACAGAAAAGATCGTACTTCGTAAATACGTATATAAATGTCCAGGCATTTAACGTACAGGTTTAGCGAGACGTATATATACGCCGGTGGCACTTAAGAGGTTAAAGTATGGAGGGGGGCGTGATGAAAATTATGACTGAATATTGGGTCGCACTTATTGAAAGTTTGAGAAACACTGATATACAGGCAAAATATTATTATAATAGAAGCATTTTTCACAAAAGGAGAATATTTTGAAAATGGGTCACTCTATGTTCATTTTTTGTCAACATATTGTACTTAAATAATTTTTTATTGTAATACTATTCTTAAAACAATTTTATATACATTTTCTAATCTAAGTGACACTAAATATCATAAATGTTATCCATTTATACGCTTTTGCAAAATCACGGTTCCAAACGTAGTCGGATACCTTAAACAAGACTTTTGATTAAGTTTTAAAAAACAGAACATCTTTCCAAAAACAAAAACAAAACAAAACCTAGCATTCACCCTAAATTCTAAGCACAATTACTTTTATGTTGCATTTAACAAACCATAATTATTTTAAGAAATAATAATTGTTGGTATTTAAAATAATTTTGTTTGTATGCAAGCATTTTTCTTATATTAAAAGAAAATATAGAGCTATTCTACAATACAAAACAAATTTAACAGAAAGTTTTGCTCTCATTACTTGCCTCTTATCTCTTTCATGGTATATTTACGAACGGATAATCTCAAAATGTTTTTTTCCTTGCTGAATTGTACTTTAAAAAGAGCAAAGATAAAGAACTTGATTTAAAAATGGATACTTGGAAAAATAACAATATGAACTTTAAAACCCTTTGCAAGGCATTTTTTGAACTTTTTATTTTCATCATATGAACACGACATTCTTGCAACGGCTGTTTGTTTTAACAATAAAAACACAAGCACATTTTAAATATTATTTTTATTAAGATAATCCTTAAGTTTTAAAATTCTTGGAGACTGGCTTTTAAAAATTAAAAAAAGGAATTATACACGCACATTATAGTGTCCCTTTTAAAGAAAAAAATTTCTTCTAGAGTATTTTTATATAGTTAAAAATGCAATTTTTTGGAGCTAAAAAGTTAAGTCTAAAATCCATTTGCTGAGAATTCTACATTGAATTACAATAACTGAAGATAGTTAAAAAGGTTAGTATTCTTGTTAATGTTAATATTATGTGCTTGTTGATGTTAAATCTTATAAGCGCAAAATATCTTTTTAAAAATACTTCTTAGAAAATGTGTGCTATTTAAAAAAAAATAAAAACACACTATCAGCACAATTACTAAAATAATGTATAATTTGAAATCACTTATTGTGAATCTGTATAAAATATCACTGAATTTGAAACCACATGCACATCATTATTTTTTTAAAGACAATGCACAATGTTATCACAATTTCTAAATTTTATTACTTTTTAATCTACAATTTAAATACTTTTCAGTCTGAACTCTATTTTCTATCAATTTTAATTAAATAGATTGCTCAAATACAAATTTAAATCTTCCAATATGTTCAAAAGTAAGAATTACATTTTTTTATGAAATATGTTTTTAGAGTTTTCTAAATTCTGCTTTTATTTTTGTATATGAATTGTCTCCTTTAACATCGCTTATTAATATTTTAACTATGTTCATTTCATTTAATATAGGCTCAGCAGAAGCTTGTACATATGAAAAGAAGAGAGAGTGCTCAAAGAAAAGAAGTGTGTGCAAAGTACTCATATATTAGCAAGTATTTGAGGATCATTAAATATTGACCAATCGCAAAATTAAGCGTAAATTATTTTTCAGGTGACAGATTCGTGCGCTTGTAAATTTTAAAATGTTCTCTTCTAAAGGAATTAGAATTATGTTAAAAAATTCAGAAAAATAAACTGTTTCCTCACTGTGCATTATTATATGCATGACTTTACGATCCCCGGTTGCATATCACTTCCTCTACGATGAGGAGACTCCGGAAATATTTACCGAATACGAAGTGCCTGATAAAGTTAAATCAGTTCTTGGAGAGTTTGTAGATTCCATGCCTCAGCTAGGATTGTTTTATCTTTAGCCAAAAGTTTCAGTCATATCAATCAATATAAGGCTACTTCTGATCTGGTAGAATGCAGGCAAGGAATTCTATTCACAGAGATATGATATACCTACGATAATACATTTAGTTCATAAGCAACTTGTTATACAGTCCGTTAGGAAATTATAAGATCACATTATAATTTTGGAAATTATGCAATTCATAAAGGCTCTAATTATTTTTAAACACATGAAATATGTCATCACACAATATATTTATTATAATTAAATTTCAATATTTTAAATAATGCAATAAATGATTTAGTTAACAAAAATATTACAATTAAATGAAAATCAAAAACGTTAACAAATTATAATACCACTTATTTGAAAACAATGTTATATATATATGTATATATATATATATATAAGTGGTCTTATATAATTTTTGAATCCATTATATATGTATATATATATATATTTTATAAATCATATGCGCATGACATAATGATATATAGGGTATGATTACTTTAATCAAATTAAAGGTACTACTTTTGCATTGTGATATTTCTCTTATAAAATTACTTTTAACTTTAAATTTTTTGGTGTAAAAAACTGCTCTTTTTTTAAATTTCTTAAATATTTGTAATATTATAAGCAGCATTTTATATTTTATTCTTTTTAGGTTTCATGTGTACAAAATAGTTTCAGTTTTAGTTTCTAATACAAATGAGATAATGAGCAATGCTCTTTTGATGAATCCAGTTAAGGAAATGAATAAAAAATAATATTCTAAAAAATGCATATAAACTTAGCTTCATTTTTTAAATAATTTACTGTGTGAGTGAGTTAAACGTCGCAAAAAAAAAAAAAAAAAAAATGCTCAAATACTCGAGGGATTTTGACGACGGACCTCGTTATTTTGAACCATGATAAACCGAGTGATGAGGACGACACCTGAACTGACACCCCCTCTCCTAACTACCTCACCACACCAACGAGAGGAATTTCGGGTTCTCGACAGATTTACCATGAATCGCTCTCCTACACGGTGGATCTTTAGAGGTACTAGGCTCAAATTCATGACACGCCGGCCACGAGTCTATTACCTTGACCATTTGGCTACCTCGGTCATTAATTAATTTTTTTTATCGTGTATAATTGCACATTAATGAAAGTAAGACACCATCTCATACTGGTAAAATTTAAAATACAAATTTGTACCCAGTTTGTTAGATTTAGTCATTACTCTTAAAATAAATTTATTAAGAGAAATCAAAATTAAGTTATCTTAAATAAGACGAATCGTCACTTATCAAATACTTTATGAAAACCTTAATATTTAGCTCATTATATTTGATGATATACTTTACATAAAAAGAATCATTCAATTATGTAATCATTTGTTATTTAAAATTAATTTTATCCTGAATGTTTCTATAACATCAGGGGGGGGGGGGGGGAAAATTGGGGTACGGGGACAAAAAATAATTTTGAAAATATTTTTACATATCTATAAGGCTCACTTCAAAAATATTTTTCAACTCTAAAAAACATATTTCAAAAGTTTGTATGAGATATTTAACTTTCACAAAAAAACTCATTCTGTAATCTCAAGAGTTTAAGTACTTTTCGTCATCCTTCAGAACGGTTTATAATTCATCAATATAAAGAAAAAGGAACGCTTTAATTAAAATCAACTTGTTTTAAAGCATATTAGTTAACTAGATACATTTAACATTCCAATAGAACCTTTTTCCTGTTTTTTAGTAGTAGAATACAATTAATTCGCGAATCCGAATATTTGCTTTTCATCACATTTTCATCCCTTTAATGAGAGTTACACGTTTCCTCTTCATAGCTATTTCGTTTGAATAATCACTTATGAACTTACAGAATTTGAAATTGGAAATTTAAATCCATTGATTACTATTCAAGTTAATAGTATATAAAATGGTCAGAATATATTTTATATTTTTAAGAAATTTTCAGAGACTTATTTCTTTACGATTAATATTTTCTAACTAAAAAATGGATTTTGTATCTAGTAAAGTAACATAGGCAAATGAGATTTGAAGAAATGAAAATGAATCAAAAATTATATCATTTAAAGAATTATTGTTATGTATTACAATTTTTCCACCAAAATTAATAATGTATAATGAATTATAAATATTTTTTAAAAAATAATGACATAAAATAATCTGCATTTCTTAGTCAAAAAAAAAAAAAAAAAAAAAAATGTCATAATCCCTTAAGCAAATTTTGAAACTGAAACATCATTATTTTTTCTAATCAGCGTCAAATAATGGAAAATTTTACAAAATTGTATATTAAACTTGATATACCAGAGGTATAAATTACATTTCTCCTAAAAATCTGAAAGAATTATTTTTACTTTAATATTTTTTTCTGAAAGTAGAAAATACCTCAAAAAAGGAAAAATTTGTAAAAATCATGAAAGCTTAATTTCTGAGATGGGATACATAATATTTTATATGGTGTGTGTGTGTTATGCTTTTGATTTACAAAAAACTAATACAACACATCCAAACTATAATTATCTAAGCCAGGTATTTCCGATAGGGTCCGTGACCGCGGTAGCCGAGTGGTCTAGGTATCGGATCGTGGCTGGCTTTGTCACGAGTTCAAGCCCATTTCCACTAAAGACCCACCGTGTAGGGCAGAGATGCATGTTAAATCTGTTGAGAGCTCAAACGCCCTCGCGTTGGTGTGGTGTGGTAGTTAGGAGAGGAGGGTGCCAGCGTAAGTGTCGCCTACGTCATTTGACCATGGTTCAAAATTACGTGATGCGTCGTCAAAAGCCCTCGTGTAGCTGAACATTGTGACGTTAATATTCACTCACTCACCCAATAGGGTCCAGGTAGACGTCTTGAGTGTCTATGAAAGTTTAAAAACAGTCTACAATATTTCGAAGGTTTATTAAGAGTCGATGGCAATTTTTCTGTTTTAAAATTTGAATATTAGTTTTTTAAGAAATCTAATTATTAGATAATAATATCCATTTAAATACGTATGGGGGATATCTTCAAAGGGACATGGGATCCACGCATCTCAAGCGGAATATCACAGTATAAAAAATAAATAAAACATTTTCTTCATCAATTTTTAAAAATTTTTTGTTAAGCATATTAGTTTAAATGTTATCTATAAGTATTTTTGTGCAATTATTATTATTTTGGTTGTATTGTATGCTGTATCTCATACACAAATACAAGGATGTCTATCTTATGAAAGAACAATAATTTTAAAAAGATTTGAATTTGGAGAAGTTTGGAAATCCCTGATCTAAATTATAAATCGTTATCAAAAATATCTTACGTAAACAGGTACCATTTAAAACAGAGAACTTCATGAAAAACATCATTCCTAAATACAACCAATTACATCAGTTATAAAATGATGATGTGAAAAGATTTTTACAAACCGCAGTTTGTTCAAGTTTGTTTCTAAACATAAGTTTGTATACTTAATCATTTCATAATAAATTAATTTTTGAGTTTCCGTTTAAAAATACATTCCAGATCAGAAATAATGCTTAAAGATCCGGGAAAATTTCTTGAGCAAACTAAAATAAGGAAAGAATAATTGAATTTTTATCTCTATACCTGAAACACACACACACACACACAAAATAAGAAAAAGAACTAAGCAGGCAATACATTTTTTTTAAAAAACTTTATCCGAATGTACGTTAAATTCGTATATATATATATATAATCTACTTTTCTAATGAATACATGGCTGAAGAAATCTATTTAGTTTTGAAGAATAATTCTTCAGACTAAAAGCAGGTGCAAAAAAAAAGCATTTTCCCCGTACTCTCTTTGCCTTTCTCTTCCATATTCTCTCATTCTCGCATTCAAAACAAAATCCTTTCAATAGAAATAATTTCTGAGTAAATAGTTACGAAAGTAAAACAGTTGCTTAAGATATCGGAAATAAAGAGGTGAGTACAACATTTTCAAAATCTTTTCCATAGATAATATCTCAATTGAAAAATGATCGCAAAAAAGAAATACTCTTCGCACTTTATAGCTATCACTATAATACTCCAGTTTAATGAAACGATCGAAAAAATAAAACTGAATTAAAGTAGGGTATAAGGGGTTTTCTTTTTAAACGCCAGTTCGAGTTGTTTCATTCGCTCTTCGCAAAGAAAAATTATCGCTGTATAAAAATAAATCCAGCACTTACCAAATAACAATAAAGAACTTTTAAAGAAAGAAGGCGAAGTCAAAATTGATTATATTTCCAAATTCCGAAAATTAAAATAATTCAAGCTGAAATAATCAAATGCGTTAAATAAATAAGGACTGTGAAAAGAGTGGGAAAAAAATTAATGAAAACGTGTTATTGCAAGGTTAGTGGAGCGAGTTTTACGTGATTCCATTAATTTTCACGTACGTTGTTCTTCACGTGAAAAGAGGGGAAGCAACTCACGCGCAACAAATTCGCTGGAGAAATAAAACAAAAGATAGCAAACAACCTCAACGCAAATACGAAAAGAAATTTTTAGCACTATGTTGTTGATGTTTTTGTTATGTGACATGAATTATTTGCAATTCTTTCTTTTCTCCTTTTTTTTATGGATGACTTTCGAGCTGTTACCAGATACTTTATAAATGATTTAATGATTTTAGTGAGCTTACAGAAAACTTCACAGTATTCTCTGTATTGAGTACTAGATTGCATCAAGGACTTTTTTTATTTTTCATCCACTCTTTCTCCTTGGGATTGATTGAATTAACATCATTTTCAGCCTAGTGATAGTCAATAAACGATATAGATTTTTCATAATTGCATGGGAAACAATGTGTTTGTTTCTGAGTGTATCAATCGACCCGTAACGTAGTAGGGTGCATGCAATCAAAAGTATTGCCTTTTCAAGTGATTTTGTATCCTGTAAGCGAAAAACTGAGTGTATTTTTATTTACAGAAAACAATTGAATATAATAACATTGTTTTCTGATGAAATAATAAGTGTGTACTTCTATTTCAATCTTTTTGTTTTCACATTGACGTGTGTTAGTTCTTAAAATGTGCTCGTGATCGTCAATATTCGTGTAAAATGTTCTTAGTGTGTATTCAAATGACCAACAATTTTATAGTTGCGTAAATATCCATTACAAGTATTTTTTTTTTCAAAATGATAAAAAATAAATGTTTTCGACCACAATGTTAATTAAAAAGTTCAATACATCGTGTCTCAACACTCTTTATAATAAAAAAGGTATGAATTAGCCCCATTAAAAGATTTAAAAACTTTTTTCGTAGAAATGAAACCGGTAGTTGACAAAATAGTTTTTACTGATTGTACAAAAAAATTAAAGTCCTACATTCACATTAATATCACAATATGAGTTCTTACAAGAAGAGTTCTGTGCAAAGAAATATGGTTTTAGCAGTAAAATTAAAATAATTTCCATAAAAAATAATTGCACTATGTTATTCTAGAAAAATTGTCTTTTAAACTTTCCTTTTTCAAAAAAATATTTAATTTGAATTATTATGCATCATTATATAACATCGATTTTCCAATTAAGGTGGTGACTATTTTCTGGAAGATTATTTTATAAAAAGTTGATGCCTGTGGTAAATTTTTAAATATTACACCAAAAGAACTCATATGCATTATAAGAATATAAGTTTTAATATTTGACAGGTTATTTTATATATCGACATATATTTAGTTGCATTTAAATAGCAATTATTTTGAGTAACAAAATGAAAGATGTTTTTACTATTATAAAAGCACAAGTTGCGTAACTATTTCCTTATATAATTTTATAAGTACAATATAAATGTAACACTTTTTATTTGTCTATACAAAAAGTATTTTAGGATCATATATAGTTCAAGATATTAAAAGAAATGTAAAACTTTATCATCAAAACATTACATCGGAAGTTTCAATTGTATTCAATAGAGAGAAAAAGTAGATGAATTGATTTAGTGGGTAAAATATACATTAATTTAGTAAATGCTTACAATTCGAGGGAGTTGTTTTCATTGCACCTTCTGATGGAATTGGAAGTTAATACTATAATTTAAAATATATCTGTTTCTAGATAACTGAACATGGAAACCTTAAAGAAATCTTAGACTATAACTGTGTGCCTACAATTTTTAATATGCCTTAAAAATAACGAGAGTATTTTAAAGAATATTCATAAAAACAATTAAGCATAGTTTTAAAAAATGCTATTTCCACGTTACTTTGCTACACATAAATATTTATTCCTAAACACATAAAATATAAATTTCAATAATAAAAATTTCTAAGAGGGGAAAACAAAGAATGAATGAAGATTAAATGAAGAATTCGCATTTAAAACTTTAAAGAAAAAAAACTATGTATAAAAGAGAAAAGCGCTTTATATCTTAGAATAAAAATAAACTTATATTCATAGACTAAACACGTCACGTACTTGAGTTATAAATTATTAGAAAGTAAATTCTATACGCCTTTTGATATTTAAAATTACAATAGGGATTAAAGTAAGTTGATAAGAAGTTTATTTTATTTAATATTCTGTTTACACATTAAAAAATTTTTTTAACTAGGTTAAGCTTTAATTTTTCAGTCGAAGAAATGAGAATTAATTTACATTAAAAAATTAAAATAATTTAATAATTATTATTAAGAGTTATCTAAAGAAAAACGGCATTAGAGTTTTCAAAGAAAATAAATTCTTACTGTTGATAAATAGATCTTAAAGGATATAATTCCCCTATATGAAAAATGGGTACAATATGAATGGAGTAACATTTGATCACAGCTCTTATAATTTTGCTTTATATTATACATCAGTGCTTCTCGAACTTTTAATATTTACAACCACATTTTCAGTCGTAATTTTCATTGCCCACCACTCTTACAACAACAATATATTGAATACAATAATAATGACGCTATGGCTGCAATACGAATTTAATTATAAACCGTACAAGTTATCAATATAAGTATTAAATTTTGTATGTGATGAGTCCATGGGAGTCAATAGTAACAACTAAACTTGTTTTTAATTTAGTATTGATAAATTAATTATCCAATACTTAGTGCAATAATGATGCATTTTTAAGTATATTATATCAGTGTAAATGTGTACTTTTTAAATTATTTTAGAATGTATTTTGTTTTTCTTCCTTTCAGTAAATTGATAATTATTTTAAATATTGTATTTTCTATATTCTCGCACCCCCCAAGTAGGGTTATCACGCCCCATAGTTTGAGAAACACTAATATACACATCTATCAAAATTACGTTTTATCAAGTTTTACTTGATTTACATATCGATTAAATTAGCCTGGTTACAAAGTAACGATTATTTCTCTTTCACGTTAATGTTTATTTTTTCTTTTAGCAATCCAAACATAATTAAAGCATATACATAGTTCTAGAAATATATTTTTCCTTTAAAATTCTCATAGCGAAGCTATAATTAAGACTTCAAATTATCACTTCTGCGCTCACGCACTTATAAATCTCAAGAAGCATGTTAATAAAGAATGTGTAATTTATGATTAATATGTTACTTGTGTTTACGTGATTAGAACCTGTAAATTTATTCATTGTTTAAAATATTCACAAGCATCAGAAACAGCAGGATATGATTTTCTAATTAAACAATTCATTTAACTCACTATAGTAATTAATTATAAAGTGATTATAGGTGCTTCGAAATAACTATTCTTAGAATTATTTTTATTCAACTTCTACGTAGTTCAGTTAAAACTCACAGTAAGGATAATTTTATTAGAGCAAAAAATCCGAAAGCCTTTTAAGCCCATTAAAAGCTTAAATGCGCAGCCTTTAAATGCATATATATTTTTAATTCAAGTAATTAGACATTAAATTTCGGCTTAATTCTGACGTCAGACTGGGATTTCGAATGAGAGAAACGCGAATCACGATTCCCAGAAGTAAGAGGGAGAAAATAACGTTAAAGTGTATTGCATATAGGCTTTCTCTGAAAAGAATGGAAAAAATTATATGCATTACTTGCGTAACATATTTCTATGAAAATGTATCGACCCCGTTCAGGGATAGCTTAAAACTGAACAAATGCACAATATATGCACATACACTTACTCAAAATTTAAGCTTCTTTATTTTTAAAACTTACCGCAGCATTTCTGAAAATACCGATGATGTTAATTTTTAAGTCAACTTCTCCTGTCTGGCATCTGCCTTACCAATTTATAGTGCTTTATATTTTGAATTAAGTAGCATTTTAAATTATGTCTCTCTCGTGCACTCTACTCTTCCTTTTGAATTTAATAATGGAAAGCTTTTAAATATTTTATTGGTTATGTATGCGGCTGGAAGGGTGAATTGAACATTTTGCGTTAGCAAATACACAGAAAAAAATATAAAATATTTCTCTTATTTCAAAACTCATGTTCGGTAAAAAAGAAAGTGCCTTTCTTGATTTTCTTTAATAGTATGTAATTGCAAATTGAACCCAAACTCAAGAACTAAAACTCTCGCTATAATTTTAAAGCCTTTTAATAAAATTTTACTTTGAATGTGCTAAGACTACCAAATCTTATAGCTTTTCTTTGAAAATTTTAGATACGTTAACCAAAAATTATATGCTTAACACAAACTAAAATGCAAATGTATGCCTAAAATCTAGATGTATGCCTATCATTGGGGATTTATATTCCCCTTTCAGCGCAAAGAGCTGAGAAATAAAACACCATTTATAGCTTTATATACCGTAGTTTGAAAATTGCAATCTACTCATTGACCCTCATTGAGAATAATTAGCTTTCTATCTCAAGACTCAAGATGTTTAGGTCCAAATCCTTGTATCAAAATCTCAATCAATCTCCATTATTCCTTGCAGATAGAAAGGAAGACATTACAGTGACCGAAACGATTTTCTTCGAGATAGCGTTCAACACTTAATGGACATTTTTTTTATTTGGGCCAGCGAAAGAGGGGAGACATGACTGTCTCCTTGTCCAAACATTCGTGCCAAACGCTCAGGTCTCTAACACGCATGGCGAACACGACAAGCTAATGCGAATGGCTCTTTATCATGAAGCATGCAACAGTTAGCTGGAACGGTCGGTTACTTCTCTTCGATGCTTTGAGAATCAATATTTCCTCCCTTACGTCAACTTTGAACACAAGTTGCCCAAGAAGGAGCTGTGACTGACTTAATGAAGCGGGTGCACTGCCTCACGATATTTGATTAAAACTAGAATCGCGTCTTAATGAACAAGGCAGTTGCCGACTTCTGCTTTTGCATTGAACGCTTTTTGTCCTCGCACAAGACATGGTGCCTAATTAAACATTCAAAGCTCTCCTGTGGGGATGGAAGGAAGTCTTTTCTGCAAATGAGCAAATATATGCGTCAGGGAACACTGTGAAATCTCAGAGCTTTCATTTGGGAACTTTTCCCCTTCCCCTCCCTTTTGTAGAGAAATGGGTATGAGCTCGTTTTAATCGAATCTGCCTAATGCCACCAAACCGACCGTCCAACAAAAAAGGAGAAAAAAAGGGGAAAAAAGGAGGCAGTGTGAAAAAAAATCTTGTCTTTTAAATTCATGGAGCGAAGAAGGCAGCTCTTTTGTGCTCTCATAATCTTCATTATCGCAGGTATACGCACCAAATGTTCTATACTTTTTGGGAAAGATATTAAAAATCGGGGAAAGGGGGTCCTAACTATATTTTGGGATTACTTAAGATTTTTTCTAAATTAAAAAAGTTTAGTTATAGAAGCTTGAACTAGAGAGATTGGTTTATTGGAATTCTCCGGAGTATTAAAGATGAAAAAAGGGAACGTGGTTCACAATAAGTTATCATCAAAATTAAAAAAGTATGACTTGTCTAGAAAAACAATAAGAATTACAAGGTTTAAGAGAATGTTTTGAAAACACCGAAGCATATCTGTCGATATGTAGGTACACTCATTTTTTTATTTACTGAAAAAACAAAAAATTATTTTACTAAAGTAATATATATCTTACTTTTACACTAAATATCCGTTGCATCTCTGATTAAAGATAATTTATATTTCTTACTTATAGTTAGTACCTTCAAAAAAATAAATGCCTCTGGGAATGTCTGTATTATTTTTTTTTAAATCTCTTTCACAAAAGAGCAATTTTTCATGAAGTAAATTAATACATTCCAAAAATACAGCTTCGTTTTTTATAAATCAATAATATATTGTGTTGCACAAAACACTGTTAATAAAAGGATCGCTCTTAATAATTTTCTCCTAGGTGTTATATTATACTGGATAATATTTGCGTCATTGTATACACCACAGGATATTACAAAGGGGAACTACACTAAATTTTCAGCAAAATTTAAAAATTAAAACGAAAGTATATAATTTGAAAAAGCTACTATATTTGCATCAAATATATTTCTTGTTATTTTCTTTCTTGGAGAAGTATTTTCTGGAATTACTATGCTAAAAAAATTAATTGATGCTAATTATGCTGTTTGAAATCGAAAAATACACTTAATATCTGGGAGATCTTCTTAACTTTTAAAAAATTATTTTCATATTTCCACCCTGCACATTTTTAGAAAAGGTTTTTATTAGTTCTTCAACCAGTAGGCACAGACGACAACTTTGTTCCTTACTAAAAGACACGGACTCGCACAGTCTTTTTAGACAAAAACTAATCAATTACTTTAATGTTTAAATGGAGATTTGTCATGACAGCCGTCCCCTCTAGAGACTTACCATCCATAGGTAAGTACGAGATTTACAACCCCGTTAATTGTTTTTTCTTCCATGGGGTTTATGTGGCTACGGTAGCTGATTCGTCATTGTCGTCGACGAGTTGGCATTGTTTCTGTCTAGTCGTGGATTCAAGCATTGGTACTAATGAAGATGATTCGAGACCTGGTACTATTCAGAGAAACCTATGTAGAGGAGCTGATCAAGTTGGTAAGAGGGGTGTCGACTCAGGTGTCCTCATCACTTAACTGTGGCTAAAAATTATGTGGTTCATTGCCAATAGATCTGGAATAGCTTCTTCACAGTGCGACATCAATAAAAAAATCAAATATTTTCCGTATTTGAAAAATATTATTATCAGCGTAACAATATAATAAAATTATGCAATATTGTAAATAAATACAATGAAATAATGCAATTGTAGCAATAGTTAGTGAATTGTAAGCTTATCAGAACTAGGTAATAATTTTTTAATGATGTATTTCAGTTATAAAAAGGTATGTTGGTGAGGAGAGAACCGTGTAACTGTATGATTTGACTTTCATACCATATTGCATCAAGATCTTGATTTTATTAGTTACGTTCTAAACGTCAAATTAAAATAAATAGAAGTTAGAAAATTTAAAGTTTTACTTTTAAAATCTTGAAAAAATTTTACATTTATTACTTAAAAGTAATCTAGTAAACACTTTTAGCCATTTTTCTATAATCAGATACAAAATTTTATAACAAAAAAGATCGTTAGGAATTAAAATTACTTCTCTCAAAATATTCTATATCGAGTCGTCGGCATAGAAGTTCTGATACCACTTTACAAAGCACTTATAGCACTAAAGACTTGCTATCTAGACGGCCTGATCGAACGTGGAATTTGACGAATCTCAAAATATTCACGGTAGCATGGCGTGGAAATTTATAGATAGGGGTGCCAGCTTAGTTGTCATCCATGTCACTTGGCCGTGGTTCAAAACTACGAGATTCATCGTCAATAGTCCTAGTGTACGAGTAATTTCGAGAGTGAGAGTTACATTAACATCGCTCTTTTCCCCTTCGCGACGGGCAGTGGAAATATGCATTAAAAAAAACGCTCTGGTAGGCCGGGCGATGCATATATGACTTTTCAGATGGAACGCTTTTTAATGACCACTAAATGGCCCTCCATGTCCATTACATTGAAACTGAACATAGCTAGAGTAACCTGACCTTCAGTTTGTTTATTTCTTTCTGGATTTGGTATTTTGCTCATCAGCTGTGGCGGGGGAGGGTATAATCGAAATGTAAACAAATAGCTCGTAAAATTTCCCTTGGTATAAAACATTTGTATTTCTAATAACTCTCCCAATGCTTTTTTATTTACTTTTTCTTAACAGTGTGGAGTGTTTTAGGGTTTTAGCGTCAGTTCTGTTACAGTTTTTGTTGCTTTCGGATATATTTCGCGTACCTTTCTTACTTCAAAAACCTTGACTTCAGGTTATTTTTTGATTGTTTTGAAGGCCTTTTCCTAACCTTAATATGAACAAAAAGAGTGAAAAAAAGCCAAAGTGTATAATTACAAACCATGTGTAAATAAATAAAAAAAAACAACCGCAAAAAAAATTTTATGCTTGCAAATCATACAATGTAGGACTTTGCGTTTCTCCATGCTTCGAGATTTTCCACAGTCAATTTTTATTTTAATATTGATATTTCTTTTTGTAAAAAATCTTTGTCATAATTTTTTTATTAATTTGAAAGTGTATTAATGTGTTTTGTCAATGAAAATTTTGGAAAAAATTGAACAGGGCTTACGAAATTTATTTCCCAAGGCAAGTCATATTTTTTTATATAATTCCATGTAACTTAAAGGAAAAACGTTATTACATTCTAGTTTTAATGTAACTGACAACTTGTGTAATAATCTAAAGGGGTACCAAAAATTACGACGTTAGGACTGAAATTTTATTATTTATGCTTTTTTTTCTTAAATTAGGCTTAGCGACGCAAGCCCCGTCTTGAAGTGCAAGTCCTTACGCATTCACCCCGTCCCTAGCGAGCGTTTCATAGACAATCACCCCGTCCTGAAGAGGTTAAAACTGCACGAGGGCTATTGGTAATGGACCTCGTAATTTTGAGCCATGCTCAAGATATGAGGACATCTGAGCTAGTACCCCCTCTCATAACTTCCACACCACACCAACAGGAGGACGTTTGAGTCTCAACATATTTAACGTGCATCAGCGCACTCCACATAGCGGATCTTCAGTGATACAAGGTTCAAATTCATAGCACGCCAGCTACGAGTCCGTGAAATTGATCGCTAGTCTACCGCGGCCACTAGGGTAATTTCAAAATGCACCATTAATGAAAAACAAATGTATGAGATTTGCAGTTTTCAGTAAGTACGAGTGATACACTCCTGAAGTTCCCTAGTGATCTTTTTCGTTTTTCGACCTATATCCTTATCATTACTCTTCTTCCTTTTACTGTTCTGCGTTTTCAGAGTTTTGTGTAAATCACAGAAATGCATTTTTTCGTAAGTTAAAGCATATTCGGCGCAACTTGGCCAAATATAGCCCTAGTGAAAAGAATAACCAAAATTAGCTTTAATAGCCAAGGGTTGACAGACATTCTAGAGAGAAAAGCCAAGCTGTGTCAATGAAATAAGACAACGAAGGTAACAGAGATCCATTTATATGTATATGTGTGCTCATCCTTTGGTGGACATCTCACCCCCCAGGCAGCGGTCAAGATCAAAACTGCAATGCTCAGTAAAATATATTACTTATATTATATCCAGTTCTACACAGTGACACATTTTTTCTATACCTTCCAAATTTATATATAAAAACTATTAAAGATATTTTATTATTTTTGTCACCCCAATGAAGAAACAATGTCAAATGGGAATTAAAGTTTAAATCTTCGTGAAAAATATTCCGTACTAATAATACCAAAAGTACCTTATTCTGGAATTTCAGGAGCTTACACAAATAATAAATCCTGACTGGTTATTCTTACATATAAAGCTCTTACGAAGTTTATAAACCGAATACCAAAATGGAAAGGGAAATAATAAATTTTTATCGACATAACTGTATTTGTAATAATACACTGAGGCAGATGTCCGAAGAGCCGGAAACACTGATGGAAAGAGCCACGATCTACCAATCTTTAGCCTAAACCTGATGATTAAAAATATAAGATAAAATTCCCTAATAAAGGGAATTGTATTTTAATAAAGAATTTATGAGTTACTTGATTTTTTTTAACGTTCCTTTTCCAGAAAAAACCTAAGAAGAATATTTCTATTCTCAATTAAGTTTTCAAAAAAGTAGTCAACTTAGAATCATGTTTTTAATGAATCGCTTAAAGTTTTAGGCAAGTCTATACTTTCAATGAGTTTAAGAAATATGTTCAGTTTTTATGCATACGAACTTTTTTTTTGCTCTTATTTCCAATAATAAAAACTTTATTGATAAAAAATAACTAAAATTCCGTCTATTACATTATTTTAAATAGATTTTTTAAATTATAGTCACATCTAACTTAAAATTATCACTGTGTGTAATCTAATGAATATTTAAAAATAAATATTACCAAAATGAGTTTTTTCCAAGTAAAATTTCAAATTATATTGTTAATTATTACTATTTGTTTATAATACGAAACTAAAAAAGTTAAGAAAGTTTGTTTACTGCTTTCAGTTTATTCAATTTATTTTATTTTAACTCATTCACTAATTATATATAAGAATCCGTAATACAATCTGTTTTCAATATCAGTTCCTTTACATTGATTAAAAAGTGTCTCAGAGTTTTTAAAAAAGTATTCTTGTAAAGTAAAGAGACGAGCGATATAATTCAATGGGTACTTCCTTTCATTTTCAAGTTAATTACAAGACATATACAACACTCTAAATTTTTTTTACTACTTTTTTTTAAATTTACCAACCTATAGAAAATGAAATGATAATTATGGAATGCAATGTGATGTCTTTAAAAAGAACTCAATTATCTTATATTGCAAATGAATTAATTATTTAATTACCTTTTTAACTATATCAAAGCGACTTTTAATTATCTGCATCAGATAGTGTTTGCTTCCAACATTTTTTTTAAGTTTATTCAAAATATCTTTTTCTGAACCTCAAGATTTTTTTTAAACTTTAAATTAGTATGAAAGATAAATTTCCAATCAAAACTGTAAATTTACATTAATTAAGACTTCTCTATTTATATTAGATTTTTTTACAAAACATGTTGGAATATTTTGTGTTGCTGCATTTGCTTAAACTTTAAGCTGCATGAAAAAACTGGGTTATAATTAAATATTTATATTTCTTTCCATGTTTGTTATTCTTGATTAGCAAGTTTTTATGCCTTGTATTACAAGGAAAGTATAATTTATTATTCGGAACATTTTTAAATTTTGTGTAAACACCTTACACATTTTTAAAAGTTTTATGAGTAATAAATATTGGAATTTATCGTGTATAAAAGTTATAATATGAAATTCTTTCAACTGAATTCTAGTTTAAAATTCTTTCAAAAATGAATTTTATTCTGAAGTTCCTTTAAATATATTTAATTTGAAACTATTTCAAGATAAACATTTTTTAATAATAGTGCTAAAAGGAGAAAGAATAATAATAATAAATTATTGAACTGGTTAAATATTTTGAGGAATTAAAAAGCATTTATTTACACTTCCACATCTTTTTACTGTCTAATATTTATATTACTATTTATGAAGCTGTTATTGATAATTTATTTTGGTAATGAATAAAATACATTAACTGAAAAACTCGTAATTTCTAACAAGGGAAATCATCAAATCGTGCATCAATTTTTATGAAGGATTTTTTCGTTTGAATAGCAAAAGTTAATCAGTTATTTACATGCTATTTCTCTTTCCAAACGAATCGCCATTTCATTTGCAAGTTCTTTAGTTTGCAAAAACATACATAGAAGGAAATCAAAGCTTATGGATGTAAATTTAGTAGAGACTGCTTAATGTCAACCATTATATCCATGGATCCGAGTTCAAACTAATAGAAGTTAAAAGGTGCTTTTTCTGTCAGTCAAGATACACAATGTTTTTTAACTATAGACTTCCACTAGGATGGCAATAAACTCTGAATTGAACATTGAACAGTTATCGTTATTATTTATTAACAATCGTTATTTATTTATTAAATCTACTCAGTCACTGCAATCAATAAAAGATATGTTTTTATCAACAAAGTGAGAGAACACAATTAAAAATTCTTACAAAATATTTTTCGTAAACACATATTTTCGAAAGTGCAGTCTACGTTTTTTATTATAAAAAAAGAAAATTAAATACTGAAAAAACATCTAAGTGCCAGAAAAACTAATACAGAGAATATGTAAAATGCGTAGCAACGTCACCAGTGCGCATGCTCTTTTGCATTCGCCAGGTACACAAAGTGACAGACATGTCTGGTAGCCATCAAACTGTTTACGGAGTGAAAATGATAAATAAAATCAAGAATGGAAATTTTTTTTTTTAAATGTAATCTCGAAATTTTTCCTTGGGGTGATTTAAGAAACGGAATGGCTAATATTTGTAGAAGCAGATGAAAAATAAGGATTTAAAAGTTACAATTTTTCTTCTACAAAATATCTCATTAAAAATGGTTCCATTACCCATTCGAGTTTAGGATTAACTTTATACAATACTAAATTAGTAAAAAAAACAACACTACGATTAAATACAAATAATTTAGACTTGATGAAGTATTTAATTTGTTTCTTTCGAAACAGATCTACAATATTATTCTTACACAACCTTCTGTAGTTAATAGAAAAATGTTTAAGGTATCCGACTACGTTTGGAACCGGGGTTTTACAAAAGCTCATAAATGGATAATTTTCATGATATTTAGTGTCACTTAGATTAGAATACATGTATAAAATTGTTTTTTATATATATAAGTACATTTTGACAAATAAAATTTATTTAAATACAATATATTTTGGCTAAAAATTAACTTAGAATAAAGTTTTTTCAAAATGTTCTCTTTTGGTGAAAAATGCTTCTATTATAATAATATTTTGCCTATATATAGCTCAGAACTCTCTACAGAGGCTCAACTAGAATTTTTGAAAACTTCACATTATTTTCAGAGTTACAATCATTTGAAATAATTATCGGCGTTTTTTCCTTAAAATTGCTCCCCTCTGTTGCCGTAAAACACGGATAAACGCACTTCTAAGTCATATATTTCAAAAATTTTAGTTGAGCCTCTGTACAGAGGTCTGAGCTATATACAGGCAAAATATTATTATAATAGAATTATTTTTCACAAAAGGAGAACATTTTGAAAAAAGTTTATTCTAAGTTAATTTTTAGCCGAAATATTGTACTTAAATAATTTTTTATTGTAATTCTATTCTTAAAACAGTTTTATATGCATTTTCTAATCTAAGTGACACTAAATATCATAAATATTATCCATTTATACGCTTTTGCAAAATCAAGGTTCCGAACGTAGTCGGATACCTTAAGAAATATTTATTTAAAGTATAATATACACCATTTTTATCCTTAAAAGTTTTGTCTTTTAGATGGGAGAAAAAAAAAGAATATCCACAAAGCAATTACTAAATGAAACTTTTGAAAACTTTCAGAATTTACTTTCAAGAACATATGTAAAAATTACAGCATAGTTTGATTACATTACTTATAATAGTCAGTTCTTATCATCTCAAAACATTGTTTTAATGGTGTTAAGAATGATTTGGTGTTATCTATAAAAAACAAGATTGCCTTAGAGAAGCCCGTGAGCTCCACTTAACTTTCAACTGGCTTTATAAGTAGATTTCCACATGTCCGATGAAACAGTTAAGAGTTATTTTTAGCTTTGATAACGTACTTAAGAATTGTTTGTATAATGAGATTAGATTCTTGAGATCTTTGTTTTCTTAATTGAATTATACTTGAAAAAGCTTTATATAAAAGGATTAACAATGCGATAAATTTAAATTTTATATCCTCTTCTAAATTGAACAATGTTTCATTGCAATGGATACAAGAAATGGGTTTGAGATGCATATTTTTTATGGTATGATTCATATCTTATTGAGATGAATACAGTTTTTTTCAGAGAGAGGAGGAGTGACATCTAATAAGTTATTAATAAATTGTAATTTAGAACCTTTTTTATTTTAGCATTAGTGGATCGAAATTTTAACTCAAGGTAAGCAAATTAGTCCAGGTTGTAAACAGATGCATCAAAATGTTAGAAAAATACATTTAATTATCTTTTTTTAATTACATAATTAAGTGTCAGGGATTTCTTCACTTATATTAAAACTATTAGATGAGGACTGTTTCGTATCATTCTTATAAGTACTTATATTTTGTCCAGGATTTCTTTAGTCTTAAAAGAATGCTATAGACGGCATTTGAGTCAATTTCTGGTTTCTTCTCTATCATAAGTGGGACATTTTTCTACGTTGTAAATAAGTTTTGATTTTAAATTATATTGTTCCTTAACACTTTTGATAGATTAAAACAAACAAATTGAAAATTAATTCTTTAATTATTCTTAATTAAATATTCTTTAATCCATCGATTGAACATTTTGCCTTAAATCAAATTCCTGCCTTTTCAAATAACAAAAAAATAATTAATCTTTCACAAAGTGCTCTTACAAACCAATACTCCAGTTTAATTTTAAAAAAATTTGATAATTTAATGAAAGATTTTCCAATACCAATCAAAATCAAGATTCGTTTATAACTCAGCTATTTAAAGCAATAAATATATTGTATAGCACCACATGCAAATCAAAGTAAAAATGAAAATGACACCAACATAAGCGTTTTTTTAGCCAAAGAAAGGCACTAAAAAATTTGATCATGAATAACTGATAACTACCATACTATATCTTTCATATTATTAATTCTTTTGAGTCAAAAACATTTAATTCATTTCCTTAAATTGTTATAATATTATAGTAACAGTATATTTCATCATTTAATTCAATATTATAGCGAGATAATAATTTTCTAATGTAACTTATGTGCTCAGAGTAAAGCAGATTTATAGCTATGATCAAAGAACACTCATATCTTTAATAGATAGTCCGAAGCTCCTTGCGTAATTGCAGAATCATCTTCGCGTGTAAACATATCTATGAACGCCCCAATATACACATTCGCTTTATTAACCCCTAACAAGTGAATGTGCGTAGAAATCTTAGATATTCTCAATCGTCCGTACACCTCGACTCCCGGCTAAATTTAGAAAGGCAGGAAATCGAGTCCAGGATTGAATTATGCTAATGAGTTACTGTGCAATCTCCTGGAATAATGATGGTCCCTAATAAAATGGACTTATATTTAGACATCAGAGCCCATTTATAAACACTTCTAGACAATAGTCATTTGAGCATGATGCTGGATATGCGTTCGCATTAAACGATGGAACATGCATTATGATTTCCTAATTAATATTTTTCTCATCATAATGATAATATTCCACACACACACACACCCTTAATTTCTTCCTCTATTTATATTTTAATTTTATATTGATAACATCATTAAAGATTCCCAATGTCGTTAAACTATTTTTAACAAGATGCTTAAATAATACAATTTCTAATTAACTTTGTTTATAATCAAAATACTTATTTGAAATTAAAAGTTTTTAATGCATTCAGATTTATAGTCAACGTCTTAGAATTACAACACATTGCTCATACGCGATTTTAAAAAATACGTTTTAAGTTCTATGAATTCCAAAAAAAATTAACATTTCAGAAAATTACCAACGTCATTAATCTAAACATATCTCACAAAGCATTAAAGACATTTTTAATCAATGTTTAACTACTTATTAAAATAATAATGATAATTAATAATTACATTTTGTTAATAATGATTTCGTATTTAGAAACGTAATACGAAATTAGAACAGAACTGAGTCTACCAATTTTGCATAACCTATGGTGCTTGTTGTAAGTATCACTAATTACCCAAATAAAAGGAAGCCTAATGGGTCTCAGCCTAACATTGTGCAGCTGTATGTTAAATATTTAAATAAGATTAAAGAAATTCAAATAGGGATTATTTGCATAACTCAATAACTGACAATAATTATATGATAAAGAGCTTAAATTATCTTGAAGCAGTAATTACGTAATTATGCTTTTTGTTCTGCAAACAGTCTTCTTTTGATTGAATAAACCTATCTGAAAATGTTCCAAGACAGTGATTTGATTAAGCTACAAACTGCTTATATCTTTTTGAAATTTTTTACTTATTTTCCGATTAATTAGTTTGAATTGTAACAAGTTTCTATTCGCTCGCTTAAAAACATTTCTAACAGCATTCAAAATTGTTAAATGAGTCCGTTTTACAAGATTGTACCGTCACAAACTTTCATTAATCCAGCATCCCCTTCTCATTACACCCATTTATCCAGCTTTGAATAATACTTCAACTGTATCGAAACTCATTTAAATAAAACCCAAATGTAAATACCTGACATCAAAACCCCTTACACCAAAATGCACATAACATCAATAATTGTTAATTATTTCTAGTGCACAATATCACAAGAAAAGGAAACTTGCGCGTTAAACTGACGCTCATAAGACGTCTTAAGAGTAATTATCCATCCCACTTTCACCACTTGATTACTCTTGTACTAATATTCTTAATTACGCTTTTCGTAATTTTATTAGAAGTGCGATATTTTCTAACAAAGAATCCCGCCACCTTTATGCTATAAGCTATTATCCTACTCGTAATTAACCTGAAATTTTTTTTTCGGGTTCTATCCTTTATTTCTGATAACATCTATATTCTTTTGCTTATTCTTTTTAACCATTAGCCCATAGAGGGAATAAAAGAGGGAGGCTTTTATTTATCTTCGAGCGACAACCCTGAAATTTTTCGAAATTGTTGTCTGATTTCTGGAGAAAATTGGATAATCAGGAAAAGATTCGTATCGCTCTCCTGCATAAAAGATTTCTATGGGAGCTCGGCGTCATGAAAACCGTTCAAAATGCATATGAAGTTATCTCGAGAGCAGAACAAAAGGGGAAGTAAACAGTGCTTAGTCGCCAAAGAGATGTAATCTCATGTATTCCTTTAGAGGGAGTAAACTAAAGACTATGTTGTGCTATGATAAAGATAAAAAGAGAGTATGAATAGAGGAAAAACAGATTTCTGTTTTTTCTATGCTCTACTACTAATCAATAAAAATGCGTTATTATAAATAATAAAAACTGAATATCTTAACAATATATACATCATTGTAAAATGTAAAATATTGCTTGATTATTAAGTTTGATTGCATAGATTCATTATTAAAGTAAAAGATGTTACTACTTCGTTGTACAGCTTTCATTTTAGCCGTTCCCTATATGTTTCTCTAATCTTCCATTAAAATAATTTTAAGTTGTTAGTATTTTTTAATAGAAAAATTATTTAATTTATTTAGTTTTAAGAAAATTTCACTGAAATCAAGATTTCAAGTGTGTATAACACACTTTCTGTTTGTTATACTATTCCATTATATTTAATCTTAAATTAAAATAGACTGCTGTGATGTTTCTTAAAAATAAATATTGCTCCTTATTAATGTACGTGTATACTATTTTTAAAATCAAAGTATTTCATTGTTAAAATTTTAAAACAAATTTATAGCTTGTTTGGTATCATCAAGATCAGTGGTTCCCAAACTTATTTTAACCATGGACCCCATTTTCTATACTAAAAAATTGGCCATGAACCCAGTGGCGTAACGTACACCCCCGCAACCTCCGCATCGCGGGGGGGGGGCTAGGATTCTAGGGGGCCCAAAGCCTATGGTTTTGCAATCCGTTGTAAGATCTTTGGGATCAAAAACATAACTTGGCAGGGAGGCTCTAAGGAGTGAGTGAATATCAGCTACACGACGGCTTTTGGAGACGGACCTCGAAATTTTGAACCATGGTCAAGGGTGAATGAGTGAGTAAATATTAACATCACAGTGTTCAGCTACCTTAGGGCTTTTGGTGACGGACCACGTAATTTTGAACCATGGTAGAGTGACCTGGTTGACACCTGAGCTGGCACCCCCCTCTCCTAACTACCACACCACACCAACGGGAAGACATTTGAGCTCTCGACAGATTTAATGTGCATCACTTCCCTACACGGTGGGTCTTTAGTGGTACTGGGCTCGAACTCGTGAAAAGGCAAGCCACGATTTGATACCTTGATCACTCGGCTACCGCGGCCACACCATGGTCAAGGGACGAGAGCGACCCCTGAGCTGGCGACCCCTAATGTTCTCCGTTCCATGCCGACGCTTGTCCTTACTTATATATATAAACTAACTTCCTACTCTAAAACTTTTTTAATGCGTAAAAATCATAACAAATTTATTTCAACTTTCGTAGAAATGTAAAAGGGTCCCAAATGATTAACTTTATATCGAACCTTTTGTAAACCCCTTAAAGTTGTCGAAGCACCTCCAAATTAATATTAATTTAACACGAACCCCTAAACCCTTCCAAGGGCCTCCCATTGGTCCACAGGAACCACTTTGGGAGCTTATGATCTAGATTGATAGAATTAAAATTTGTATGTGTGTGTGTGTGTGTGTGATTGCTAATAATATATAATTCACTACTTATCTTTGTACAAGAAATTGTGTGAACTCATTTTATTCTTCATCAAATGTCATTTCACTATCAAATTTCTTGTAAAAGCAAAGATTATTTTAAATTTCACATTTGTTCTCTGCTTAACAAAAAATTAATCTAGTTTTAACTCGTTTCTTAGAAATAACAAAAAATTTTCTATTTGCTATTTCTGTTTTACCTACTTGAAAAGTTTTAAAAATTTTAACTTCCATTCACCTATAAAATTAGTTTGATATTAATATAAACCATAAGCATAAATTATTTTTTCCATAAATTTTTATTGGCCCTGTAAGGTAGTTTTATTTAACAGTATCTGACGTTGTTTTCTTTCTTTTCAACGGTGATATAAATTGATTGCGAGGAAATTCCTCAGTCGGGGGGGGGGGGGGGGGGGTTATAAAAATAAATTCTAAGCCCTAATCAGTAATTTGTCACCTAGTGTGCATGTCCCACAACGTAATCTATGCGGAAATCCTAGAAGACGATATTGGTTAAGTATTAATCATGGTGTAAAATGCGGAAATTCACAAATTTTCCCCGTAAATGTGCTGTAAGTTTTAATGTACTGAATGAAGAAAAATTTTGATTGGTAAATGTCCAATTTTAAACCCGTTAATTAATCATTAATGTCTTATTTTAAACCAAAAAGTGCATAATTCAGGAAGTTTTGAAGGAAGAATAATGCACTCAATTAAAAAAGTACAAAAATTTTAGATACTTAAGTATAAAATATTGAGCGAAGCAATCAGGATAAAAAGTAGATTAATATCAATACAGGATCATTTATATTCTACAGCGAGTCGGCTCCGTGATTGGGCGGTAGTGGGCTCGCCTTATAAACCTAAGGTAAAGGGTTCGATACCGGCTGGAGTCGATAGATTTTCTGGATGCAAAATTAATAGCCACGCGCGTCATATATGATTATGTGGCATGTAAAAGATCCCCTGAGTATCAATTTGGCTCTGATCCTCTCGGCAATATTTAACATCCGACGAGAGTTTGAATTGAATAAAATTCAATCGTCACAATTTGGTGGCGGGAGCCTCCGCTAGATGGAGCTACCAAGGGAATGGCTCTCTAATGGAAACTTGCTGTGTTTTCAAATGGCTCAACTGTCGAAGTACAGCCCTTTTGAAACAAAATATTCCATGGAGAATATGTGTTTTTCTTAAATCTATCAAAGGTTTGTTTATATTATTAAATAGATTATGATAATAAATTGATATATATAAATAAAGTTTTGTGCTATTCACGTAAATTTTCTAGTTACTCGTATTAATCTTTTTTAAATAAATAACCCTTAAAGAATTAGGATAAGTTTTGTTAACTTAACGTGTTGGCAAGAGAATACCAAAAATATCTTTAACACAAACATTCTCTAACTTGACTTTGAAAGTTGGCCTCTTTTTATGATTTTATTTTCTTATTTTATTTTCTTTAATAACAATGTTGTTATATTTTTCACTTCTTTTGAAAGAATACTTCACACACTTTGACTTTCAATCCTAAAAAGATAGCATGATTTCTTCCACTAAAACTTCTCTGAAAATAAAACCCTAGACATGAAAGCAAAAAAATACTTGTCTCGGAATTTTTATTACTCCTTAGATATAAATGTAATATAAGAGTTAATAACGAATAATGAGGCTGTGTGTGTGTGTGAAAAGATATTGTTTGTAAAGTGCTATTTCAAAAAGCAAGCTGAAAAAAGCTTAAGCGTAAAATTTGGAAAAAATTCCATGAAAATTGCTCTGAGTATAAGCGATATAAAACAGAAAATAGCATATGTCTGAAATATGCTGTAAATGCATAAAATATATTTGTGTGTTTGATTGAACTGTTATTCTCTGAAGTGAGCTATAGAATTATTATTGGATGAGAATAACAATCAATTCTAAATATGAAGAAATAGAAAATGATTTAGGAAAGAAAATTAAAGAGTAAATTAAAATTAAGAGTAATTAGTTAAGAGTAAATTAAGAAGTAAAAATACAAAATTTTAATTAATAATAATTTATATTCAAACTAAGTCTTTATTACTATGAATACTAACTTTAGATGAAAATATTTTATTTTTTAATGTATTTTGAATTGTTTGATAATACATGCATCATTTGATAAGGAATAAAAATAAGAAAATCTTCTGAAATAAGAAAATCCTTCGCAAACACTGTCAAGGCCCCTTTATTGCATTCCAAAGCCTTCGGAGTAATTTTATGGATATCAGTGAACACAAAAAATCATATTTTGGAAAGACATATATATACGTCCGGGGCAATTTACGCACTGTTATTATGCTTGTATCCTGCATTTTGCTTTGAACGCTGTTTTAAAAGTGAGTTTTTTAGTTATGTAAGTACATATTCCGTATTTATTAAGTTATAATGAATATTATAGACTTATTTCACCACACCTATGACTCTAGGTGGATCGCAGCACGTTAAAAAAATAGAAGTAGCCCGTACCCTGGAAAAGACTGTGCTCCCCTGCTCTAATACGACATCAATTCAAACTTTACATTTCAAAGACTATGCCTACGATATTACAAGATTTTGAAACATGGCCATTTGTTTTTCAATATATTTATTTTTCTATTAATATACACAGAAACAATATTAACAATACCGCATGTTTCATGGCATCAACATTTCATGAATAAACACGGCACAAAACACTGAAGAATTTGACTGCTTGAGCTTAACCTGATGGACGAAAGCAAAAATGTTACCAAAGGTCCATCTTGCGGAATAAAATTACAATTGTTCCTGAGTAAAGTGACCGCTATACGTTAAATCGAGCAAAGTTTCAAAATCTATTCTAAATTTTCTGTTCTTTGCAATCGAGAAACGAAAAATACTAGAATTCTGCACGACTTAAAAAAAAAACAAACAATCAAACAAGAAACTTTTCAGGTCTACTTGAGACTAGTAATATCAGCTTCTCTGTTTGCGTTATAGTTCAAGGAAAAAGAATTTTGTCTACATAATAATAACTCTACAAATATTGTGAAAGGGTATTGAAATTTTTATCTAACCATTTTTCCCTTACAGATGTTTTTTCCTTGGAATGGTGACTGTGAATAGTGTTTCTCCTTTCATGTGTTATTCTCCTGTTGAATATATACATAAAATGCAAAAACAGCATATTCAAACATTCCACTTAAAGTGGGTTTCTCCTTTATTTAATATGCGAGACATATATAAACTACACTTTCTATTGTTCTTTGTTGAATTTGTTATGGAACATTAGAAATGTTAGCTAAATCTTTTCTCGTATGTTAATATATTCAGTAAAATGTTATACCCATAAAACGCCTGTATCTAGGAAAGATTTTCTTTACTGATCTGAAGAAAGTCTGATGCCACCCTCTGGTACTAAAGGATAAAAGAAAACGATAAAGGGGAATGGTGATCACTTATATGTCTGCCACAAGCATTCGTAAATGGGGTACATTATGTATAATATGGAATGTTTCATGACCGCAAATATGTATTTCGTGGGCAATGTACCGATAAGACAATTTTGTTCGAATTCTTCACTTACAACATTTTCATTATAGTCTTTTAACGATTCTTCGACATCTATTGATCAGTCCAAATGTATTACTGATATCTCAACACTTTAAATTATCTAAATTATACACAATTAGCCTATGAGTAATTCTTATTATCTATTCCTGTTTTTGGTTTAGCTTTTCAATTCTTAATATTAATTCACAATCTCTCTATATCTTCTTCAAATTTTCAATCGTTAGTAAAATATATTTTAAAGCACTCAATTGAGCTGACATTTTATATACACTATTATTTTGGATGACAATACGTTATTTTAATTATATTTAACAAAAATTAATTGATTAAAACTAATTATTTAAAGAATTACAGATAGAGCTACTTTGGCATCATTTTTAGCGACTTAGCGACCATTTTGGTGACTTGTGACAAAACTTTAAAAGATTTTTCTCACATTTTAATGCGCTTGTTTGAGCTGAAATTTTCTATACACGATTGCTTCGACAATACGATAATTTAATCATAGTTAATTAAAATTAATTGAATGAAACTAATTACTTAAAGAATTATAATTACAGCCACGTTGGCTTCATTTTTAGCGACTTGGGTCAAAACTTTTAAAAGATTATTTTTCCTCACATTTTCAAGTATTCAGTTGAACTAAAATTTTATATACACAATTGTTTTGGATGACAATACGATACTTTAATGATAATTAATAAAAATTAACTGCCACTTAATATTGTGATTCTGTCATATGTATATACATTTTTAAATTAATTGTAATTATTTGATAAAAAGTAACTAAAATAAAATTTCTCTCACTAGCATCAGGACTCGAATCCATGACTTGGTAGACGCAATGTCGGTCAGGATTTCGCAACCTTTTCCACTCAGCAACCTCAGCTACAAAGCAGTTCATTGTAATTTATACATTTCAAAAAATGAAATAAATTATAATAATTTTCTGAAGACAATTTTTTTTTTTATGCAGAGTAATTTTATTAGCATGTATACAAAACTTAAAGTATGTTGATGAAGTAAGGTTTACTTATGTGTTCACACTCGATGTATGAAATTATACTGTATGACTTATGCTTATATTATTAAATTAAAAAATTTTTGCTTTCTGTTTTTCTCGCAGATCCTTAGCTTATAAAGCTTTATTGAAAAAAAATGCCGGTTATAAAATAATGTATCTTTATTACATAAAATTTGGCGCAGCAAAATTGATTGTATAAATAACCTTGGAAGACAAAAGCACACAAAACGAATGCGAGTAAATATAAAAAGAAATAAAATGCCAAGCTAAGAAATAGATGATTCATTATTTGATAAGGGAAGATGCTGCATTAATAAGACAAGGCGGGATAATAATATATACAAAAAAAAGAGGTGAAAACAAGCAGAATTATTTGTGTGGGATAGAGTGAAATATAGTTTTATTCAAAAATCGAAGCTAATACAACACCACATTCCATGTTTTTCTGCTAGGAAGTTGATTAATAGTGCAAATATTGAAAAGCTTAATCTTATGAATCAGGGGACTTTTTTTAATACTTTTAAATCATACCACACAATTAAATATTTGGTAAATATAAATATAAACGTCTTCTTTTCTTAAGAGTTTAGTATTCATTAATATTTCGTATTGAATTTTTTTTCTACTCCGCTAGAAAGATTTTGGATAGTTTACATAAAAAATGATATATAAGAGACCGATTAAGTTTTTAATTACTAAAACTTATGGGGTTATTGAATATATATATATATGGTAATATAAAATAAAAGTGAAGAAGTACTAGAACCTACAGTGCTAAAGTAGGAAGAAATTGGAATTCACCAGACACAACAAATGTAGATACAAAAAAGTCTTTAAACTAAACTGGAGACCTATTATGATTTCTAAAGCTGTCGCTGAATTAGGCCAGAAAATTAGGGTTAGCAATGTTATGTATATATAATATATGCTATATGTATATATAATATATACATACATGTATATGTATATATTATATTACGGAGCTTTGCTTTTTCAGATGCATGACAATTGATCACATGTTAATTTAAACTTAAGAAAAAATGCTCTTCCATAAGAACTGAGATTTGTTTCCTTTCTAATTTTTCTTTTATATAATTTTCTTTTTTGTTGATAGATAGATTTATGTGAAACACTTAAAATTTTACCCATTTGAGTTTTAATGCAATATTTGTTTTCCTGCTTTTATGACCATTGTATTTTTTTCGTTGTGTCATTTTATTACCATTTGTGTCCCTTTGAACCTAATTATAATAATTATAATTTTATATATGCAATTCATGAAATACATAAAGCGAAACATTTTATTTTTTCGATTTATTTGAAAAAATTAATTCACAGCTCGTTTTGTCATTTTTCAGTCATTAGTTATAATTTCAGTAGATTGCAAGAATAATTTCTTCAGGAAATATTCTCTAAAGAATAAATTTTGATTACAAATATTGTAAAAATGATATTTCATTTTTATTTAATCTAATTTTGAGTTATTCTTGTTGGATCTATTTATTAATTTATTTTATCCTCTATTAAGATAAACATAATTATTCTTATTATACTTATTTTTCTTAATAACCCAATTGTTTTAATTTTTAGTTATGAAAAAATACCTTGGGGAGAGAAAAATTTGAAAAGAGAATATTTTAAAAATGAACCCTTTATGCATTTTAAGAGCTGTTTTATATAACTGATGTAAATTTATTCTGTATCAATAAATTATAAAGAAAAAAAAAGAGGGGATACTAAAATGATAAAAAATTACGGTATAGTCTAATGAATATTTCATCATATTTTAAATAACTTTTTGAATAATTTTTTACATAATATGCAATGTTCAGAAGATAAAAGCCTGTTTTAAAGTGTATTCTTTTTATTTAAATACTTCAAATACATAGAAATATGCTTGGATATAATACACATTTTATAACTGTTTTATTAATAACTTATGAATATAATAATGGTTTTTTATGTACTATCAGCGGCGTATAACTTAATATATTTTTAATCATGAGACCGAGTGAAATATCTGAATTTGTCTATCAAAGAAGATAGTTTGATATACTATCAAAAGAGAATTGAGAAGAAGATACGAAATTAAGTGGCAATTTTTATGAAAAAAATATCACAATTTTTATATTCAATAATCATTACATTTCCATCCATGTCAAATGTGCCTTATTTATATTATTGTAAGAAATAGGAAAAAGTATTGCTTTTTTTGTCATGAATGTGAACTAAAACTCTATTGATATCAACCAGTTAACTGTGGCACTCCCGTCTGTGAATGCACAGCTATGTGTGTCACTGAAGTCGAGTGATGACGAGTATACTCGTCATCGCGTAAGTGTCGCTGTTAAAATACTGGATAAAAAAAAGATTTTATTTTATAAAATTGCTCCTTTTATTACTAATACTTATTTATTTGGTTAACATAAACATATATTGCATACATATTACTCGAAGACGCAAGAAAAATTAAATACATATAAAGGTAAGAATTTTTAAACGTTATTGTTCTCATGGCTGACCATACGTAAAGGAACCCTATTATAAATCAACTTTCCGACTTTTTTCCTTTCCCCCTTTTAGGTTAACATTCAAAAAACTTTATCATCGAACATAAATAAATTCGTTATGCGAACTTTTATGCTGTTTCAGACAGTGTATACGGGAACGCATGAGCTCCTCTTAAATTTTTCATATTTTTTATTTATTTGTCTTACTCCAATCTAGCCTCAAAATAAGCATTTTGAAATTTGAGAATATGTTTCGTTTTTCTCAAAAATTACAATTTAAATAGTCAATAGTTACTACTTTTTAATTATGACGAGTATACTCGTCATGACACAAAATCCTGCAGCTTCTCCATGACGAGTGTATACGTGTCAATCACAGTTAACTGGTTTAAGAGGGCATTTTTATTTTGACTTGTCAAGCAGTTTATTTTTATTTTGATAAATATGCATACAGATACGCTTCTTAATGAGTAAAAGCGATTAGAAGTAAGAATTTATTTTTATATAATCTTATGCTAAATGACCATAATTCATATCTAATCGACTAGTATTAAGTAGTTACAATAGATTAAATGTATCTCAATGTATTAAAATTCTTTGTTACATGTTTGTTCATGAATGCTGAATTTGAATATTTATAGTTACGGGTCACTTAAAATAGGAGTTATATATAATTACGTTAACACATTTTTATTTTCATAAGTCTCTTAATATTGCATAAAAAGTAGCATTGTTTCAAGTTTAAACAATGTAATGTTCTTCAGTTTTTTGAGATGTTATAATATTTCTTAAACTTCTTTCCTTGTTAATTTTTTGTTTATTAAACCTTACGAGGTTAATGAGTTTTCATGGTGGTATAATGCCTTTTAATTATCTAGTTAATGCAAAATTCTTAAACAATAGAAATAATTTGGATGCAAGATATAAATATTTCTAAAGAATTAAAAATCTCTTTTATCTTTTAACGTGACTTCGTTAACAATAATTGGAAAATCAAGAAGTAAACACTTTGAAACAAGCATGCAAAGTCCATTAAATCATGTTGTAAGTAGACGCAGATTATTTTCTTTATCAAAACTTTTTCCGAAGTATCTTTTGAGTAGGGTAAAATTGAGGCTGTCTCTATCTACATTGAATCAAGTATCCATTTTATTCACGTAACAATAAGAGTTATGGAGTTTTCTTTAAGGTATCCGACTACGTTCTGAACCGTGATTTTAAAAAAGTGTATAAATGGATAAATTTCATGATATTTAGTGTCGCTTAGATTAGAATATATGTATAAAATTGTTTTAAGGACATTATGACAAAAAAAATTATTTAAGTACAATATTTTGGCAAAAAATTAACTTAGAATAACCTTTTTTCAAAACGTTCTCCTTTTATAAGAAACGTTTCTATAATAATAATATTTTGTGTGTGTGTGTGTGCTTATATAAAGTAAAGACTTCTCTAGAGAGTCTGAACTAGGATTTTGAAAAATTATTTTCAGAGTTACCACCAATTGAAATAATTATCAGCATTTTTTTCTTAAAATTTCTCAACTCTGTTGTAGCAAAATATAGATAAATCCACTTCTAAGTTATATATTTCAAAAATTTTCTAGTGCAGCCTCTGTACAGAGGTCTGAGATATGTACAGACAAAATATTATTACAATAGAAGCATTTTTCATAAAAAAAAGAATGTTTTTTTTGAAAATTAGTCATTCTATATTCTTTTTTGTCAAAATATTGTACTTAAATAATTTTTTATTGTAATAATATTCTTAAAACAATTTTATATACATTTTCTAATCTATATATATATATAAGTGACACTAAATATCATAAATATTACTCATTTATAAGCTTTTGAAAAATCACGGTTCTGAACGTAGTGGGATACCTTAAGGATACCTGTAAGAATAGTATACTAAAGCATTATCAAAATAATTTTAAGAATAAATACCAATGTATATTAATATTTAAGCTGCTATACTTAAAAAAATTATAATTGTGAAATTTGTTAAATTTAGATAAGCAAGTTTTATTAGTTTTTAAGAAATTGTTTTAAAGTAGTTGGAGAAAAAGAAGTAATAAACTTTTTCAATAAAAGTATTAATAAAGTAGACTACATACTTTTATCTCGGGAAAGTACTAAAATTTTAATGTTTCATTAAAATATAAAAAATTTTAGAGTTGATTGAAAAAATATTTTGAGAAATGTGACACATATTTATGATTCAATTATTGAAATATATAACAGGACATAACTCAAACAATATTTATACAGTAAGAATTATTTTTGTACATTCCCCAGAAAATGATATAAATATCAGGTTTAAGAAATTCACAGAAGTAAATTTATAATATTATGAGTTATCAGACTCTCCATGATAGATTTTGAACAATTTAAGTACAAATTTCTGGTAAATTAAAGATCCACTTACGGTTTTTCTAATTTTATGTAATTCATTGTAACTCGGTTTCTATGTAACGTAGAAACAAAGTAATATATGTTTTGATGTCAAAATATTGCTCTATTGAAGAGAATAATAATAATAATAATAAAAAAGTGTGTTTTTAAGTTGGTCATTTCAACGTATTCGGATGCCTTAATTAATTTTTTTTTCTAAAATCATCATAAAATTTACTCTGAGTGAACTGATTAGGTCGCGGTCCGGAGTGTCGCGGGTTCAAGTCCTGGTGCAAATGAAGAGTCACCGTGTAGAGCGGGCGTATTCACGTTAAATCTGTCGAGGCTCAATGTCCTCCCGTTGGTGTGGGCTGGTAGTTAGGAGAAGGAGGTGCCAGCTCAATTGTCATCCTAACCACTTCACTGAGGTTCAAAATTACGAGGTTCGTAGCCAAGAGCCCTCGTGTTGCTTTATAGTGCGACTTTAATATAAATCTCACTCACTCTGAGAGAAACTGATTGTGAATTTTCTTACGGAAAAAGAATTACACCCTGTAATTTGATGCATAGTTATTTTAAAGTAAGCACTGTATACTTTAAAAATTTATAGTAGAATTTTACTCATAATCAACTATAAACAACTACTCTGTTAAATTTAAAGCAAAACTGCTTATTATTAAGTAGTCAGTTTGCTTCACACAAGAAAGCCAATGCTTATTTAGGTGTTTAAAACGCAAAAAAAGAAACCAGATTCAAGTTTCAATAAGACTCATTTTTTAAAAAAAATAATGATCACCCACGCCTTTTCTTTAAATCCCAAGCTTTTCATCCATCAACTTCACTGCTGTTGATTCTGATAATTGGGTGGAGCAAAGACGAAACTGTTATAAAAGGAAACCCGTGAAACTTTCATCCTGAAGAAATCGAAAAATAGGACCTTGTGATAAGCTTCTGTTTTCTTCTTATTTACTTACTTTTTTTGTCGTCTCCCCCAAACTTTTTTTCATCCCTTCTCGCTGTGTGAATCGACCAAAGGGAAAGACTGCAAAAATATTTCTTTATCATCGATGGCAACAAACAATCGCTTCCATTATGAGAAACTCGTGAAGTAAGGATAGATCGATACTGGACTGCACGGCCCGCTTTTGTCAGTATATCCAACAGGCCTCTAGCAAAAGCGGTCTAACCTCTCATCATTGCTAGAGACCCTGGACACTTTTATTGAGGGACACTTCCTGAATTTTTTTTCCTGGCTATTTTTTGTTCAAGTGTTCTGCCTGAAGAGCTCTCCCAACCACATTTTAACCTGAGGGCTAGTTGGTTGCTCTGTAGAATTCGGGAACTTTCCTTCCCTGTTGTAGCACTTTATTACTTCTAAAATGTATTACAAATCTCAGGGAATGGAACTAGAGTCACTAAGTAAAAGAAATAAAGAAATAAAAGAATTTCGTGCGCATAGGGAAGGAAATGTGACCGAAAAGCTTGAATTTTGGTCACAGTGACAAATGTGTGGATTGCCATGTTTGCTTATTTTTTGCAGCGCGTGAAGATTGCTTCTGGCATCGTTCTGCTAAGAAAAGGATTTCCTCTTTTTCGAGCAGGCACTTTTTTGAATTTTTAAGAAGTACAGTATGCAGCATTTTTTTTACAATAGGTTAAAGTGTTTTCTTTAAATAACTTATGGAGTGATGCAGAAACTGTTAGGCTCTTATGTTTGCTTATAGATTTTTTTTAACTTATGGAATGCATAGAGATACAAGTATTATTTCGTATTTAATATTTATTACTCCTTTTCATCAAAATTTTGAAAGTATAAGCATATTTTAATAATAGAGGGTTTTATTCTTCATAGTTGAAAATTTTCAAATGTTATTGAAAGTCGGGTAACACTTACAACAAAATAAATGCTTATAATTGATTATCAAAAGTAATAAACTTTTTTTTTACATAGGATATTTTGTTTATATTATTCATTCATATCTCTAAACATGGAAATATATGATTATTTTGATAATATAAAAGTTACGATGTTACATCACTTTTTGAATTATGTGCGTTTCTAGGAGTAAAGACTTATTATTTAATATTTTTAAGTAATATCTTTAAAATGTGGTATTTTGTGCAAAGATTTTAAAATTTATTCTGAGTAAAATAAATATCTAAGTTTCTAAATACTTCTTAAACATAATTAACATCCCTTCATTACATGAAATTAACTCTAGAAGATTCTTCTTTGAATTGAAGGACAAAGTAGTATTAAAGGATTGTAATTGTAATTGAAGGAAAAGTAATATATTTCTTTGTTAAAATTAAATTACCAAACTAATTTCCAAATGTTCTCGAAGGATTGGATGTATAGAAAGATCTATGTATTCGAGATAACCAAAATTATATATAAGGATTTATTTTTCATTTTGTTGTTAATTTAACCTAAATATTAAAATTTATGCTGTGCATATAATTTCTGTTATATGCATAATTATCACATAGACGACTTACGCAATGGCCCCCACTGGAATTTATAAGGTGTTCGAGGGTCTATTCTCGCATCATACCCCAATATACCACCAAACATTGCCTTAGATTTTGTTGATTCTAGAGAGTAAAAAATCAATTATTGAATAAAAAGTTAATTAGCATTAATTATTAAAATAAATTATTATTAATAATTACTTAATTAAATTTTACATACTATATACATATAATTATAATAGATCGAAAAAAAACCCAAAGGTGATGGGAGGGGGGTCCGGACCCGTGGACTCCCCTCCTCTTGTATCCGCCACTGGACGTATATCAAAATTAAACAGTATTTTTGTATTACATGTTTTTTAACGCTTGGATAACTTCCATTTCATTACGGTTTAAATTTTTTTTTTTGCTTTTATAGTACTATACAATCACAGATATTTTTGGATAAATTTTATACATTTCTTCATTTTTGTATATAATCTTTAGCGAAAGTCCTGGGCGAAATCGAAATGTATTTCTAATCTCCTTATGTTTTTTTTCAATAAATATGCTGTGTCTTTTTACGTTCATTTTTTTTTAGAAATTTTCAGTGGACCAGAAATTTCCTTCGAATTTAGTCTCAGAGTTTCGCATGCATATCGGATCGATCACTGATCAAAATATCTGCTAACTCAGGAGGGAGATACGAAATATCTGTGGAAAAGCAGCATTCTTTGACAAGAGGGAGCTCTATCAATGTCAAAATAGTTTAAGAGGGCTCCGTGAGATGATTGAAGTTAGGATTTAACACACTTCTCCCCCTCGTACAAATGATCATGGATCAGACATGGCCAGAATTCGATCCGCAAATTGTAAAGATCCTTTCAGCAAACTGGGCTCTTTTCAGATGAACATGTATCTCTAAGCCTTCTGTGGTTCAGGCTACATTTCTCTGCTTACTTTTGAGAAACGTAATTTTTACCTGGTAGTCAAGCCTATTTTAGTATCATAATGCTGATAAACTATTATTTACCATATTTTAGAATAGTTAGAGCAGGCAACTATGCCTCTGGCATATTATTTCACTTTTATTAAAACCATTATATTATGAAAAATTTAGAGGGGAAAAAGTAATATATATCAACTATTTCATTGCATCAGAAGAAAAAGAAATTTTGAAAAATTTTATATATAAAATAAATAAAAAACCGATTTTTTTTTCTGCAGTATTGATTTTTAAAGATTTAATTTAGGGGTGCTTTTTTGTGTTATACTTAGACATTAATTGTTGTTTATACACAATTATTTAGTTCTAAATATTCCATTTTCTTGGAAAATAATTAGGAGTGCTTTTGGCTGAATAGCAAATGTTAAGGAGATTTATGGAAACAATATAATTCAACAATTTTTTCAAAAGTTTAAAAAATTTTTTGAAGTAAAGTGAAAACAGAACAACACCTATGCTATTTAGAACTGGACATCGTAATCTAAACTCTGGTCAAGTGACGAAGGCAACACTTGTGAGCTGGTGCCTCACTTTCCTAACTTCCACACCACATTTAATGAGGACTATGAGACTCAATTTGTGTTAAGGTATCCGACTACGTTCGGAACCGTGCTTTTAAGAAAGCGCATAAATGGATAATTTTCATGATATTTAGTGTCACTCAGATTAGAATACATGCATAAAATTGTTTACAGGACATTTTGACAAATAAAAAATTGTTTAAATACAATATCTTGGCAAAAAATTAACTTAGAATAATCTATTTTCAAAACGTTCTCCTTTTATAAAAAATGCTTCTATAATAATAATATTTTGTGTGTGTGCTTATATAAGGTAAAGACTTCTCCAGAGAGTCTGAACTAGGATTTTTGAAAAATTCACATTATTTTCAGAGTTACCACCAATTGAAATAATTATCAGCATTTTTTTCATAAAATTTCTCCCCTCTGTTGTAGTAAAATGTAGATAAATCCATTTCTAAGTTATATATTTCAAAAATTCTAATTCAGCTTCTGTACATAGATCTGAGCTATATACAGGCAAAATATTATTATAACAGAAGCATTTTTCACAAAAGAAGAACATTTTGAAAAAAGATTATTCTAAGTTAATTTTTTGCCAAAATATTGTATTTAAATAATTTTTTTGTCAAAATGTCCTTAAAACAATTTTATACATGTATTCTAATCTAAGTAACACTAAATATCATGAAAATTATCCATTTATGCGCTGTTGCAAAATCACCGTTCCGAACGTAGTCGGATACCTTAATGTGCAGCACTCCCCATTATATTCTGCCCAACTGACCCTTAGTGTAATCAGCATTGAAACTTGTGATTTGACTTGAGCATCGCCGATAAAATGAAGCTCCCACCTCAAATTTTATTATAATTATATTTTAAAATTTATATCGCCATTACCATAAATGAATGGGAATATTCAGAGCAATATGCAAGTTCGTATAATCGAAATTTCTGCTGTTAAAAGACATTCATTCATTAGAAAAATGAACTGACAGTTAAAGCAAATATAGCATTACTTTAAATATTTCTATACTACATAAAATTATAACTTTTATAAAAATATTCAATTAAAGTTATAAGGAGATATATAAACTGTCTCCTTAAAATACTATGAGAATTAAAATGATAATCCTTTATATAGATTTTGTTTATTCATATGTTATTTAATAGTTCATACAAGTGTAGAAATATATTCGTTTATATATGATGTTTGTGTGTGTTTCCCCTTAAAGAAAGATGCAATACAACCGATCGATGTTGGAAAGTCTAATAAATTAATAATTTATATCTCCAAGAATAAATATTAAATTCCGAGAGCACAAAATTAGAGAATAACGTTCAGTTACCCTGTCTCCAATTGTTATGTTTATCTACTTATTAACTTTGTTTATTGGAAGGTAATTCTTTTTCTTAGTATGTCTCATTTTGCATATAAATGAGCATTTCGACACAATTTTTTCATACAGATTAGATTAAAGTTTGATTCTTCAAAAAGGATTACCTAAGGAAGTTCCCTGCTTCTTAGTCTCTTTAGTCTAGCGTTTCTTAAATTGTGGGGCGTAGCGAGCATATCGAAAAGTCAAAAATAAAAGATTATTTAAAGAATTATTAATTTATTCAGAGGAAGCAAAACAAAATACATTCTGACATAAAAAATGAAACATACATTTACACTGATGTAATATACAAAAAATGTATCAGTACCGTTCAATGTATTTGATAATCAAATTATCAATACTAAATTAAGAACAAGTTTAAAAATTACTAGTGATTCCCATGTACTTGTCATATACAAATTTTAATACTTATCTCGATAATTTGTGTGGTTTATAATTTAAGTCGTATTGTAGTTTTAGCGTCAAAGTACATTATTGATGCAATCAATACATTGCTATTGTGTGGAGGGGGACGTGAGGAAAATTATGGTTTAAAATGGTGTCACAAATGTTGAAAGTTTGAGAAGCACTGTTTTAGTCAAGTATGTGAATTATTGATGATGAAATGCCCGAGTGATCTGCCTTTCTGCTTGTGGGTTAATAAGGGTGAAGCATCTCCGGGTTGCCCTACTGATTCTTTTCTATTTTAAGGTATCCGACTACGTTCGGAACCATGATTTTAAAAAGCGCATAAATGTATAATTTTCATGATATTTAGTGCCACTTAGATTAGAATACATGTATAAAATTGTTTTAAGGACATTTTGACAAAAAAAATTATTTAAATACAATATTTTG
>BMAV01017016.1:1338247-1350664 GCA_019973955.1 Trichonephila inaurata madagascariensis | reverse complement strand
TATAAAAAATCCAGCAACATCTCTACTTGTTTCTTTAAAAACTGTTCTTATAAAATTTGTTTTCTTTTCTTGTGTATTTTTTAACGTTAGTTAAGGTTGCATTCAGTAAAATGGATATATGAACACACAATTAGCGCAGAAGTGAATTCAAATATCCTTAAATTCAAAGATGAATTATTTGCACTGAAATAGTTATGGCATTTTATTTTATGTATAGGAATTTATTTACCTGGAATCTTAAAATAATTTTTTCTAAACTTTACTTTTATAACTCAGGATACAAATTGTATTCATATACTTCATAATTTGTAAATTTAATTATTTCTAGAGTGTCCTAAAATTTTACTTATACTTTTGCGAACTGAAAAATAACAAATTACTTATTAAATCCATGAAGAGATAAATTTGGTTTATAAAGTTTAATATATGCCATAAATTAACTTTTAAACTTTGTATATGTGTAAGAAAGTTTTGTGGTACGTTGGTACACCATAGCAACAAACTATACGAAAAATCAACAGTTTTAAGAAATCAATAGATGTTTATATATATATACTAACAATAACCTATAGCATGCAATAATGTAAAAATTTGTTTATAATGTTTTGTAATTCTGGAAATACAAATATAACATATATTTAAAAATATAATGGTGTTAAGTTCCTTTTAATTTTTGTGAAATGGAAAGAGAATAAATTTATCAATATTGCTCAAGTTGAATAAATTTATCTCAGAAAAGTTATCAGTTAATGTTGAAAAAGTTAATCATTTCGCGCAAGTTCTTAATTTAAGAATTTTACAATTTATATGTTTCATGTTTCCTTTAAATGAACATTTATATCATTTAATATCAAATACATATTGTTTAGAAAATCACACTTTATTGGAAAAATTTGGGAAATAATAGTTTTTCAAAAGCTTCACTCTAAAAGGAAATATTTTATTTGTTCGAGATTTTAATAAATTATGTGACTAGTATGAATAAACTATTGACAATACTCATTATGTGAGAATTCTTTAGAAATTTTCCACAACCTCTTGTTCAAAGTTAACATGCATTTCAATATAATGAAACCTAATATGTACATTTTCAATTTCATTTGATTTGGAAGAGAAATACTTAAGCAAATATGTACTGAAATATAATTCATAGTAAACTTCTATAATTTACACATATAATATTAACTTAATTCGCGTTAACATGGAATATTTTTTATATGAATGTAACGATTTTATAGCTTTATTTACAAATTGATTCTGTAGCTCGAGAATGCATAAATCTATCTGTCTTTTTATAAGAATTTTTTATTTCGCTTTGATAACATGTGTTTTTTGCGGTCGTTCTTATTGCTCAAAATTCTTAATATAAAAATCAATGCTTCAAAAAAGGTATGGACGTCTATAAAGTTACACTTATACCCTGATTTATATGAGATAAATTCCTTAGAAAACCATGCAATTCGAAATAATGGAATTTTTAATGTAAAACTTTTTGAATCGAAAACAAACTAAAATGTGCATAATTCAGTCAATTTTCAGAGTAAAAGAAAACTAATTTGTGATTGTATTGTCATCAGTTGGAACAATTTTTGAACTATATCACTATGTCTTCTAGACATATAATAAGTACTTTTTCCATATTTTCCAACATCTCTTCGTATGAAGCTGTGCTTATATTTGTAGAAGATCTAGCTGTTACATTTTTTCTAATGGAGTTTTCATTTTTTTTATTATCTTTACTGTGCTTTATTCAGGGACTAAAACTTATCTACATCTGTTACTCTTTCTCCATTATGTAAACGATTTAAAATTTTAATTTTGTTTTCTAAAACATATAATTCTTCTTTTTAATTTCCTTAAAATTTCTTTTAGCATGGTAAAATCCCTAATATTTTTTAAAAAATGTAAAAATACTATAAAAACTGTGATTGCCTATCATTAGCCAGTAAATAAGAAGCTTTTAGAAATTCCGAAAAGAAAAAGCAATGATGTTAAGGTATCCGACTACGTTCGGAACCGGGATTTTAAAAAGGCCCATAAATCGAAAATTTTCATGATATTTAGTATCACTTAGATTAGAATACATGTATAAAATTGTTATAAGGACATTTTGACAAAAAAAATTATTTAAATACAATATTTCGGCAAAAATTTAACCTAGAATAATCTTTTTTCAAAATGTTCTCCTTTTGTGAAAAATGCTTCTATTATAATAATATTTTGCCTGTACATAGCTGAGACCTCTTCACAGAAGCTCAACAATGATTTTTGAAAAATTGATATTATTTTCAGAGTTACAACCAATTGAAATAATTATCGGCGTTTTTTTCTTAAAATTTCTCCCCTCTGTTGTCGTAAAACATGGATAAACCCACTTCTAAGTTGTATATTTCAAAAATTCTAGTTGAGCCTCTATACAGAGATCTGAGCTATATGCAAGCAAAATATTATTATAATAGAAGCATTTTTCACAAAAGGAGAACATTTTGAAAAACCGTTATTCTAAGTTAATTTTTTGCCGAAATATTGCATTTAAATAATTGTTTCTTGTCAAAATGTCCTTAAAACAATTTTATACATGTATTCTAATCAAAGTGACACTAAATATCATGAAAATTATCCATTTATGCACTTTTTTTAAAATCACGGTTCCGAACGTAGTCGGAACCGTGATTTTAAAAAAAGTGCTGCTAAAAATTTTGCTGCTACCCATTGCCCATTTGCTGCTCCATTTACCCATTGCTGCTAAAAATTTACTACACTAAATCACATGAGCATAATGCTTGATCGTACCTACGTTCAAAATGGGAATCCCCATTTTTAGATAGGAATTAATGAAATTCAGAATAGAATGAAATAAAAGAAAATGACTAGAAACACAAGCGCATATGTTACCAAGGGAAAAAAAATAAATAGAAAAAAAAGCTGCATATTTTGTTTTGTTTTGAAATCCCATACTTTAAATAAACCTTGTAAAAAGTATTAAGTAAATCGAGAAACAGGTACATTGTACATGAACCTAACTTTCAAAAGATAAAATAAAAATCAGATGTCTACAATTCAAATAACAATAGATAGATCGAAGTAAATTAGCCCATTGAAGTTTTCCTGGAGGCATTTGCTCATACATACATTTTACTGCTTTTATGCGTGTTACTATTTTGCATTGCTGCCATTCATTTATCTATTACTAAATAACCATACTTGCATAAATTATGTACAAACATGCATTTGCTTATAAAATACAGAAATGCCAATCTGAATCTTTGTAAGGTATTAAAAATTAAACTCTGTTTTATGCAATTGAGCAAAGAAAGTTTTAGCATATTTCAATAATTAAAACACCAACATAATATTAAATATAATTTTTTAAGGCTGATGCGCGTTGAATCTGCCAGGGCTCAAAATCTTCTCATAGAAGTGGTTTGAAGAGTGGGCTGTCAATTAAGGTTTTGTCCTTGTCACTTGAACAAGGTTCAAAATTACAATCCTCATGTACCTTTGAAACGCGACGTTAATAAGCTATCAAACAATTCATCCTCCCTTTTCTAACTTTTTCTTAAACATTTAGTGTTTATTAAGAATTACAAATAAAAGTTTTTTGGTAAATATACGTTGTTTGTATGTATCTTGTGTATTTTACTTATGATAGTAAGCTTTTTGTCCAACTTGGTCAAATATGGCTCTCGTACTAGTAAAATCATATGACTAACCTCTTAGAAGGGAAGCAATATATATACTTTTTTCAATTTTTTATTCATAATATTTTTATGGCTTTGCCAGTTGGCACGTGTGGCTTCTAAGAGCGAAGTTCATACGCAGTCATTCTATCAATTCGTTCCCACCAATTATAAATTAATTAGAACTACTTAAATTTTTGGATCTATTAAGTAATTTATCACTGAGAGAGGTAGGGAGTTATTTTTTAATCTAGAAAACACTCCATATTACATTGGTAATGACTGTTCGCATTATTGATGTATACTCTGCTAGAAGGGGCGGGCATTCATTATTGGCTAACCGCCTTATGCAAACAGTACGTAGAATACAGTCTTAACAACAACGAAAAAAAAAAGCTCTCAGAAATATAGATTAATTCATGTAAAATATTAATACCTTAATGGAAATGCTGAAAGAATCAAAAATTGTACATCACAATTCATTTCCAGTGACTTAATAAGTTGTGGAGCGTCAGATTTAATTGAAATAACAAGCTATTCAGTATGAAGCCATTAAGGAAAATAAGAATCCATCAACCCTTTTACCATGATTTATGATTCTAGAAACTTTTATGTTTCGTAATCTTTATTCCTATAAAAATATTTACATACAGCTCTAGCTATTTAACTGAACATTTCAATTCGTATGTGGAAAATAGACGAATTCCTGAAAATATCCGGAATCTTTTCGACGAAAAGCATTTTGAAACAATTAATGTTTATTATAGTTAATGGACGTAAGTGTCGTACACGAATTAAACAGGCTACGTAGCATTGTCGAGACTTTAAACAATTCATTTGAATTTTAAAAAATATAATTACTTTCAATACATTTTAAATTTAATAATAATTAATTATTAACAATTCTTAAATTATTTTTAATAATAATAAATTTAAATTCTAATAATTAATTTGCATTAAGTTAAATAAAAGAAATCCTTTTCATTTTTTCTATACATCAATTGTTTGAAAAATACTATGTATTAAACTGTTTTGCTATATAAAAATCTTTTCAGTTTGTTTAATATGGAAATGATAGTAGTGCTGTTGTGGCAGTAAATGTAAAAGGGATAGATTTAAAGGAACAATTTTTTTTTCAGTTTTTAAAAAACCTTATCGTGTATCTAGTTTTGAGAACTGTAAATTTAGGTTCTGAATACGACAAAAATAAAATCTTACATGAATATTAAATAATTAACCCTTATATATATTTCAATTCATTTTTTAATGTATAAAATTGACTTTGAAAGAAATGTCATGGAACAGAATTTGAGATGTAATTTCAGAAATAATCGCTTTTCAGCCTAATGAATTATGCTAAATATGCACAACTGAATTATTGTAATCTATTTTTACTTTAGTTGCCCATAATTATTACTATTGGAAGATGAATAGATTACTAAAATTTATATAATAGAATTATTGATCTAAATGAAATTTTAAGATTGCCGAGATATAATTTTTTTATAATGTTGTTTAACTTGATACAGTAAATATATTCAAATTATTAAACTTTGTAACTAAAAATCTCATTCGGGTTGCTTTATTTTGATTTTAAAATGTATAATTGATTAATAATTTAGCAAGGAAATAAAATCATATATATTTCAGTATTGAATATTTAAATAATACATTTTAATGTAATTGTTTCATGTTAAAAAATAATAGCAGAAATATTCAAACCATTTATGAAAAAGTTTTTAATGTATTAGTAAAATATTAATCGAATATAAAAACTTATTTGCTATTGAAAGTAGCAGTTTAAATACTTTTTAGAGACAATAATCCTAAGTACCTCTATAAGTGCTGGTATGTGATAATCATATTCCTATAGCTATTACATTAAAATACTAGTTTCAATTTTTGTATTATACAGTAATTTATGAATGAGATTGCAAGTCAGTAAAAGGTTGCACTTACTTGTGTAATTAAAAAAAGAACGTAATTACTAATTTTATACATGTGCTTACGTATTGAACAAGTCAAAAACAAATACCACGTTTTCACTTATAGGGATCTCTTACACCTGTGCAATGTTAACAGTCTTCAATTTTTACACCTTTCCCTTCTATGTTTACATCTTGAGGTTTTTACGTACGTAGAGGAAAAGAGGATTATGTTGCAAAATGTAGGAAACCGACTCTTATAGCTCCTGCTTTGTTTGGCAAGCCGAATATACCTAGGTTTTAGTCCTAAATAGCTTTCAGAGAAAGCCATACCTTTTATTAGACTAATCAACCAGGTAGTAATGCTCGTTCTGTTACATCTCATTTAGAGTAACATTGCATTAGCATCGCAGACTGTAATGCTTGGTTCCCGGCGGCACCGAATTTCATTAAGCTTTACGGTCACGATCGTTCGTCTGTATAGAAATAAAAACCCTCCATTATTCAGGACTGGATACTCGACCCAAAGTGTGGATGGAAGACATGATTTTATTATGGTGAGCTTTTGGATCGTGACCTCCCATTTTAGTAGCTGCCAAGCCGCCTAGGGGCAACCTGGGAACTCCACAGAAAAAGGGAATACACGTTTCTTAGTCTTTTGCATCACGTCTTCCGATTCCAGACTGCGTTACAGCCCAATTACAATACTTTCACCTAAACAGAGAGTTTTATGAATTATAGATAATGATGATCCTTTTTCTCATGATCAAGGCGAGAACGCAATTGCTTGCTTATTACGGGAATGGGGGAATGATTAAATAGCAAGAACTAATGTAATACCCAAGCTTAATGAAGTAAGTAATTGACAACATGTTGTTGGTAAGCTAAACGATGGAGTAAGCAAAATGTGATATTAATACATGTTAAACAGTTTATTTCTTTAACAAGTCAGATGCTATTAAAATTAACACATTTATTGTTCAACTTATATTTATTTCTTTGACATGTCTGATTTTATTAAAATTAACATATTTATTTTTCAATTCGTATTATTTACGTATTACTTCTGATTTGATATCAAAAGTTCAAAAATTTGTTATTTTTACCCAAAAAGGGCTTACACTTCCATTCTTATTTATTTTTAATAAGGCTTTTTTACAAAAGTTTTTATTCTCTTTCCTCTATATAATTAAAATGATATAATGTTTGCATGCAAGGATAATTCTATTTAAAATGATAAACAAGTAATGTAAAAATGATTTTTTTAAAGTCAATTCCTACTTAGATCAACAAAGAAAAATTTTGTTTTATTTACTTTTCATTAAATAATTACAATTAATATAAATATGTATATACATATGACAGAATCACACTATTAAGTGGAAAAACACCTTTTAAATTACAATTAAAAATTTTTAACCACATTGAATTTGTAATTACATATTTTAATAAAAGTTGAATTTAATAGGCAAGAATTTATCTTAAAACCAGTGCAAAAGGAGTGCTGACGTCTAACAAGCGTATGATTATTCAGGTTAAGTTAAATCTTCATCACAAATTGAATAAAACACGTTTTATTCAATGGTGCTGCCATCTACAGGAGTAATATCGACTGAAATATATCTGTTAAACTAAAAATAATTAATTAAGTTTAATTAGTGAATTAATAAATAGTATTTTATTAACGATTTAAAATTTGAACAAGATATATAAATATATATATATATATAGGGAGAGTGTGAACTAATAGTAGGAATTGAAAAAGGTAATCAGGAGAGTAATATATACTCTTACACTGTATCTCTCTCTCTCTCGTTTGATTCATAAATAGTGTGACCAATTTCAGAGATCATAAATTTTTATTGAATAAAGTTATTTACATGGAATTTTCAATGAGGTTTCCTCTAGCACAGTACAATTTTCGTAAGCGTTTTGGTTAAGCTAAAAGAGTTTTTTCGATCATTTTTGGGGTATTTTTCCATCTTAAATTGCTTTTTGAAGCCCTTGAAATGCTCTTAATTTACGTCTATTTAATTGTTTTTTTAAGTATCCCCATAAAAAATAATCCCATGGAACACAGACGGGGATAGTGATAGTCATTTATTAGAAGGCAGGAAATTTATTTTTTAATCTTTTAGCCATTTTATAGTTGATTTTACAGTATGGCATAGTGCATAATCTTGGTGAAAAACAAAGTTTCCTTGGGGGTAAAGACGTCGTTTACTTCTTTTGATCAAGTGTTTCAAAACTTTATTCTGACAGTATTTAGAATCAATTTTAAAGTTTTGATTTATAAAAAATTGTTTTTTTAAGCCTTGAGAGGACATTTCCGTCCATACAATACCACCTGACGGCCAACTTGCATTTTTCAAAACAGCTGCTTCTTTGCGCCGTTTTTTGCTTGAAATATATTGAATCGCCGTTTTAACAGTTGTGAATGACATGACAGATGAAACTGTGCTTCATCAGAAGTTATCCATGCTTTGTTTCTACATTTGCGTAACATTAAATACAGAGACCGAGAACGTTTTCTTCGTTTTTCTACGGTATTCACGGACATTTGATGACAGACTGGAAAATTTACTTTTTTATAACCAATTTTCTTTATCTGACAATAAATTGTCTATTGTTATATCTATAATTTCTTTGACATAGGTTTTTGAGGCAAATAATTTTCTACAACGATAATTCTTTTCAACTTCTTTTTTTCTCGTTCATTAAGGACTTCCTTTCGTTCATATTTTTTCCCTGGAGCTTTTGATTGCAAGTTAAATTTTATTTCTTTTTAAAGTTTAGATAGTAATACAATAGAAAAATGACTTTTTTGATTTTTAAATACTTTATTATTTACAGAATTTGAACAGCCATCCTTCAAAAGCTGCAAAATTCCGTTCCGGGTTTGAGGATCCAATTTCAGTACTGTAATTTACTCCCACTAATAAAAATGGTTAGATTGGTAATTTAAATTTTTCATTTTTCAAATAAAACCAGTAGTAAAATTATAGAAATTCATCATAAATAGTTATATGTTTTTAAAATTGGTCACACTTATTCTGAATCAACCGGTAAATGCAATAAGAGAAATAAGGAAATGAAAATTTGCTATAAAAAATTATTTTACCGAGTTTATTAGGTTTCAGGATTATATCACACGTCATTTCTCAAGTGTGAAATGTTTTTCATATCAATGTAATGAATTTAACAGAAGGTAATTTAGTTGAAGTCAATACTGAAGTTATGATAGGAATTCAATAAAGCACTTCTCCTTAGAAGAAAAGTCCATATTCAGATTTGAAAATTTAATCGTAACAACGATACAATGATATCTCCCATTTGAATTAATGTATGTTTATTTTAAATTTTGTGTAGGAATGGGACAAACAAGAAAATTAACCATTAAAAATATTAGCTTTCCAATTAAATGTTCAATAAAAATAATATTCGATAATTGAAAGGAAAACTATATATATATATATATATATAGACTATATAGACATAAACTAGACATTTTTCGTTAAGGCATTCGGTGAATGGAGTGGCCATCTCGCTCACCATGCTTAAATTCAACAGCGCACCTTTGGGACTATCTTGGTAGAACAGTTGCAGCCTAAAATCTACCCCTTTACCATCTAAGAGACTATATGAGCTACATAAGGGGCTCCACATTGTATAATCATTTATACCTATTAATGTGTCTAACCCAGCGTTTCTCAAACTGTGGGGCGTGCCTCCCTAGGGGACCATGATAGCTCTACAAGGAGGTAGCGAGCATTATGAGAAGTCGAAAACAAAAGATTATCTTAAAAAAATAAGTATTAATTTACTGAAAGTAAACAAATAAAATACATTCTGACATAATATAAAAAAATAAAGTACACATTTACACTGATATAATACACTTATAAATGCATCAGTACTGCACAATGTCTTTGATAAATAATTTACCAATACTAAGTTAAGAACAAGTTTAATAATTACCAGTGAACCCATGAGCTAGTGTCATATATAAAATTAACACAACAATTAACACTTACCTGCCAATTAAAAGTAATGCGATTTTCTCCCCAATGCCACCGTTTTCTACGTAGGTGTGTGTATGTGATGTTTGGGGGGGGGAGGAATAAATAAAATTAATCCTCTGAAATAAGTAAATCCTTCGCAAACATTGCCAAAGTCCTTTTATTGCATTTTAAAGCCTTCGGAATAATTTTATTCATAGCAGTGCACAAAAAAGATCGTACTTCGGAAAGACGTATATGTACGTCCAGAGCAATTAATGATTTGCGTGAGCTAAACGTTTATATACGCTGGTGACATTTAAGATGTTCAAGTAATATTGTAACTTTGCGTCAAAGTATAGTAATATTGAATTCAATACATTTTAATTGTATGGAGAGGGGCGCAATGAAAATTATGATTGAATATTGGTTCGCAAATATTGAAAATTTGAGACTCACTGGTCTAGCAACTTTATCTTGTCAATGGAAAACCAATGCCGATTATAATTAATGGCTAAAAGAAAACATTAAATTCAAAACGTTGTAAAAATTTTAAAATTATTCAACATGATATTTATGCTAAGGAATGGTCTTTTCAAATAGTTATTTTACACATAAATCATTAATTAAGATTAACAAATGCAATATACAGTGCATCATTGCGCAAAGGTTTTATATAGCTTAATTTTTTGAATTTTATAATACACTGTGTCAAACATTATCGCCAAAAAGAGTGTTGTTTCTTAACTTTTAGAGACCTATATTAATTAACCCTTTAAAAGGCCATGGGAAGTATACTTAACATTAACTTCGTCAATCTAATTTCTGGGTCATATTCCTCTGTTTAATTTATAGTTCTTTTTGCGTCTTACTAATCTATATCTATTTACAAAACGTATTTTTTACTTTTGTGATATTTACTACATGCTAATCCTTTTTTCCATGCATTTTCTGGAATTCAGCATGCATAAATTAATTCTTAATTTCATCGTCCTCTATGAATATAGATTTTATCTATCATGTAACTCCTTTTTTTCAAATTGCAGTACTTACGAAATATGTTAGAAATTTCATGTACAGAAATGTAAAGAGTACTAAAAAACATTAAATGCCCTGATTCTCAATAACATGCAATGGATGACGGTAAACATGTTTTCCACCCGAAAAAGTGTCTTAAAAATCAAATTAATTTTATTTAATAAAAGCTAATTGAATTTTTTTCTTAAATTAATCTCATTCTCGAAAATATTTTAACATACCAACACTAGAAAAATGATCTTATAAATGATTAATTGACATTTAATTCGTTTTACTAACTGCAATTCAATATTCAAGTAAAAAATTCAATTGTGTTTAATGGCTATTTTTAAAATATCAGATTTACAAAATTAATTACTTAAACTTTTTTTTTAGCTGTTCTTTTTCAATTATTGAGTTTTTATTTATTTTTTAAATGCATTCTCTGTGAACTAGTTGAGTGATGTTTATTTGTGTACCTCTTCAAGACAGAATTTTTAATTACTGAATTAATGTATTATTTTTCAAAATTTGCTAGGTATAAAATATCTACATATTTAAATAAATTAATTTCCTTGCTTATCCATATTCCGTACCTTTCAAGTACAATGTGTCGAAATATGATTCTAAGCTTTTTTTTATTACCATTAAAACTTCGGAAGGAAGTAGAAAGAAAATAACAGTTATTCAGAAAATCTTGTGGAACCAGGAATTTAATTAATTTAGTTCGTCAAAACAACTGCAACTTAATATTTATCAGGTAATTGGAATTCGAAGGAAAAAGAAAAAAAAAAAAAACATTATTTAAAAAGCAATCTTAGAACTGGTGTAAAAAAAAATGATCAATTATATCTATTTTCGATTTATATTTGTATTTTATTTTATTTCACAGCACGTTTCACGTTTTTGGGACTTTTATTTAGTATTTTTCCATAAATTAATTGAAATATTTTTCAAAAAATGTTTATCTATTCATTTATATAGGTGTTTTGATGTGCAATGGAGGCATAATTTGAAAATTCTTAATTTATTTAATCTGTTGAAAGCCCTCGTAAGTCATTTTTTAAAATTAATATAGGTACCAAAAATTCTTCTCGTTAGTGTAAATCTTGTTTTCACCCACTTTACAGAATAATATTAGTTTCTCTGAATTAAATTAATCGTAGGAACACTAAAATTTTAATATTTTCTCTCTCTTTCTCTCTATATAATATATATCCACTACGTAAAATATGAGTAATTTTTTCATGTGTGTTAAATCTACTTATGAAACAATGTTTTTGCTGGAAGTTTAAATTCTTAGAGATAAGTAAGAGTAAGGAATGTATATTCTGAATAGCCTTCTATATGTATGTTAATTCTCATAAACGAGTTTTATGTAAATGAAATAAAAATGAATCAAAAAAGTTAAATAGTCAGCAATTAATCATATTATATCTTTGCAAAAGGAACTGGGTTTAAAAAGGTTAAACCGCACTCAGAATAGGTTTTTTGAAAAACGGTCATTTTTTGAATGGTTGAGTGACTATGAAAAAAAAACTACATATATCTATTAATGATTTGCAGTATTGAAAATTTCATTTATTTTATTTTATTTTTGAAAACTAACTTAAGTTACTAAATAATGTCTAGATTTTTAAAATTATTGAAAAAAATTCCTTGGGATAAAAAATAAGGGAAAATTTAAAAAAACATCATCAGTTATATTGAAGAGACAAATTAAATAATTAATGCAGTTCATTGAAAAAAAATAACATACTTTGTTTAAAAAAAAAAAATTAATGCGAAGAAAAACTA
>BMAV01017016.1:1323820-1338147 GCA_019973955.1 Trichonephila inaurata madagascariensis | reverse complement strand
GAACGTTAGAAGTATAAATGATTATTAATGAGGCTTCTTTTATGAGTTCATGCAAGTAGATGCTTACCGAAAATATTCAAATTAAAACTATCTGCTATTGGAAGACTTTTTCATATCTATTATTGTAAAGACCATTATTATTAATTACGTGAAAAGTGATTATTGACAAACCATCTCATTCAAACAAAGAACTAACTTTTAAAACTACACTAAAATGAAGAAATTTAGCTAAAGTTTTTAAATTAAAACTTGAAAAGCTATTTTCAAACTAATACTTTAATCAGATAGAATATTTAGTTCAATGCCAGGAAATAAAAAGAAATAAATTTAAAAGTAAATGCATATAAATATGCAGTTTGGAAAATCCAAATGACTTGAAGAAGAATTAAAAATGTTTTAATTACGAGCTCGATGCACGTAGGTTAGAAAATATTTGTAGAAGAAACAGCAATTTGAGAAAAAAATTAGTTGAATATTTTTAAATGAATGCAATTAGAATACCAAATGCAGAATATCAAATCGTATGTTCGAAGTATTAGGTTTCATATTATAATTACATTAATGAAAAAAAAAGATAAGAGTGCATGTTGTGAAAGTAGTTTGCATTATCGAATTAGATTACAAAACAGTTCTCGGAACTTGATAAGCGAAAAAAAAAATCTGACTGTAAAATTAGCCTGACCTATATTAATCTAATGCAGAAAAAATGCTTTACTTATAAAATAAAAGGGGCGAATGGAAAGTATAGGAAAATAAAATTAAAAATATTAATACGACAAAATAATAAATATAATTATAATAAATTAAGTATAAGAAAATGAAAAAAAAAAGAAAGAAAATAAGGTAAAAAGAGTAAGATCTGAATTAAAATAAAATATTACTTCTGTTAAAAATCCCGTTGACAGAAACTGGATACAGAATTTTAGGAGTGTTTTAATTTTTTTTCTTACATTTGAATAATTGAGATGATAAAGTGACAAATTTATTTGCTTTAAAACAGTTATTTTTAAAACAATAAGGAAAACCTTTGAAATCAATGCATTGTTTATACATTTGTGGTTGTGATACCATTTATTCTTTATTTTAAAGAATATATATTGCCTAGCACACAGAACCTAAATTTAATAGAATAACCTAAATCCATATCTACATCAGATGGAATATATCGGTAATAGCTTAGAGAAGAATTTATGGATTGTTTATCTTTCAAAGCATTCTTTTGCAGAAGTTGTTAGACAGGGGAAGGATAGCAAAGGATATAGCAAACAGAAATTTGTAGTAATCCCTACAGTTTTTTCAACAAATTATTAAAAGCATTTTGGCGCTTTGTAATCCCAAGCACTCGTTCTTTTCTTAAAGTTTGTAAGTATTTCACATGGTTCTACTTTCTTTTGGTTTTATAGTCTTGATCTTTTTTGAAAAAATGGATTTAGGATGGAAAAACAAGTCGTACTATTTCCAACACATGCAAGATAAGGTTTTAAAGCTGCTTTTTTCATATAATGTGCTGTTTGCTTTCTGGAACTTTATTATTGAGTTCTGAGGGCAAATGCATGGAAGAAAGATGATCGTGTCTAATGTGTTTTAAAAGCAGTCTTAGTGTAAACATCTAATGTATTAATCGAAAGTAATGCTCTAGAAATCTTTTTATTAAAAATGCATATGGATCGGGATTTAGCAGAATATTAATCTACATTTCTTATTTACGAAAACGGTTTTAAAAGAAGCCTAACAAGAAATGGTGAACATTATCTTTTAATCCCATACCATTAAAGTAGCCGTTGTAGTCGTGTGATCATGGAAGTGTATTTGTGTGGCCACTGTTGTTTCTGTGGAGTCGTAGATTAACACCTTAACTGGTTTGCCCTGATACCGTATGGACTACCGAAAGCTGGCTACAACCGGTTTGCCCGTAAGCTGTACAGACACTGGTATTTTCTTCTTTATATCTTTGATTTACGCATATTTTTAATACTCATTGTCAGAATATTTGTACTGAGACATAGCCATCCTGTGATGACCATGTCTTGCCGGTTCCGCGTAAGCTAGAGGTGTGGGATTATCAAAATGATGAGACATAATTCTTAATACAACTTTTATTAAGAATAACTTATATTATCTAAAGACTAATTTTGACAATTATTAATTAAAGTGAGAGTCAAGCCCGAATTAAATCACGTATTTAAGTCAGATCACGCAATTAGATCCTCTATCTCAATTATCCTAAATAATCCTGTTATCTAATTACTTATATCTAATATTACCTTTTCCAGTCTGGTCCCTTGACCTAGAGAATATAATCTATAACTTTATCTATGAAGATTCTTGATCCGCAATGCAGCTAATTCTTGACTGCTTATTCTTGGTCCGCAAGATTTCACACTAAGCTTTGTCACGCTATTGATCAGAATGATTCCACACTACAACCTCTGAGCCTGCTACGCTTTATTATGCTATCTATGCTATCGCTAGGTTTGCCGCGCTATCCTTTTATAGTATATCTCATTTACATATTCGATCCGTTTCTCTTCTTGGTATTGGGTTGGAAAGGTTTTGCCATTAATCGTGGCCGTCAAAGAACATAGGAGTTATGTTAATCAGAAAGACGCGAGAGACGTCACAGTACTAGTGTTTTTTTAAGAAATGCAGTTTGTCCATGGCACTGAAATACTCATCCGAGATATTCTTGGAGGTGAAGGCGGGAATTTTGCTTTGAAGGCAGGAATTTAGATTCTTGAAAATATTCGATAAAGAACAGGGGCTGGCAAGGCAATGTGCAATTTGTTGTTTGAGAAGAAATGAAAATAGAATGATAGTCTAAAAAGGCCGACATTATTGCTGTCCCCATTGCAATGTAAAACTGAGTATTACACCATGTTTCAAATTGTGTGTGCATATGGAAGTGCACACTTATACAAAGTCCTCAACCGTTTGAAAAAAAAAGGTAAGAGCACGAAATTTTTCTGTAAGTGTGAGTGAGAAATTCATTTGAGATATATATGAAACATTCTTCATAGCATGCAGAGTGTACCTATAAAAAGCAAACATTTAGGTTGTTTTTGTGTTCTGCAGTTATAAAATAAAAAAATAATGTGAAAACTTTAAAATTGAAAAGTAAAATATAATTCTTCCATTTTAACATTCTGTTAAGTATTATGGTTAGTTATATACAATGAAAAAAATGGGCCTTTTTTGGAACATTTTGGGCAAAAAAATTGAATGCTTAAAGGGGTTAAAGTTCTCGTGCCATTAAAAATCTGCCTTGTAGAGGGACTGAAGAACAATAAATATATCAAGACACAAATTTCTCATGTTACCATAGTGCAGAATTTTGGAGTGTAGGATATCAGAGAGAGCGTAGGATTGTCCACACCGTTTAACCAGGGTTCAAAATTACGAGGCTCGTCGCCGATAGTCCTCATATAACTTCGTAATTTAATGCTAATAAGGGATCGGTCAATTGATCCTATATTATTAAAAGTTAAATATTTCTCTGTACATTGAATAAAAAATGTTTTGTATGTATTTCAAACATTATAAAATTTATTATCTTTGTAAAATTTCTAGGGTTTTTATATAAGCTGCTGTGTTTGTAAAGAAATGCAACACCATGAAGAAATCATCAGAATTAAATGAAATTTAATGCACAAATGATTTGTATTATTACAAATAAATGACGAAATTTTCAAATAAATAAAAGCAACATTAAGCGCTCGAAATCAGTTTTTGGTGTAAACACCATGTGCTGCAATAAGTGCTGCTATACGACGTGGCATGGAGTCAAACAGATTTTGAATGTCTGCTTGTGGAAAAGAATTCCATATTGCTTGTATGCTCAGCAAAAGTTCGTCTTTTGAACCTGCGGGACGTGAATCACGAGCGAGACGCACCAACCAACCAAATCCCACACGTGCTTAATAGGCGACACATCCGGCGAATAAGCAGGCCAAGGAAGAAGTTGCATGTGTTGGGCTGAACAGAAGTCTCGAACAGTCTTTGCAACATTTGGGCGTGCATTATCCTGCTGAAAGATATCTCCAGGGATGCCTTGAAGGAAGGGAGCGACTTCGGGCTGCAGCACTTCACGGACGTAGCTGTTGCTTTTGAGATTACCCACAATTCGTAGCAAATTGGATCGTCCATGAAACAAAATTGCACCCCAAGCCATAACTTTGGGTGTTAGGCCACTACGTCGTTCGATAACGCACTCTGGAAGGAGCGTTCACCGGCATAGTGTCTAACACGCGAATGAGGCTATCATGGTCTCACAAATTGAAGCCACTGCCATGCGGAGAAGGTGTCTATCGTCGCGCTCTGACGTCACCTTCCGTCGTCCACTGCCATATTTCGTGTTGTTCGTTGCTCGTTGGTCTACCGCTTCTAAACTAGCATAAATTTGGAATTGTTTTGCTGCGCACGAGCTCCTATTGCGCGATAGGAAAATCTTCCTTCTCGAAGGCCGATAATCTTCCACCGATCCAACTCCGTCAGTTGTTGGAATTTCTCCTTATTTCGTCGTGAAGGCATACTTAGGTCTCACTAAACGTTCGCCACTAACAAATAATAATAAACTATTTTAAACGCCCCGCTACAGCCCTCTATTATACGCTTTCAGCATGTTCACAGGGAGTTGCGCAAACCACGCATGCGCGGGGGCTCTGGAATTTTACTATTTTACGTAACATCCTATAATTGATATTTGCTGCAAAGTTCATTTAATTATGATGATTCCTTCATGGTGTTGCATTTCTTACAAATAGTAGTGTAGTAATCTTTTGGAGATTACCTAGATATGAATTCATGCTGAATACTTCTACAGAATAGCATGCAAAGCTCATTTGGGAAAATATATTATGTAATAATGAGAAAAAAAATTAAACTAAACTCAGTGGCGCAACATCCCATGAAGTCCAAGGCCCACTGAGCTCATCTCAGTTTTCGTTACCTGGACCGCTGAGGTGCATGAGCAGATGTTCTGGTCAGGTGGTCAGTCTGTGTGAGCTTGGTACTCGTCTATCTACCCACTGAAAGAATGAAAGGCCGAGTCGACCTTGCCCAGCCTGGATTTTGAACCATGAACATGTGGCGTGAAAGCGCGATATGCTACCACTCTACCATTAGGCTATAATGAGATAATATAATAACTAAAAATAACTAGTCACAATTATAAAACAAATAACAAATTGTAGACACAATTCTAATATAAATCAAATGATAGAAATTCTCTATCATAATACAACATTCTACTCAGTTGTATCAATTATTTCATGCTATCTCTTATCATTGCTTTCAAATAATGATATAAAAAATTTCCAGTATATGAAACCTAAATTTTTTCGACATTTATATTTTTCAAATTTTTATTCCAACAACTAACTTCAAAACACTGTAACTTAATCCATAAAATTATTGTTAAATATAGTTTTATATTGCAATTCCAGTAATAAAATAAATTGAAAGTAGAAGCTCACTACAGCTTACAAGTGGGAGTGAGTGCTTATTTACATGGAAGCACTGGGGTTTATTGGTGACAAATCTGGTAATTTTGATCCAGGGTTAAGTGACGAAGACGACACCTGAACTGGAAATGCCTCTCTAAACTTCCACACCATGCCAACAGAAGGACTTACAGCTTGGACAGATTTAGCCTGTATCAGTCCCTCTAGGACAGGGATGGCGAACCAGTGACACGCGACACAATATTTTGGGCCCACCAGTGATCAAAATGGTTTGCATTTTTTTTCAAAATAACATAGTTCACCATGAAGTATTACGAACAAACGTGAGTAATCGATCACGGAGCAGTGGGGAGCACCCTCGTTTGTTATTGTCTTGCTTTAGTTACGTCGTGGACTACAGTTGCTTATGATGCAAAATTTGTCTACGCATAGCATAGTCAATTTCGTAGATACAAATGCATATTAAAGTTTATTTGTGTTATATTTACGATTTTTAACTGTTATTTAACACGGTTAGCTTAGAAAAAGAACAAAAAGTGCAAGATAGTAAGCGTAACAGAGAATTTCAAACTTGGTAAATCTGGAACACTGGTTGGTATTCAGAACATCGTCTGTAAAATGACATTTTGAAACAAATCACAAATCCTCTTGTCAGAAAAGTGAACCACAGTAAAAATAATTATAATTGCTTAGAAACTATTTGACACAGAAGATTTTAATTCAGCATGAATTCTACAAAAAGTAACATCTTACAATCCAAAAATAAGTTAATTGTCATCCACACACACAATCTGCAACAAGAAAAGCCACACTAATGTTACTTTAATTCGATTTACACGTATAACTAAAACATTTACAACTATAGAGTATCAAAAGTACTTTTTTCGTAGTAAATAAAGAGTTTTGAGTTGTTCGTATTTAGTTTTATTATTTTACCAATTATCACGTCAAAATTATTTGATGGCAAGTCCAAAACCTCTTTAAACACATCTTTAGAAAAAAATGGCACGTTGATCTATAAAGGTTCGCCACCCCTGCTCTAGGAATTAGGTTTTCAGCCGCATTATAGCTCAAATTCTTGACACACTAACTATGAGTCCATGAACATGACCACTACGATACCGTGTCCACAGATTACAAGAGATACCAGTACAAATTTAAATTCTGCTAAACAGTAGATTAATTTTCTTAAAATTTTTTTTACTGTATTCTTTTTGTCAAAGTGATAACTGATTTTCATTCCAATTTACGTATTGCTACATCTCTGAAAATACTTGATTTTTTTCGTTTTATTTTAATTTATCTCATGATATTTTGAATAAATAACAGCCTATAAAATTTCAGAGATTGTGTGAAATTCAAAGGGGGCTGTAATTCTAAATATTAGAAAAATTTTTATAAGAGGAGAGCATTCTCTCATTAATTGGTGTCGTGTGGAAATCTGCAGAGTGGGATGCCACCTAAGGTATCGTGACTGCGATGCTAAAAACAAAATAAAATAATTTTCTCCTTAATAGTGGCTTGGGTCCAGCCGTTCCGTCTCTTTTCAATCAGAGGAAAAAGCGGATGCTCTTCTCAATTTTCGATACACGAATTCCCTAGAATTTCCCCTTTTTTCCCCTTCAATAAATACGATACTGCAGAAAAAGTCTCTAAATCAAGTATATATATTCCTTTCTTCCTTTTTTCCCTATTCCTTTCCTCAGGTCTCTACTTTCAAAATCAAGTTTGTAACAGTATCCAGCGGAATGCAGTAAACGTTCTTTATTGCGTTTATTTGCGTATGCAGAGCGACAGTGAAATATGCATTCTGCACTGGGAAAAATGTTGCAGTTCTGTCACTGAGCTTAAGCTATTGCATAAAACTTGGCAGTTTCACGTTGAAATTTCTTCAGAATGTATTTCTCGTGCATATAGTAGAAGTGAGTGTGTCAAATGCTTAAAGAAACATTTTTCTTCATGTTTCTTTTCTGTGAATGAGCTTAGCTTATGATTTATTTTTTGTTATTCAAGGACGTAAATTTCACAGAACTGAGTTACTGAAAGCTTTCTAAGGCATCATTTTATGCCGTGAATACGTTAAACAATATCTAATTTTTCAGTCTTTTTCTCATGTATTAACTCTTGTTTAAGGTATCCGAATACGTTCGGAACCATAATTTTAAAAAAAGCGCATAAATGTATAATTTTCATGATATTTAGTGTCACTTAGATTAGAATACATGTATAAAATTGTTTTATAAGGACATTATGACAAAAAAAATTATTTAAATAGAATATTTTGGCAAAAAATTAACTTAGAATAACCTTTTCTCCAAATGTTCTCCTTTTGTAAAAAATGCTTCTATTGTATTAATATTTTGCCTGCATATAGCTCAAACCTCTGTACAGAGGCTCAACTATGACTTTTGAAAAATTCACATTATTTTTGTAGTTACAACCATTTGAAATAATTATCGGCGTATTTTCTTAAAATTTCTCCCTTCTGTTTTCGTAAAACATGGATAAACCAACTTCCAAGTTATGCGTTTCAAAAATTCTAGTTGAGCCTCTGTACAGAGGTCTGAGCTATATACAGGCAAAATATTAATACAATAGAAGCATTTTTTACAAAAGGAGAACACTTGGAAAAAAGGTTATTCTAAGTTAATTTTTTGCCAAAATATTATATTTAAATAATTTTTTTTGTCATAATGTCCTTAAAACAATTTTATACATGTATTCTAATCTAAGTGACACTAAATATCATGAAAATTATCCATTTATGCGTTTTTTTAAAATCATGGTTCCGAACGTATATATATAGTCGAATACCTTAAAATAATAGAACACATAATTGTAGAAGCTCTACCATGCAGTTTAAATATTAATATAACTGATTTATGAAAATTAAATAATATATTACAACCTTCCCCTCTGTCGCTTATATACACATTTGTGCTATAAGTTGTTGGTTGTTCATTTAATTTGTGCTACAATTTATATAGTTTTTAAATATTACACATAAGGCTATTTTTGATAGTTTATGATAAATTAGGATGATTAAAACATGATAAGTAAATACATTTCGTTCAGTATTACAAAAAGAACGGAGAAGGCTAGATAGTTTTTAAAATTGTTTTAACCCTATTAAAAGCAATCAACAGCTTGCTGTGTTTATTATGTATTGTTTTTCATTTATAATGCTTCATATTAGATTTTTGGAATTCCTTTCTAATTGATGATTTTGTCTTTCTGCTATAAGATGTATTTTTATTCATTATTTCTGATTAAGCTTCCAAGGTTATTAGTAAGAAACAATGTATATATATAAATTTCTATAAAAATATTAAAAATTTTTTAAAGTATATTCACATAGAAATTAAAACAGCGCTTCATAGTTTGATCCCTTTGTTTTACAGATTTTTTAAGCCTTAGGCAGAGAATAATAAGACTTCAAGTTTACTTTTTAAATTGCGTATTAATTATTTTATACAGCATGTTCAGTGGAGGGAATGTAGAAAAATATTCAAAAAATGTGTTTGAAAAAATTTTAATAACTTCATCTACATTTCATGCAGTAAGTATTTATTTACTTCACACTATAAAACAACATGAAAGCTATTGACGAGGGACCTCACAATTTTTGCCCTTGGTTATGTGATGCGGATGTGATCTCCGAGCTCTAGCACCCCTCTCCAAACTACCACATCACGCCAAAGGGAGGAATTTGAGCCTCCACAGAGTTAATGTGCATCAGCTCTTTTACACGACGTCTACTCTGTGGCACACAAGGGCTCGAACTCATGACACTCTAGTAACGAGTTCATGACCTAACATCTGGGCTACCACGGCCACTACATTTCTTATACGATTTACTTAATATCTCTTACTTATCGATTGTATGGTGTCTGGGAATTTTTTTTTTTTCATTTCATGGACAATTTTTTGAAAGTTAAATTTACTAATGATGTTATCAGAAGTAATTATTAAAATGGAAATAACTTCTAAACATTTAAGATAATTTTTAAACATTAAGATATCCGAAAATACCTTAAAATTAAGAACTTTGCCAAAAATTGACAATTTTTTCGATGATTTTATTTTATAGTTTATTTTATTAGCTTTAAAAAAATACCAAGTTTATTATTTTCCATTCCCTAGAACAAAAACTACAAGTATTTTAATAAAAACAAATGCCACTACTTTTATCAAGTTGCCAAACTTTAAAATGCGTTTTACTCGAAATGCGTTTTTTTTAATGCTCAAACGGGGACAGTGATTGCTCAAAACGTTTTGAAAATAATTAACTGAGTATGTTCCATATAATAGTAGAAGTGTTTTAACCTTCAGAATTACTGTTATATTACAAAATTTACAGTCCCGTATGTGAACATAATTACTGTTTTTTTTTTTAAAGCATTTTCATATAATAATTAAGATAAAGTGCTCTAGTTTTTGTAAAAATTAAAATATCTCTTGTGCTGAAGATCATTTTAAAAATGAATGGCAAAGCAGCACATTAAAATTGAAAATTTGCTCATAAACTTTCTGTACAGAGTGGCCTCAGTTTATGTAAATTTTGTAAATTTTTACCAATTTTTCCCCCTTTTAGTAATAATAATTTCTTTTTCTCTTCTTAATTTTAGCATATTTTTCTTAAAGTGTACTAAATAAATCTAAAAACCACAACCAATCCGCATATCTCCGTTCTTTTTTTAAAAAAAGTTGTCACAAGTACACTCTATAACAAAAAAAAAAAAAAAAACCCGACGCACCAAGAACGAGTTCTCTGATAGAGATAAAAATTGATGGGTAGAACGATTTTGTAGAGAATAGAAAATGATTAAAATTTCAGAAAAGTTGAATTATTTATTTCAGAGTTACATATAGTTATAAAGTAACAAGTTCATTAAGGTGTTCACCCACTTCTAATGTGGATGCAAGCTGCCACCCGACGTGGCATTGAGGGATAAAGCACCTTTATGGTCTCCTGCTGTATTTCTTGCCCAATTTTCTCCAATTGTCGGGTCAGGTCATCAACATTCCATGGCAGATGCAGTCACCTTCTTATCCTATCCCAGACATGCTCGATTAGGGAGTGATCTGGCAAACTGGCTGGCCAAGGAAGTGTTTGACAAGCTGTAAGACAGTTCATAGCAACATATGCCGTATGCGGTCTGCCATTATCTCGCTGAAAAAACTGCCAGGGTACTGCAAAAGGAATGGTAGCAAAACAATTCTCAGAATGTCGTCCTTCTTGGTACGTCGGGTTTTTTTTTTGTTATATAGTGTAGTTGGATACCTTAAACATTAAAATAGCACATAGAAATAATTAAAAAATATAAAAATGCTTCATTATATTCTTGAAATTACTAATTTTTTACATCAGGAGTTGATCATTAAGCTTAGGTAGAGTTAAAAAAATATTTAATGGCAAGTAATTGTTTTGTTTGAAAATATGACTGTTTAATTGTGTATTAAGCATAGTATAATTAGATTCAAATTCCTTTTAAAAGGTCAGAACAAAAGAAAAAAAAAAGAGTATTAAGCTAATAGGTAATGAAGCTCTTACAGTAGAAGATTTTATTTTTGCAATTGCACTAATCTTGTTTATAGCGAAGAGTATTTTAAAAGAAATGAGAGCAAAGCACGATAAAGAACTTATTTTTTTTAAAAAAGTAAAGAAATGCCTGTCGCAGTTACAAGCTCTCGGAAATAAAAACAACAAAATCATATATTTAATTGCATGATTAATTATGTTTAATTAAACTAATTGCGAATCTCCAAATCAATCTGCACTACAAATAGATTAAAAGCATAAAATAAATTTTGTATGCAACTTTAATGACGAAAGAAATAAAAAAAAAATCATTAAATCTCATTTGAGAGACTAGCGTGCCATTTTTTAAGCACTTCAGACTTAAAAATGTTCTTAAGGAATGAAAATGAAAGCATAAATACACCGATTAAAACGCATGTTATTATTATTTAAAAAATAATAACGAATGGTAAAAGAAACGATTGGAAAAGACAAGCATTTTTATAAATTTTTATGAGGCTTATTACACATTAGCACGCTCTCACAAAAATGAATATTTATTAAAAAAATCCGAGAGTCTTAAAATGACTCTTTAAAAATTTATAAACATTGTATAAAGTAAACAGCAATGAAACAAATTTAAAATGTATTAATATTTTAAAAGTTAACAATGAAATTAGAATATTTATATATAGCACACATTGTAAATGTTGTGTAACTTAAATTAAAACAAAATTATGGCGAAAGGGTATTTATTAGTTTACTGAAAATAATAGTTTTAAAAGATTTGTAAAACACACGTGTTTCAGAAATTTGTCTGTAATATTGTACATTAATAATTAACTTTTAATATTGAAATTAGAGTGTGCGTAGTTTGTAATCGATATTTTCATGAGCTTATTTAGCTATAGTAAAGAGCGATTATATGAAAGACCATGCAAATTTAATGCTTCAAAAACAAATACAAATGGTCTTTTTTCTCTTTGGCTTATTTACTTTTCATTTATGATTTTTTTTCTTTTGTTAAAATTATTATTGCAGAATAGAAAGTATTCCCTCAAGTTTTGAGAAAGCAATTAGCGAAAAAAAGTGAATGTAAATATTACGGAAGTCCCATAAGCCTTTTCCCTGTACACTGATTACACATTTTTGTTACATTTTCTTTATTTATAAATGAAAACGAGCAAAATATATGAATTTACAGTGTTCACTCGGTTTCCATATTAGGATAGTTTTGCTTGCTAAAAATAATAAAGAACTTATTAGTTTTCACGAAAATATAAAAGTTTTCATTTTAAAAATCTCAATTATGCAATATGGCATTTATTCTTTTGAACATGTATTCATGTTCAAAAAGTAGTTAGCAAAAGGAAGAATATTAAAAGAAGGTTTTCCTCTGCTTCAGAAAAAAAATAACACCAGAGGAAATAATTATGACTCTTCTTATTTACGTAGACATAAATATTAAATGATATTTAAATAGCTCCTATTCATTTCAGCATGTTTCAATTTATCCAGAATAAGTTATACATTTCTAAAACTAATTAGCTATTTTGATTATTTAATAAGGAAAGAAAGAGAGTATTAAGAATATGATTTTTTTTTTTTGTGATACAAAGAGGAAATGTTAATTAATGGTCCTTATTTTGAAAAGTAATATATTTTTTTTTCAAAATTATGCACATATTGAATGTTTGATAAGAGATGATTATTTTCACGGTACACTTTGCAGTTATAGCAATTAAAATGCAAATCAGTGTTCTTCTTTCAAAGTCGTAAAAAATGTAAAAATATACACTCTGTTAAAAAAGTCATTCATTAAAGTAAATTATAATAAAATACGAAAAACTAATATTGATAATCTTAATTGCTTTTAACATTTGCAAACTCAAAACGATCATTTGTAAATGTTAAAAGTACAAATCATTAAAAAATTAAGAAAAAAAAAAAAAAGAAAAAATAAATAAGACAAATTATATGTTGTGCATTGACAATCTGATATTGGCAATTGAATTTTCAGGTTTAAAGTCTTTGTATCTTTTCCATTAAAACTTGAGGTATTATTAATAAGAGATAAATAATTAATACAAAACGTAATGAAGAATTTTCCATTTACAATGAATACTAATTAAATATTGAGACAAAGCATGCACAATCCACCATCAATGTTCTTCTCTTCATTATTGAGATGATGACATGAATCTTTGCCAACTTGTACATGTGGCACTACTGCAATATAAGAATGCAAAAAAGAACGGAAGTTAAAATTGTCAATCAGCTGAGACAAGTATGAAAGTCAGCCCATAAAAAATTCTTTTTGCTTTGCTTTTTTCCTATTGAACAGCGATTGAGCGAAACGGTTCTGCGTGCTTCGTTGAATGTAATTGGCAGTTAGCTAAGAGTGCTATGAATGGGGCAGGCTGAACTTCTCCTAAATATTGCATGTATTGCATGCTCAGTTGAGTAAGGCACAACTACAAATTAAGGTTATTTCGACGTCGTGGTCATTACAGAATTTCTATAAATGACCTTGGTGATTGTAATATAACAACGGGTACTATCATTTATTGCAATCAGCGAAACAATTGTAATCTACTTCACTGAATATTCAGTTGAAAATTTCCTATCCCATATTTATTGCCTTTGCCATTTCGGGAAAAGATTCTATATAGTTTGAGTTAGAAATCGATATATTGCTCAGTAGAAACCTTGCATTATAAGTTTGGAACAAAGTTTATTTTTTTATTCTCTGTACTTTTGTATTCATTATGTTAATGAATGACAAATATGTTATTTTAATGCGATTTAAGTAAATCAAAAATCAATGCAGCTTACAAATGCTTAATTCGAAGAAAAAATATATCGTTTTTATTAATTGCATTGGAACAGATGTTTTTTAATGACAGAGTGCGTTTCTTAAAAGGACGATGGCTATCAAATTAAAAATTTTAATCGTAGCAAACACTTGAAAAAATTAGCTGCCAAATTTTGACTGCATTCAGTGTTTATTACTGTTTTACCATTGAGGAAGTCTATTAACGTATACTCTCTTAAATTCGAACAAATATTTAAAATTTATACAAAAATACAATAAAATAGTTAAATGATTTGTATATTAATATTGTCTAATGAAATTATATTTATTAGATTAATTTCTTTTTATAAATGTATGTAATTCATGTATGTATAGAAATCATAATAGGTCTCCAGTTTAGTCCAAAGACTTTTTTGTTATGTCTGGTGAATTCCAATTTCTTCCTGCTTTAGCACTGTAGGTTCTAGTACTTCTTTACTGTTATTTTATATTAGTATATATATATATATATATATATATATATATATATATA
>BMAV01017016.1:1275125-1300002 GCA_019973955.1 Trichonephila inaurata madagascariensis | reverse complement strand
TATAATCTTCATGCAGGTACAGATTGTTCTCAAAACAATTGGAGAAAAACATGCTTGAAAACACACTTCCCAATTTAAATAAAATATATATATTCTATTACCTCTTAATATTCCACTAAAACATTCTTTGTTCTATGAAAATGCCTTTATACTTATTCCAGTTTTTGTTCATTACAAGTTTGAGCACATCCAAGTCAAGAACACTACAAGTCAACACTTCCACTGTTTTTGTGAATCAGTCACCAGCATAGTTGTGTTTTCAAGAGGTTAATTTAATCCATTTGTTACCCGTTATAAGTAGATAACAACAAAAGCACAAAATTTTCAGAAACAATTAACGATTAAAAATTGTACAATTAAAACGAAAAAGTTCAGTTTTTTGAAGAAATTTGGGAGCAACATTCGTAAGATTCAAATCAAAACAAAAACATGTGAGGTCAGAAGAAACAGATGTTGCCAATCACAAAAGTCCAATTAAAAGATTGAAATTGTGATGTCTATTAATAAAATAGTTTTAAAAAATTGTCAGAAATTGTTTTTAAAATTATAATGGGTTGAATTGCAAAAATTATGGGTAAAATGCATTTTAAGCAGTCAACTTCCGCGCGGTTTCGATTTCACCTCTCTTCCGGTTTTGATTTCACAGCTGTGATAATATTTTAAACAACTGTAACTTTTTTCTAATTATCGCACAGACAAAACAAAGGCAAATTTAGAAAGATAATCGTTTGAATTTTAAAAATATCAAATGAAAAGAAAATTTGATTTTTGACCGAAAATGACGTTTTCAACGTAGTCGGATACCTTAAAAATAATATTTAAAATAATTAATTCTAGTTTATAGTTCTTTTTTTTTGGATTTCTTTAATAACCAAGCAATTTGATTTGTAATGGTTTATTAGGTGAGAATTTATTCGAATAACTTGCTAAGAAAGGCTTTAAAAATTTAAATTTTAAAAATTTAAGTTTAGTTTTCTAAAGAAAATGTAAAATATCTTGAAAATCTGACAGAATTTACAATTGTGTACACTTGAAACTCTTCTTCAACTAAATTAAATTTCAAACATGAAATACGTATTTTTACGCACATTATTAATGAAATCTCTTCATAAATATATTTTACAAACAAATTTTTAAGATATAAGTAGTAACAATTCTTCTAATTTGTATATTTTTATACTTTGAAATCTAATCCATCTTCTGTGAACTATTGCTTTTCTTTTTTCAATTCATCAATTCATCAATGATTTGAATGTTGATGTTTTGTTAAGTCCAGTAAAAATCAGCAATGTGAATTTATTGGAGCTGGTAAAAACAAATTATAGTACGCTCTAAATTTTGAACTTTAGTTTATGGGTAGTAATCCCGAAAACAGTTTTTATAGGAATTTGTTTACTGCAAAATTCAAAACAGATAATTAGATGAAGCGAACATTATGTACTTTGAAAATAACAACTGCTTGATGCCACGTTATTGATTTTGAAGTTGTTTAGTATTTAAACAGCTATGTATGTGTACAGTTCCCATAATAATCTGATTTATAATAGTGTTAAACTGTCTAATAAATTAGGAAATTCTCTTGTGAATTTCAAAAACCCTAAAATTCTATTTGAATTCAATGAATTTGACAGTCTTCTATTTTAAGTGAACTCAGTTTCTAGGTCACTCATAATCATGTGTAATATAACATTTGTAATATTACCTGTAAGATCTTGAGCTTCAATAAGTTTTTTAATATGAATATTTTATCAAATTTTCGTTTGTATTAATATTTTAAGGTCCTTTTATATTAATTTACAGAAGGTTCTTGAATAGTGACGAAAAATAAATAATGTAATTTGGAAATGGAATTAAGATTAAGCATGATAACTAATAGGGAGAAATGACATGACTTGAAAAAATATAATTCATTTTATTGAAAATGAAAGAATTATAGAACCAGTTATAGAAAAGAATACACGTTAAAACTAAATAAATTGCTTAAATTATTTCGTATAATCAAGCAAGTTATGAAAAGGAAATTTGAAGTTCGAGTCGAGAAATTTGAAGTCGAAGAGTTGATTTCCGTAATAATATATCAATAATTTTAAAGCTAATATATACTTATATCTGGCAATCTTTCCCAGCAAAATTGTTGTAAGTTACTTTCTATCACTCATAAACTGGGATTTATTTGATTTTTTGGAATCGAGTTAATAACAAAATAAATAAATAAAGTACATATATATTTCTAGATTTTTATTTATTTATTTTCATTATTTATGAAAAAAAACAAAACAGGGAGTGTTGCCTTGACGGCAACACTGAGTCAAGGGATCAAGATACGGCAGCAGATGTTACGAAAGATTCTTAAGCAATTCTTGGCTTTCGTGCAGCCTAAAGCTACACCGCGTTTTTTACATACGCTGTGAATAAATGCATTACACTTTGGAAACTTGCTCCATCTTGTAGAGTCAAAGTAATCTTGGTACTTTATTACCCTTGTAGCACCATCTAGTTGTTTCCCTTAATACCAGTTCGATAGCCCAGAGTGTAGACCACGGGCTACCGTGCTTGATTACGTTTTAAAATCAATTCTATGAATTTTACAGGTGATTGAACATTATGTTGCCTACAATCTATACCAGGGGTGGCTTATCCGCAGCACACATGCCCCAGTGTGGCTTGGTGCAGTTGTAACAGTGGCACATGAAGACATACTGAAAAATTAAAAAAATTGAAACGATAATAATAAATAATTATTTTCTTGGGATTTTATTTAAATGGGGTTGTCTCAGACAAAAAACCTAAAAATTTGGATCAAAATATGTTTGTGAATAATTTTTTTCCATTATGAACATGATAAAATATAAATATCGCTCAAAACTAGCCGATATATACTTAAAATAACCTAATTTTGTTAGCAACTTTAAGAGCTAATCTTGATATAGAAGTAAAAAAAGCAGAAATTCGAAAGGCACATTAAGGTTGTACTGAGTGTTTAGTAATTATTTAGAATTAAACTATTCAAGTTACTAATTTTTATTTTATATCTAACCTAACTGATTGAACTTGTAATAAGTTTATTAATAATAAAAAAACAACAACCCAAGTTTGTACTTTTATCTTATTTATTATACTATTTTTAAATTTCGTGGCTTCATAGAATTACATTAAAAATGTGCCATTTGCGTAAAAATATCCCGTGCCTTTAAGTAAATTTTTTTTCATATTTTATTGCTTGTTGAAAATGTTGGAAGTGGCACGCGTAATTTTTTTTTATCAATTAGTGACACTCCTCCCGAAAAGGTTAGCCACCCTTGGTCTACACAATGCTACAAAGGGTTAAGGTTAAGTAGATTTAAAATGGTATAAAAAGGCATTTTCTAGCGAATATCAAGTTCGCCGTGTCAAGAAATTCTTTCCGGAGTATGAGTATTCAGACAATATGAATGGAACTCAGAAATAATTGAAAAAAGTCCCCTAACTCAAAAATATCGAGAGTCTGTAAGTTATAATTGGACGAATGGGTATAATGTCAATTATGTTCATACAAATGAAATTTGAACTGATTCATAAAAAAATTGACTTTTTGAGTGCATTGTTGAACCTTTAATCCGTGAAACTTTCACAATATTTTAAAGAAAAATTGTCACGAAAATGCGAAGTGATACATACTACTGTATGTGTCAAGAGCAGAATTTTAGAATAAAATTCGTAACAAAAGAAAAAGATAAACTTACTTTGCTTGAAATTAAATCGAGGAAGATCTAGGTTTCCATGTAAGAGCAAAAAATACATTTCCCCGATATTCTCTGCTTCCGTTACTAGAGCAAAAGAATTTTTCACAGATTATAAGACTCCCCCTTCCCCCACTTTTAGGTTCATCCATCCAGAATTCTTATCGGTAGAGGGAGTGCGTGACATAAAATTTTTATTAAAAACTTTGTCATTCTTGAGCGGTTTGAAAGCTTTTTAAATAAAGTGCGAGAGATACAGCAACTCATAAATAAGTATTTCCAAAGATGTTTCAACAGCTTTCGTTGATCCAATGCTATAAATGCATGGGAAAAACTGGATTTACTCTCATTGAATATTTATACTCCTATTTGGAATCTATAACTATGTATAAATTAAATTAACTAAAAGTCCCTAAAACTGAGCCTTCTATTGGATGATGCCTCAAACAGTCACATTGGAATTATATGTTCATTTTGAATTTTGAAATACCGTAAAAACCGGCGTATAACGCGTACTTTTAACCCACGAAATAAGTTCAAAATTTAGGGGTACGTATTATGCGCCGGGTATGAAAATTATAGTTTCAAAAATAAAATTTTTAAAATAAAAAGAGATGGTCATAAAAATTAGGCTTCTGTATACTTGGAAATACTATTTATAAGCATTAAAGTAGCGTTTCTCAAACTGTATGGCGCGCCTCTTCGGGGGGAGGGAGGCATGATAATCCTATAAGGGGGGCGCGCGAGCATCGAAAAGTTAAAAATAAAAGATTTAAAAAATTGTAAATTTACTAAAAGGAATCCAAACAAAATACTATTCTGAGATAATAAAAAATACACATTTACAATGATATACTTATAAATGAATCAATACTGCAGGATATATTTGATCATTAATTCATCATTATACTAAATTAAGAACAAGTTCAATAATTCATAGTGACCCCATGTGCTGTCATATACAAAATTATATACAAAATTGAATTCTTACCTTGATAATTTGTACAGTTTATAATTAAAGAGTCGTATTGTAGCTTTAGCGTCAAAGTAATATTGAATTCAATACATTATTATTGTATGGAAGGGGCGCCATGAAAACTTTGTTTGAAAATTGGGTGGTAAACATTGAAAGTTTGAGAAACAATGACTTTAAGAGTTGTAATTCTAGAAGTGTACTATTTTATCAAAAGCCTGGCATAATATATCGAATAAATTACTTGAAAATATATGAGCATTGCATACGTACATTTCATGTCTTTGTTGTTGTTGTTGTAAAAAAGGGGGTGCGCGTTATACGACGAATATACTTATAAAATGCAGTTTGAAAGTATAGATGCGCATTATGCACCGGATTTTATGGTGTAATTCATTTATTCTTGTTCAATGATTATATTTCTGTCTCAGAGATCTCTAAAAATTTTAATACATACTTATTTTACATCAGCTCATCCTAAAAATTTGCTTTTTGAAATATACTCATTTAAGAGTATTCAGTATATGTACTGACAATTGCAACATTAAAATTTACCGTAGAGTACGGAATATATAATCTTACATTCCAAAATACTTGACAGCTATTTTCAAAGAGCATCGAAATTGTATTTAACTGTCTTACATTTAAAAAATATGATAAATATTTTCTGTGAATGGAGGGAGAATGCGCGTGCGCGCGTATTAATTAATGCCGAATTTATCATCTGATATTTTTCCCACATTATTTTTTAACATTTGCTATTTTAGTCTACTTAGTATTGTTGATTAAATTTCAGTTTTGTTGCATACGAGAAGGTCCTAGAGAATAAAACTACATTTAATATAAATATCCAGTGAAGTTTCATGGATATAACTCTGAGAAATATTTATAATGTTTCATTTATTTATTTACTCTCTTTAAAACCAATGGAGAAAATAAAACGTGATTTAAAAAAAAAATGGAATCAGTATTTAAGGTAATCTTAAAAAATAATTGTACAGTTTATTACTTTTTTTTGTATAAAAGCACATTTTTGTAAAAAATTTCGATGCTTTCATAATTTTATAGATAATGTTTTAAACATTTTACTAGAAATTTGGAGTGTAATTACTAATTCACTATCGAAAGAAAATGTGCAAAAATGTAATGGAAACTTAATGGGCAAAAAGCACTTATTAGGCAAAGAGATGACTTTAACAATTTATATCTTCTTATGTACTCATAGAAAGAAACAAATACATGAATGTACATTGAAAATAAAAATGCGCTCACATGTAAGAAAAACTGCATATACTTTTATTCGTAAAAATATAATTATGTATGTTGAATCATTTTTAAATATATATATATATATATATATATATATATATTTCTGGGTGATTTTTCTATGTATCTTATTCTGCAATGTACTCTTAATTTATACAGCCAACATGGACTTTTAAAACTTATCATTATTGTAATTTTTCAGTGAATAAATAGTAATTGAAATACAGTTCCAACGAAATTTAAAACAGATTATTTGCACACACACACATACACAAAGGGAAAAAAAACTTAACTTGTAACTCAATTTAATGGATACATCAACAATGTATAACTGGGCAATATTTAACTGTTATATTGATACAAACATTAAGTTTTATAGAATTTATTTTCTCTTCTGATATTAAAAGATATTCATTATCGTATAAAAATATCACAGATAAAATATTAAAACTATCAATTTTTAAAGGACTTATCAGTATGTCCAAATTACTTTTAATGCCGAAACTTATAAGTTGTTTAAAAATAAATCGTTGTAAATTAAAAAAAAAAAAAAAAAACCTTCAACTAATTCTAAAAAAATATTTCTCCCCTTCTTTTTAAAGACGTTATATCCTGTGCAAGAACAATATTTCTGCTTATCCTAGTTTATAACCTTATATTTTTCACTTTATATTTTGATAATGCTTCCTTCTTCAATAATACAAGATAAGCGAAATAATGTCAAAAACTATTGACGGCTAAATTGTTCAGCTCATACTTTTCACCTCGTGATGAAAAGAAAAATACACCTCCTAAGAAGATGAACACATTTCCGCGAATCGTGAGTTATCACGACGATCTCCGTATGATCATAGATTGACAGGTAGTCGGAACTAAGTTGGAAACTTTTCACCGAAAAATAATGTCGTGGGGAATACTGGAAAGACCCCGCTGTGCTTTTCATTCTTAAACTATAAAGAGCGCCGTTTTGACGTTTCGTGCTACTTTAATTACATTTAATGATCCTAGCACGGCTGTTCAATAAAAGATCCTACGAAGCATCGAAGCTTTTTGTGTGTGTGTGTGTGTTTCCATATTCATTTTCTTTTTTTTCTCCCCTTTCTAGTATCGTTACGAAACGGGATCAGAGAATTTCAACTGATGCAAACCGGCACGGTGTCTGTTGGGATTAATTTAGCTCATTATAATCTTGTTCGAACAACAAGGAAGATGGTTAGGTTTTGCAAAGATGATATTAATTGGGCTGACTTGACTCGTTAATTCTAGTGTGGATGAAGGGGGGGGGGTATCTAGTAAAAACGCAAATCAGATTCATTCTGATGAACTGCGCTACAACAGCATCTGCAAGGGTTGCCATAGCGATAAAGAGAACTAGAGTAACCGCTCAATAATTCAGAGGTAAAAACCCGCCTTTCTTACACCCAAACGGCCTTAAGCTGCTTGTTTACATATCATTTACATGACCAATAAGCGATTACATCGAGAAATATGCTAATCATTTCTTTCTTACGTTTGAAATTTAATAAACGTCGCAACTGGATTCTGAAAGGAAAGAATAGAAGAAGAGAAGGGACGTTACTTATTTGACCCCCCCCCCTTCACCCCTTTCCAACAGTTATATTTATTGAACGGAAAATAGAAACATGGTTCGAGTAAGTAGGCGCCGCCGTACTTAAACTGAGCAGCGTATTGATATTCTTCGGAGTCAAATAAATAATGTGCACTGTATTTGCATTTTTATATGTATGGAATCATGAATTTGAATGCAAGCTGACTACGCGTAAGCTCAAAATCAGACTGGTGGAGGATTTTAAGTTCGTTTAGCGTTTTCCTTCAGGCATTCTTACATTTAGTTTATTTATTTAGATCCACACAATGTCCCTCCAATTCAAAGTTTCAAGACTCGCCCTTTTGTTTGGGGATGATCGAAGAAAATATCTTTTGCTTACCTGTTTAAAATCAATGTTTCAATGTGGATTGTTCAAAAGATAAAGGAACTCAAGAATTGACATTTTTATGAATATTAAGCTGGCTGTGTTGTCTTTGTTTTCACGAAACGATGGGTTTTAACCCTTTAACTGCCAAAAGTGCTTACAAGAACTATTTGATTTAAAATTCTAATAAAGCGATTTTTGGAGAGAAAGACACATGGGGTAGATTTGGATTCCCTATATCTTTCTGTAATGGCAACATCCAAATATATGTCTAAAATAAATTCAACTTTCTTTAAAGAAAACATTTACTTGATATTTGCATCAATATTTGATGTGTGTGTTTATGTCCTACTCAAATAATTTTTTCTATGCATACTACTAGGTCAATAGTAAGAAAAAAAGTGTCTATAGTAGCTATACTTGACACTTAGTATTTTTTAATTTTTGATTTCTTCGGCACAAATTTAAGTATTATTCATATTTTAATGAAAAAAATAATAATGATATTATAATTATATGGTCATCTCATGTTACATAAAAATCAATCCCTTTATATAATATTTTCCCATTGATTGATACAAAATAAAAATTTTTATTGACAACTTTTTTAAAAATCAATTTTTGAGATAAATTTTAAAGCCGAGTTTCGAAACTTTTCTCAAACTTGACAAAATCAAGCTATATTATATTAAAAACTCTCATCATTATTGTAATTTTATCATGAATTACAAATTTTGAAATGTGTTATAATTTTTTACTTATTTGAAATGCATAGATTACATTTCACACATTTGATGTACATACTTTATATATATATTTATTTGCAAGGAGCATCGAAAATAAATTTTCCCTTTTAGTTTTCTGTGTAATTGATAACTTTTGTGACTAGTTAATAGAATGTGAAAAAAACTACAAATTTATATATTAAAACTAACTTAAACTTTTCATTCTTTTCTTGGCCGGGTCCATTAAATTTTTTTTACTTATTTTAGGTTTAATAACATTCGCATATGATTTTGTGAAAGAACTACTTTATATGATTTTTTTCAAGGACATTCAATAAAACGATGGCAATTCGTCGGGTAAAATTATTATTTGGGATGAATTCAGTAAAGAATGAACAGAAAAGAAATGCAATAATACTAAATGGAATTCCTTTTCTGGAAATAAGAAAATTTCAAGTACGTTTTTCTGTATGCACAATTCACATATCAATGTAATATTTTTTGTTCTTAATTTTTTATAACTAATGGACCAACTACTGCAACATTTTAAGCAAAGATTTCCAAACACAACTTGTTTTTTAATTACGAACTCGGTATAAATTGAACTTTTTCCCCATTACTCTTTATAGTTAATTTCCAACTCGCATATTTTCTTTATTTTATTGTTTCTTTTATTACCCAAAAAACTATTTTGAATGTGGACCGAAAATTAATAAGGACGCAAACTGCTTGAAAAACTCCAAAGATGCAAAGGAAAATTTCTTTTCCTTGTATGACGTTTCTTTACCCACCATTAAGTAAAACAGCAATCTCCGACTTTTACTACCAGATTTACGATTGCCCGACACGGGAAATCTCATAAAACGCTTGTTTTACTCTTGACTCATATCTATCCTGTGTCATTTTTTCCCGGTATGTCCTATTTGACACATCTCATTCGGAATCGTTTAATGGGCAAAAGAGAGAGCCAGGAGCCCATGAACAGGCAGTAAAGACTTTCAAGAACAGCTCTATGAATACAGATTTAAAAATAGTAAAAAAGAAGACTTTTCCAAATGAATAAAAACCTATTTTATCTCCTTCCTTATCTCTCAACGGAAAGATACATCTCTAGCACAAACAGAGCAATAAACAACGACAAATAAAAAATGCTCCATAGTCGCGGTCTCGAATGATCATTTCAAATGGATGCTTTGGATACTTTCCTGTCTTGGGTATGGAAATCCTCAGGATTCAAATTGAGAGTACAGTTGTGCAGATAGAGTCAGTGTTTTGATATTTGTGTGTGATCTTATGGACGGAAACAGGGGTTTCGGTAAGGAGCCTAGCAAACATGGTGAACATACGAAGAAGGGGAGGGTCAAAGATTGAGCACCAGATTTTGATCATATAAACATGGGTCGCGCTTTTTCTTCTAGTCTTTTAGACATTGGTTTTATGTTGGAAAATAATCCCGAGGGCAGAAACATACGGTACCAAGATATCAAAAATATATTTTTCAGATATAGAAGGTTCTCTTATATTAGTGTATATATATATACACTACCAAAAAACGGATAAAAAAGTACTTCGAAAACATTGTTTACTTTTTCTATACTTTTGCTTTTTCTTTCCCTCATATAATTCAGAGAAGTTGAAAATTCTTTCTCTCCTGGGAAATTAGAGTTTAAAAAAATGATTGGTGAAATGTTTAAATTTGGATTGTATGCTTCTCATGAAGCAAATTTTGTTAAATCTTCCACAATTGTATGAAATTAAGGATAATTTGGATAATTTAATTGATATTTTATTTCCCATAATGTTAGTTTATATTTATATAAATGCTACATGTTTGTGTGTGTGTGCGACAATTTTTTTTATCTAAAACTTCTCTGCCCCCCCCCCCCCTTCCGCATTTTCCCTTAGGTGTCAATTTCAGTAAAACTCGTTCTTAGTGGATCACAACTCAATAAATGAAACTTCTTTGTCGAATTTTAAACCTATAGGGGTGTAATAGCTCAGAAAACGGGATTTCTTTTTTGTCTACAACACCCCCAAAACCCATCTTGGGAGTCTATTTTCACAAAACTCACTTTTAGCTGATTTTAAATCAGAAAAAGGAACATGCCTGTCAAATGTCAAGTCTTTTTGTTTAATAGTTCCAGACATCTCGTGATAAGTGAGTGAATGAATGAGTGTGTCACTTCTCTCCTATAAGTAGAGAGATAATGTTTTTTTGTATGAAGAGGTAATGTTATTTTAAAGGGTAGCAAAACATGCAATATTACTAGTTTAGAAATCGAAGTCTCGTTTTTTAGAATTCATTTTTCAAGTGTGGGGGAAAATGAGCATCTCGATAAATCAAAAAGGAAGATAATGTATTTTCAATCTTTTAATACGCGTAGATTTTCATGAAATCTTTGGAAATAACAGAGTAATTAATTAAAAATTGAAAAAAATAATTTAAATTTTTAAGTATTTATTTAAGTTTTTTTCACTTTAGGTTTAACTGGAGGCTGATAAATAAATATTTTTTAAAAAAGTAATGATTATAGTGCAATGATATGAAAATGTTAGTTGCAAAAAAAAAAAAAAAATATGTATCCATAACGTCTATAGTTATTTATGCATCATCTTTTAAAATTTTATTTGTGAGTTATTAATCATTAAATTAGTTCAGAATATATTAAGAATTTACTCTAAGACTATATCAACTGAATAAAAATACAGCAAAATAACATTTGAAAATTTATCCATAGAGTTGATAACTAAACAAAATGTTACTGTATCAGCAAATTGTGAAACATATGCGATTAATATAAATACAAATAAAATAAAATTGCATAATAGCATTAGAAAGTTTTTTATATAAAAAACCAGATTCTTTTACTACATTAAATAGCAAAAACTTAATAGATATTTTCTTTAATACATAACGAAAGAGACTACCTCTGAATATTTAATGTAGAGCTTATGTATTCTGTGAAAATAATAAAAACTAATTGAAATATCTGAATAACAATTTACATGCATGTGAAAAGTAAATATGTGTGTGAGTGTATGTTTATTTAATTAGCATATTAATAGAATAACTATTCACACACTAGATGTTCATTTAAGGTATCCGACCACGTTCGGAATCGTGATTTTGCAAAAGAGTATAAATGGATAATATTTATGATATTTAGTGTCATTTAGATTAGAAAATGTACATAAAATTGTTTTAAGAATAGTATTACAATAAAAAATTACTTAAGTACAATATTTTGACAAAAAATGAACATAGAATGACTAATTTTCAAACTATTCTCCTTTTGTGAAAAATGCTTCTATTATAATAATATTTTGCCTGTCTATAGCTCAGACTTCTGTACAGAGGCTCAACTACAATTTTTGAAATATATAACTTGGGAGTGGGTTTATCCATGTTTTACGACAACAGAGGGGAGAAATTTTAAGAAAAGAACGCCGATAATTATTTAAAATGGTTGTAACTCTGAAAATAATGTGAATTTTTCAAACATCATAGTTGAGACTCTGTACAGAGGTCTGAGCTATGTACAGGCAAAATATGATTATAATAGAAGCATTTTTCACAAAAGGGGAACATTTTGAAAAAAGGTTATTCTAAGTTAATTTTTAGCCGAAATATTGTATTTAAATAATTTGTTTTGTCAAAATGTCCTTAAAACAATTTTATACATGTATTCTAATCTGAGTGACACTAAATATCATGAAAATTATCCATTTATGCGCCTTTTTAAAATCACGTTTCCGAACGTAGTCGGATACCTTAAGCTATGGAACATGAAAGGTGAACATGAACATACTACTCTGTACTAGTTCATATATTCTTCCCTTTTCGCTATAGTATTTAAATAATTATGCAATTTGGAAAACATTATTTAATTGAATTACTGTTAGCGCGCTGATGGAGCTATATTCAACATTCAGCATGTTTTTGTTCCTGAAACAATGAAGATTAATACACAAAAGCTGAAGATTTGATTAAAATTAATCCAATTCCTGCAATTAATCTATTATGTAAGAAATTTAACGAAGTATTTTTCGCGCGTTGATGGGATATCAAACAGAGTTTGGAAATTTATTAGTTCGTAGTTGGCAATTTCTTTAGCAAGATGGTTCAAAACGTTCTAAAATTGTGGATTTTTTTAAGAAAAAAATAATTTATCCATTCAGTATTCTTTCTTAACGTTCTTCATCTATCGACATTGCAATTTAAGCTATTTTAAAATACTTTCAATCTTAGCTTTGAGTTTTTATTGAGTTGATTTTCATTTGAAAAGTACTAAATTTACTTGAAAATAGTTCATAGATTAAAATAGACTACTACTTTTTCTGTCTTCTATTTCCCATCTCAGTTTAATTTTTTGTATTTGGAATAATGTATATTATAACCTTCAAAATAGTATCTCTTTCAACTTTGCTTCATGTTTATTGCATTAAAACTACGTATGGGACAAATCGTAAGTAATAATGAAATAACAGAAAAAATAACACTGTGTGAAATGAACAATAGTACTCACATTTCTTCTATTTTTAGAGGAACATAATATAGGAATCATTTCTCACTTCACATAGTCTGAATTTATTACTACAGTTCATGCCTATCAGCTTTATGTTGCTTTGAAATGACGATCGAGTCATGTATACTACGGTTCCAGCTGGTACATTGTCAAACATTCTGCTTTCTATAGAAAGTAATATGGTAAAATGATTCATGACTATAAAAGAGTAATCAGTAACATTAGGATATGATTTAAAACATAATCCTTATTAATTTTTTTTTTCAAATGGGATGATGTTAGTTTTTTTGCTATATATATCTATATATATATATATATTTATTTATTCTCTCTCTCTCTCTCTATTTATATATATTTGACATTTAGTGTCACGCGGGAACTAAAGTATACGTATAAAATTGTTTTAACAATACTACAATAAAGAGATATTGAAATGCTTTTTTGATAAAAAATGAAGAAAGAATGACACATTCACCCTCTTATGAAAGATTGATATTTATAATATTATGCTTATTTATAGCTAAGAATTCTTTACAGAGACCGAAACAGGATTTTTGTAAAATTCATATAATATTCAGAGTTAGTATCAATGGAAATAATATCCAGTGTTTTCTGTTAAAATTTCGTTACTCTCTTTGATGTATTAAAATATGAATAATTCCACTTCTAAATTATGCATTTCAAGAATCCTAGTTCTTGTTCTGTACAGAAGTCTTATAGATGTATGTATATGCAAAATATTATAATAGAAGTAATTTTTATAAGAGGAGAATGAGTGTTTTGTGAAAACATGTCATTCATTCTTCCTTTTTTGCCAAAGAGCTGCAGTTTAACATTTTTTTTTATTACGATTATGCTTTTTCAAATAACTTTTTTTTCGATATTCTAATTCAGGTGACACTAAATACTAAAAAAAAATTTATCTCTTACACTTTTGTTCAAAATCATGGTTCCGAAAGTACGGATACCATAAATTATACTTCGTGTTGCAAGTAAGATGTGAGGCATATATCGATAGAATTAAACTATTTATAAAACTTAAAATATGACTATAAGGTTTCTTTTGGAAAGGTATTCTTGGAAGTATGTTTTTATAAATCTTTTGCAATGTTCGTAGTAAAATATTTGCTGCATATAGGTCATTCATTAACCCTTTCGCGGGCACAAAGCTGAGATACATTTTTCTGTGATAAAGTACTCGATAAATGTAATGTTCTCATCCTCTATAACATTATTTAGTCACAAAAAATATCTGAGCAGGGCTTTTTTCCTAGGTGGTGGCTAGACGTTATAGCCACTGCGCATTTAAGACATTTAACTTACTTTTCAGGACAGAAATAATGAATCATATTGCAATAAACTTTTTATGAAAATTTAACATTTATGCTAATAACTATTTTAATAACAATTAAATACAAAGTACAAGTATAATAAAATAGTAATAGAATAATTGTACAATACAGAATACTTACTAAAATATGCATTGAAATTGGTATATATCCACATCTTATATTTTATTTAATTTTAGTATAAATAGTTAGAAATTAAGTAATATTTTTGAGGATTTAAATTAGTTATTTCCCAAATTTGATGAGCTATTACTTCAAAGTAAGTAGAACCATTTGCTTGAAGGCACAGTGGTACGCACAGAAAAGCTATAATGAAAGATTTTCGAACCCAATAATCTCATACCGCATATTTTAAACAAAGTTTTTTATATTTCCCACCTCCAACATTCGCACATGATTCTAAGTGCTCTCTCTAGAGTGGAGGAAAAGTCAAAAATTTCAAGGTCATTTTTCTGTTCTATGTGGACAGTGGATAGAGCTTCTATCCACATACAAAAGCTTTCCAAAAACCTAAATAAAACCTTTTTTTTATTTTCCCATTTGCTTAATTCATTCAGATGATAGAAAAGGATACAGAAGACTTGTCGAAATTTTTTTCACAGATCAGAAATTTTATTTATAGTAATCAAAATACAATTTCTAGATTTACACCAAGAAAAAATGTTTTTAACAACCCATCACAGGGGATGAAAAGCAAAAATAGTTATTGGCGTATCATCTGTATTGAATTTAATGCGTTTTAGCTTCAATTAACGCATGTGGATAGACTAATTATCCACCCCCCGCTTGGAGAAAATTTTTTTGTTATGTGGCTAGACCTATTAGCCACTGCCCACGAAAGGGTTAAATAAATTTAACTTGTTGTACTCTATTGCAGAATGAGTGAGTGAGTGAATATTAACGTCGCTCTGCTCAGCTACACTAGGGCTTTTGGTGACGGACCTCGTAATTTTGAACCATGGTCAAGTGACAAGGACTACACCTGAGCTGGCAACCCTATCTCCTAACTACCACACCACATCAACAGCAGGACGTTTGAGTTCTCTTCAGATTTAACGTGCATCGCTAACCTACACGGCGGGTCGTTAGTGGAACTGGACTTGAACTCATGGCATGCCTTCTATGATCCGATATCTTAACCACTGGGCTACCGCAGCCCGTCTATTGCAGAAAACGCTAATAAACAGAATATTTATTTTTATTTGAGTTATTAATCCCACAATGTTTGTTTTTAAAGAAGCATAAATTTTCGCTTTTAAGAAAACTGAACCATTTTAAATCTATATCAGTATAGTAGTAATAATAATAATAATAAACTCTACAACAAGCTATAAATAATGTTTTTCATGAAATCGAATTTATAACTCCTATCTGGAAACATTTTTTAAAATCAAAATTTTTTATTCAAAATTGCTTTGAAAGGTTTTGATAAAATAAATCTAAGATTTTGTGACAATCCGATAAATAGCTCTTGCAATGCATTGTCTAAATATGTCGACTTATTTTAAGAGCACCTCCAAAATATACATCCTAAATACATTTTATAAAATCCTTTCCAGCTCCTTTTCTCTTTTCGTAAATATGCCTCAACAAATTTGCAATTCCCTTATCTTGTAATCCCATAAAGCATCAAAAATACTAAATGTTAAGACAAAACAAAACAAGGCCACTAGATTCCTCACAATAATATTACTTCCGACAAAAAAAGCAACACGGCGAAATCTTTTCGCCATTGGACATGCTTCGAATTCGTTACTACGGTCCATGTCCATAGGTTCAGACATAGTAGTAATTCTTACTATCTTTTTTTACGCTATGGCAAGCAGGAACCGGATAGAAATCCGATTTGCAGATGGTGCCACCGAAATTATGATGCTCGTGTTGTTTGAAGAAATGGTTCGGGATTTATGAGCGAATCCTCATGGGATTGCGCTCCTGATTGCAACTCATCTCTTCTCGTCACCTTTTTGCTTCGGGGTCGGAGAGCACAGTAATTCACTTTGCAAGGTGCTTCCACCGCTCGACACGGTTGCAAAGAAAGTAATCAATCCCTTGAAAGATCTGAGCCTTTTGTTGGATCCAAAAAGGAGAGGTTCTCAGTTTCTAAACAATTCTTTTATTTAGATATATATAAAGCTGTAAGAATTTCTTTGTTTCTTCCAGGAAAGCGATTCTGTAGAGACGATTCCAAATTGATTTAGCGAATCAACTGAAATAGAAATGTCACAATGGTTTCTATAACTTCACGTAACAGAAGATATCTATTTCTCGTAACGATGATTATTTCCAGAGAATTTTTTTTTAATTCTTTCACTGTAACCGTAGATTAGGTAGGATCAAGAAGATACATCCCCCATCCCTCCCAGACGATAGTTTTATCCTTTGTGAGCGAAAAGTCAGACGAAATCTTAAAACTTAGATGTATATAATCTTTTAAAAGCTTCCACACAAAGTTTTGAGGGTAATAATAATTCAAGGTCACACCAGCCGAGTAAACATGCTCGTGACCCGACGTTGTTTCTGTCTTAGAATCGAGTTTTAATGCCATAAAAGAGACAAGTAGTATGAGAGAACTGATGCACTTTAAACCTGTTGAGGCTCAAAGTTCTCACGTTGGTGTGATGATACGGAAATTTGGAGTGAGTGAATATTAGTGTCGCACTGTTCAGCTACACGAGGGCTTTTGGCGACGTACCACGTAATTTTGAACCATGGTCAAGTGACGTGGACGACACTTGAGCTGGGACCCCCTCTCCTAACTACCACACCACACCAACGGGAGGACGTTTCAGCTCTCGACAGATTTAACGTGCATCGGTGCCCTACATGGCGGGTCCTTAGTGGTACTGAGCTCGAACTCATGACATGCCTGCCATGATCCGATACCTTGACCACTGGGCTACCGCAGCCCACGGAAATTCGGAGAGTGGGATACCAAGTCAGGTATCATCGCATCATTAGATTATGTTTCAAAATCACGAAGTCCGTCGCTAATTGGTCTTGTGTAGCTTCGAAATGTGATGTTGATAAACAATTATTTAATAAATCAATTATTCAGAGTATGAAAATAAAGTGTTGATGTTGGAGATGCTGTAGAAACTGTAACAGACTCCTTTTAGGTTCCAAGTTCTTCAGCCACTCTTGTATCTTGGCTCACAAATTGTAACTTGAATGATTTTAGTTACAAATAGTAGCTTCTAGAAAAGTTAATTACAAAATAATTTAGGTACTCAAGTAGAAATTTTTTAATTCTAAAAACTCCAAGCTTATATTTACAGAAAGTAATAAAAATATTAAACCTGATTTTTACAAGCAACAGCAATATGGTAATAGATGACTAAATTTGATAACATTTTCTAAATTTGTTCGTTTATATAGAAAATGAAAAACATTTAAAGCCTCTCGTTATTATTATTTTTTTCATTTTAACGTAATTGTAATTAGTATAATTAGCTTTAGTGCCTTTAAGAACTCATAGCTGAATTTTTTGTTATTTTCAAATGTAAAATAAATGTGTGTCTAATTTGCTTAACTTTTAAATAATGTGCAATAATGCGTTTATCTTTTAAGAGTTAACTGTAAACTTTAAAAAAATTAAGGTGCAGATAATTACTTATTGCAAGTGGTATCTTGCATCTCAACATGAATTGGAGACTATTGATTAAAATAACTTTTAGATAAAAATGCATTCTATATCTCTAAGAGTTATTTTCATTTTGCTTCAAAAATAAGGTAATTTATTTTTTATCGCAGAATATCTAGTATTTTTCAAATGGGAAAAAATCCCCGAATTATATTTTGTGATGATATTTTTAAAATATGAAATATTACAGAAAATTCAATGGATTCAGACTAATAATACACCCATTCAGTTATTTTATCTATTCAAAGAGTCGAATTACTTTTATAATGTGAGTTTTTAAATGAAAATATACCCCTTGTTATTGATTTGAAAATCATTTATGTGTACATTCTGATTAACGTAAAAATGATATAGTTGGATGACTTTATCGCATTTGAAGCTTTTGCCGGAGGATCCTTTGAATTCTTTTACCTTCGCTTTTTCTTAAATTAGTTTTTAAAGAAATCGAATCCACAGGAAGTGTAAAAAATAAATATGGAATTCACTTTCTCCCGAGGATTATTTCATTTTCTTTTAAGAGCTTCATCATATCAACAGAAAAAATAATTTTTGAGGTTTTATATCCTCCAATTTTATAATTCATTTTCAATTATATTAATGCTTTCAACATATTTCAATACATAAGCTAACTCTTTTTAAGTATCCAATAAAAAATAATTTTTTTTAAAAGATTCATCTTGGATAGCAAATCTGCTTATTTGGGATAAGAACAATTTTCTCTTGGAGAAGATTGAATTTTCTTTCGCTCTCATTTTTTGATGTTATTACTGATAATATGGTTAGAAGCTCAAATCTAGAGGAAGTATAAATAGGGAAAATAATTCTTCTTATAAGAGATCTTAGGAAAATATTGGATGATTAAAAAGAGTTAGCTTATGTATTGAAATATGTTGAAAACATTAATATGTTCTTTTCATAATATTGAATTAAATCATGCACATATATCTAATATGCATATATATATGTATATCTGAATATAGATATATATAATGTACATTATTTATTATATATATATGTATAAAATATATGCAAAATATTTTAGATTTAGATTGTTATACAATATATATTTCTAATTTCAAGTGTGTGTGTGTGTGAATAATGTGTAAAAGAAAAAGAATTTTATGCTTGCAAAACTACTAAAACAGTTTACGTACATTGGTGTTCAAAGCTAAGAGAGTTTTAATTTTTGGTGGATTATCTACAGAAGTATTGGACAGATTTTAATGAAATAGGTATATGTTGTTGTTGTTATTTACCCTACCTTATTGACAGTAACATCAAAAAGATTCCTTCATGGTGGCAAGGGATTTGGATTAAATGTTTCATCAGTAAGATTTTATGGTGTCGTTAGCACCATGCTGATGAGAGTACGATTTCAGATTTCACTCCATTCCCCCATAATTTTGTGGAAGAACACCCTTGGGGTGGTATGGGGTCTCCTATCCCTCGTCACCTTGCACCAACATTTTGAGAGGACCTTCTGCTTGCCGAATATTAAGGGTGCCCTCTTGATGCACACAGGAACTATACATTTACAAACATTCATGCCTTCTCCACAGTGGTGTAACGAAGAATAATACCCCCCCCTCCCCCGCAAAGTCAGATTTTGGGCCCCAAACCGGATCTTGCAAAGGACTGCAAAACCATAACATAACATAGATTTCGGGGGGGGGGGGTGTATATTACACCACTGCTTCTCCGGGATTCGAACTCAGGCCAGCAGTCTGCGTCATTATATCGTCTGGGTAGCTGAAATAGTTATGTACATAAGTTGATATACACTTCGGAAAAATACCATAAAAATTATAATAAAATGCATGAAAAAATGTATGATTCATCCGTGAAGAAGAGTCGAAAGGACAAGCTACAAGCTAAAACAAAAAGAGAGGTGGGGTTAGTGAGTCTAGTTTTCTTTTGCAATTATACAGCTTTCATAACGTGAATTCATGTTGCAAATAAGAGAGTTTACAAGTCCTTGGAAAAGTGTGTGTTTATGAATTCCTCTCCTCTAGCAATGCTGCTTTAAGATCCTGGGTGGCTTTTGAAGTAGAAAGGTGATTTGCAATTGGTCTCTCAAGAGTATTTTAAATATGTTCTTTAAGATCAGGATCTAGAGATCCAGCCACGGTAAATCCATATGCTTGATATCATCACTTCTAAATATTTATTCTGGCCCCATGTAAACGAGTATTGTCATCCATAAAAATGAATCAAGGCTGAAATGTTTATGTTGCTTTGTCATATCTTAATCATTTATATTTCTCTCACAATATAAATTTTTCTTTACATGACTTGTAGAGGGCTTTGAAAGTGCAAATTTTCCCAGTAAAAAAATAAAGTAAATCATTTTATTTTAGTTCGGAGATAATTTCTTTATTATTCATTTGTACGGAAAATATTACATTTAAAACATTAAATAGCTTTCTATGTGTAATTTGAGGCTATTTAAGACATTTGTACTACAGATTGCACAGCATCCCTTATATTCATAGGTTCCCTAAAACTTATGTGTTGTGTTAAACAAAGAACTGAAAATACAGCCATGTTATTAAAATATAATACTAAATATGATAAATTTATTCTGAATCCTAATGCTTTTACTAAGAATATAAAAACAGCAATATAACCATAGAAAAGAAATTCAAAGTGTTGAATAATAAATTAATGCAATTTTTCGCATTCAAATCTGAAGAAAATCCTTCTACCTTGTAATGAAGTTTGTGATAAATTAGCTCAGATGAAAATAATATGTTAATAAGGTGATAATAATAATTTTCTTGAATATCTAAATCAGGCATCAGCAACCTATGGCACGCGGATTAGATTTGGTACGTGGTACAATTCTCAGTGGCACCCTATACCATATTACAAATTTGTCAATTTTTGAATGAAAAGCTGATAATTTTGAAACGAAGCTTATTAAACTAACATGTTAAGAATTGGGGAAAGCAAAATTTAAAGAATTACGAAAACATTAATGGTACACAGGAACATTCCCTGGCTCTTTGCTGGAAATCAAATGGGACCATGACTCCCAGGCTGCTCTGGCTAGACTAACAAGTAGCCATTTGAAATGCCTTTCCTTTGAAAGTGGCAGAAAACTCCACCCACTTGTAAAAAATGCTGTGACCAACCAGCTTCACCGGATCACATTCTGAGATGCATCGGACTTTCTAAAAAAAAGTGGGACTTAACATCTTATCTCCTTATTATAATATATTTATTGGTGGTCAACAACCTTCTGGATTTGATCTGACATGTGTCAGATAGTTCGAGGACAAGAAACAACAATAATAACTACAAATTTATCAATTTTTGGGTGGATGAAAGTTGTAAACTTTGAAATGGAGCTTACTGAACTAACAATTTCAGAATTATTGAAAGTAAAATTTAGCGAATTACAAAAATTTTGAAAAATAACTCTAATGATAAATCGATAGCAATTTTAAATTGATGGATGTCGTTGCTGAAGGGGTTTAATTGTTTGAAGAACATTGGATGTTCTCAGATTTTAGTTCTACATATCTATGCAAACGAATTTTTTTCTCAAATGAAAAATATTTTGAATCTACAAACAAGTTGGTTAACAACTAAATGTTCAAAATCATGTCAAATTGAAAACCACAAATTATACCCCTGATATTGCGATATGAAGTAGAGCAATGCAAGGATAAGGTTCGCATTAATGAATACATTTTTTTATTTAACTATATTGAAGGAATGCTTGGATTTTATGTTGCTTATTTCTTGTTTTAATACAGCGTTTCTCAAACTGTGGGGCGTGGCCCCCTAGGGGGCGTGATAACCCTACGAGGGGGGGGGGGAGGGCGCGCATATTGAAAAGTCGAAAACAAAAAATTATTTAAACAAACAAAATATAATCTAACATAATAAAATATAAAATACACATTTACACTCTCTTCATAAATGTATCAGTACCACATAATGTATTTTATAATTAATTTAACAATACTAAGTTAAAAGCAAGTTTAATAATTACGAGTGACCCCATGGGCTTGTCATATATAAAATTTTTACAAAAATCAACACTTATCTTGATAATTTATGCGGTTCATAATTAATCCCTGAACTGTCGATTAAAAGTTACGGAATTCATTCCCCAATGTCTCCGACCCTGGGGTACTCCAGTGGTCCTTCTCTATTTTTGACCCTCCATCTTGTCATCCAATTTCTTCTTTTCTTCTTTTCCCGTCCAGAACACAGACCTATGAATGTTTGGCGCAGTATAGCCAAAACTGGCTCTTATGCCATAAAACACCAAACTCAACTCAACTCAACCCCAATGTCTCCATTTTCCACATAGGTGCGCGTATGTGATGTTTTTTTTTGGGGGGGGGGGATGAAAAGGAATAAATAAATGAATCCTTCTTTTAAATAAGTAAAACCTTACCAAAAACACTGTCAATATCCTTTTATTGTATTCCAAAGCATTCGGAAAATTTTATAGATAGCAGTGCACAGAGAAGATCGTAGTTTGGAAAGACGTATATATACGTCCGGGGCATTTAACGCTTTGTCTGAGTGAGACGTTTATATATGCCGGTGGCAAGAGGTTAAAGTGTATTGTAGCTTCTGCGTCAAGGTGTAGTATTATTGAATTCAATACATTGTTATTGTATGGAGGGGGCGCGATGAAAATTATGATTGAATATTGGGTCGCAAATAATGAAAGTTTGAGAAGCACTGTTTTAATAAATATGTTCAAAAGATAAATAGTATAAATATATGCACAAAAAGATATATAATATGTGTACAGTTTCAATCTTTTATTGATGGTGAAGGAACAGTTGCCTTTATGTTGTTTATTTTTGATGTTAATAAATATCTTTCAATAAGCATAAATTAATATATAATACAGCTATAAATCTGCATTCTTGACCTCTGTTCCCTAACTCTGTATGCAATGCCACGGAAATCGAATTGTTTCAAATATTTTTTACTGTGTGGTATTCTGAATCATATTGGTAGAATGGTTTGACACACAACTGCTGCAAGGTTGCTGACCCCTGATCAAGAATAAACAATAAATTTAGGAAGACCACATAACAGAAGTGAAAATAAAGAAAAGAAACTCTTAACAGCATCTATATAAAATAAAAAAAAGTGCTCATTTCTTTAGTTTCATACTGTATTATGAAGTCACACAAATCTAATCTGACAACTAAATATATAAAAATATTTTGCAAAAAAATGACTCCTAATTGCAATCCCTAAAGCCTCTTGCTATATTCGGAAATGAAAATCGTTAATAATAAACCAAATAAATTTTTAAAATATATCTGAGAAGCATAATTGTACTAGATCAATAATCCCCATTAGCCAGCTTTCTTTTTATTGTGGGATAGAAGCAGACACGACCATTGTAGCAGACACGACCCATATTATTCCGAAGCAGTAAAAATGTAACACTTTCCACAACCCCATCCGATATCTTTCTTTCTATTTCAAAATCAAGAATCGATAAAAGAAAGTCGCAAAACTCTGAAGCGTAGCTCAGAAATCAAAAAGCTTCTTCCTATAATCCCTGGCAACCCAGCACATCTTTTCTACCCAACTAAAACAAGATAACTCGAAATAATTCTACTTCGCTACGTAACTTATGAAAACTGACGAAACATGGACTCGCTGGTTACTTATGCCAATACCAACTATAAGGCGAAACTTATCAGTTATTTTAATGGGATCTGATATAGAGAAACGCTGACATAATCACTATAGCGACGAGATCCGATAAGAAGCAAGTCGTGCCACAAACGGGAAAATTCACCAACACAAATTAAATGTATGGAACTAGGGTATTAAACAAGTCACTCACTGACTTAGCAACTAGGACGGAAGTGCGGTATTTGTACTGGAGCTTATATTGCTCTAGTCCCTCCTGTGTACCAAGGCGGCTCTCATATTCAACAATAGAAGGCTTAATCCAGAGAAGAGTACTCCAACGAAAAGCCCTAGGGGCATTCCTCTTTACAGTTGCACATCACGTGCATCAGTTCTAAACTTGCCATTTTAGAGGAAGAAAAGGGTGTTGTAATGAATTAATTTTCTAATGTTTAACAAATGGCTGAATGAGACCCTGAATTGAGCTATAATCTATTCCAAAACTTCAGTCTGTCTGAATACATGGAATAGTATGGGGCTGCCTTTATTAGCTTTTATTGAAAGGGTACGCACTATTTTGTTACAAATCGAATAGCGAGTGGAATGGCAGAAGCAGAATGTATTGATCATTGAATATTATGATGAAAGACAGATTCATATACTCGATACAAATGTACAGATAGAACAATATGTTTCAGAAGTGTCATACACTGATTTAAAAATACATTTGTGTCTATTTACTTAAATATTGTACTTTTATGTGGAATGATAATGACTACTGAATTAGATAGTATTATTTCAATACTGGAAATATTTCCGATTTTGTAATACACCGATTTATTTCATTGGTTTTCTTTATAAATTTTCAGTAGAATTAGAGGAATTGCAAACAGACCTTAATGGAAAGTCAAGTTGATCCAATATCACTATAAATTAAAAATAAAAAGGTTAAAATTATCTTTACAATATACAGTCGAACCTCCATTTTATAAACCTCTCTATTGCAAATTTCTTTATTTTGCGAACTTTTTTCCTGAACTAAGAACCTGGTATATTGAAAGATGATTCTGTATTTAATGAATTTTCAACGTAACGGCCATTTTTTTTTGGGGGGGGGGGG
>BMAV01017016.1:1256214-1275025 GCA_019973955.1 Trichonephila inaurata madagascariensis | reverse complement strand
CCCTTCAAACTCAAATCTCTCACGTTAGCGTCCAATGATAGGTACGAAAATGTAGTACAGTGTCAAGTGTCATTCTCGTCCCTTGACCATGATTCAATATTTCAATAATCCTTATGCTACTCCTGTGACGTCAATAAAGTACCTATCAGCCAGTGAAAATCTTTATTTTACAATTTTTTCGTAATAATTTGCATTAATGGGAAGTCTTTTAATAATAAACTGTTAAGAGTTGATATCCATCATAGATATTAGTTAAATCGATATTATCACACATATTATTTTATGCTTATGGATATTATTTTATATTTTAATATTAGCAGATTTGTTTCGTATGTAATTTTATTAGTACTAAAGATGCAACAAACCTTGGTATACGATAGTATCACAGATTTTTGTGGAAAATTTTCATTGATTTTTATTCGCAACTTAATCTTTCGCATTTTTATCCCATTTCAGTAAAGTCTTAAATTTGATTTGTTGACAATTTTTTATGAAAATGGAGTTCATAATTTTACCAGAGTTCTAGATAAATAATAATCCACCATACTAAGTTGTGTCTTAAATTGTACAGAATATTAATGACATTTGTCTTAGTAAAGCAAGAAAAATATGCTCACGTTATAATGTTTTATTAAAATTATATTTGCTTTTGTCTGTGAAAAGTTTATTTTGATAAATTTAATTTTATTGCATGGGTATATCTATGATTTGACTTTTAAAAATGAATATATATATAATTTTTTATTTTAATTTTAGTCTAGATTTCAGGAGTTTGCTATTGTATTATTGTGGCTACTTTTACTTCTATTGTCTTGGTTTGTTTTTACATATTATTTCGCAATAGTTAGAATTTTAACAATTTAACATATTATTAATGATGATGATGATATACACTCACTTCCAAAAGTTAAGCACGAAGATGTAAAATGCAAAAAAATCAACAAATACTGCTTTGATTGACACAAAATATGGCAGTAAAGTAGCATATAAATTTATACATAAAACAAAATCAATAATTTTATATAGAAATGAAACAATATTAAATGTTTGTAAGTTATCAGATAATGTCATACTGGAGACTTAAACAGAATTATGTATAAAGTGAAAATAAATAGCATAAAATGAAAAAAAATGGCATTAATAGGGTATGTGATTCCCCCTCATCTGTATGCAAAGTTTACACTTTCTGACCATGCTTTCAATTAGGTAGTCAATCACCGCAGAATTAAGCAACCACCATTCTTCTTGTAGAGCAGTTTCCAGCTCAATAAGAGTGGCTGAAGGTGGGAAACGTGAATATACAGCACGGCCGAGAGAATCCCAAAGATTTTCAATGGGATTAAGGTCGGGTGAATATGCTGGCCACGCCATAAGCGCAATCCCTTCACTCTCCAGGTAGTCATCGACGATGTCAGCTCTATGGGGACGTGCGTTATCGTCCATTAAAACAAAAGTAGGGCCAACTGCTGCAGCGTACAATCTCACAATGGGTTCTAGGACCATCTCGATGCCGGGCAATCGTCGCAGAACCCCGTTTAAAGATGTGTAGGTCGGTGCGGTATCCTAATGAAATCCCTGCCCACAACATAATGCTTCCGCCTCGGAATGCGAGATGTTCGGTGATGTTTTGGGGCTGATTGCGTGTTCCTTGTTTACGCCTTATCCTTATACGCTTGTCATCTGGCTCCATAGCAAATCTTGACTCATCAGTAAACATGACATTGCTCCAGTCAGACACAGTCCAAATGCTTAGTTCTCGGCCCCACTTTAATCATGCCCCTCTTGATTGGACGGATAGAGGAACACAAACTCGAGGTACCCGGGCATACAGTCCATTCATATGTAATCTTCGGCGTACAGTAGCTGCAGATATAGCCTTGCCAACGGACGTTGTAACCATAGATGTCACACGTGTGGAGGTCGCTCTGCGATTCCGCTTGGCTACAATAGCAATACATCAATCTTCCGAGGGAGTTGTAACCCTTGGGCGACAGCTTAAGGGCCTTCGGACAACTGTCTGTGTGGTTTGAAATTATTTCCATCAACGTGAAATTACAGAATGATGAATGCCGAAGAAAAGAGCAACATCTATGATCGACTGTTCTGCTTCAATGCGTCCCACAGCACGCCAGCGCTCAGAATCTTCCATTCATTTTCTGGAAGTCATAGAAACACGTATGTCTTGAAAACAAATTGTACGAAAGTTTTAAACACCTTCTATCAGCACTTTCAATCAACTTCTGTAACCCGTCATAAAGCTGGCTTCTTATAAGACTGCCCTTTTTGCATATTTCTTGACATGAAAGCACACGATTGGCTGTTACCTAACATATTTGCATACTTCCATCTACCTCTGCAGCGTATTACATCATCTTCAATTCTGATTGGCTTCCGGAAGTTCCATTTTAATCTCCGTGCATAACTTTTGGAAGTGAGTGTATATATATATAATCCTGGTAATAGACAATACAAGTAATTTAATTTTAATAATTACACATAAAATGTTCTGAAAAACTTAAGCAACTTTCTTGTAAATAGGAAAATACTCCCTCCCCCTCAAATTTATGCTTTATTTATAAAAAAGGATGGGAAAAATGTACTCTTTAAAATATATATAAAACTCATGGAAAAAATAAGAAAAACAAATACATCAAAGTCTGTTGCATTTTCAGCTGTTGACAAGCTATGATTAATGCGTGAATTTCATGAAACTTAATAATTCATGAAAGATCTAAAGGTCACTTTTTTACAGTGTTTGCTTTCAAGTAATTTTTAAATGTAAAGGTAATTATAGAAAATGTGACACAACGCGCGCGAGCGCGCGCCGAACAAGAGTTTTTCTTCTTACGTAAAAATCAAAGAAAATTTAAATATTATCTTGCAATTCTCAACTAATATTCTACCTTCTGAAACGTTAAAAAATAATAACAACCTATATAGAACTAGCTTCTCTTTTCATGTCATAAACAAATGATGTATTTTGTTATATTATTATGTGAGCATGTGTTATGATCCTCTATTTCATTCCTTTGAAAATGATTTTCTTTAACTCATATTGATCCTGATCACTTCAAGGCATCGATTGATGCTTAACTTTTTATTTACCTACCTAAAGGGAAATCCAGTTTCAACGCACCTTTATCTCTTAAAAAAGTACCACGTCATGTAATGGTGAAATGATGCAATATTGTATCAGTCATTGAATCTGACCAATCAGCTTGCTAAGACTAGAAAATCATGTAAAATTAGTTGATACTTCCGTGATAAAAGTCTATAAGTTGATATATTTTGTAATGAAGAAAAGAACATTTTTCACTGTTGCAACCTATGCATGCGTGTTTGGATGCAGTTAGCCATTTTTGTAATCGTAAGATAAAATGTTGAACTGAAATCAGGCTGATTATTTTCAAGACAAAACAAAGTGACAAGAAAAATTAATGTCTCATTACTTAATTTTAACAAATTTAAAATAATTCGAATAAAAAACTACTCATATATAATAATAACAAAAAAAAAAAAATTATGTTAAAATTAAGTGTCCTAAAAAACATAGAAAGCCTAAATTCTTAAGCCTAAAACCAAGAACTAAAAATCAACATATGAATAGTCAGTTGAACAATATGGAAAACTAATATATCTACTAAGGCTGTCGCTGACTTAGGACAGTAAAGTAAGATTAAGAGCGCTTTATAGGATCCTAACCTTCCTCTTCAACAGAAAATTTATACATAATAGCACAAGAAAAATTTAAAGATACTTAATGTATACAGAGAGGTATTGAAGATATGTATAAAAATAAATGTATATATTTACACTTTATAACATAAAAATGACACACCCCGAGAAAAAGTTTTCTGAATGACATGAAATTGCGTATGCATACCTTATGGTTGAATATACAAATGATTAAGGTATCCGACTACGTTGGAACAATGATTTTGCAAAAGCCTATAAATGGTTAATATTTATGATATTTAGTGTCCCTTAGATTAGAAAACGTATATAAAATTGTTTAAAGAATATTATTAAAATGAAAAATTATTTAAGTACAATATTTTGACAAAAAATGAACATAAAATGACCCATTTTCAAAATATTCTCCTTTTATGAAAAATGCGTCTATTATAATATTTTGCCTGTATATAGCTCAGATCTCTGTACAGAGGCTGAATTAGAATTTCTGAAATATATTGCTTAGAAATGGATTTATCTACATTTTACTACAACAGAGGGGAGAAATTTTATGAAAAAAAAACCCTGATATTTATTTCAATGGGTGGTAACTCTGAAAATAATGTGAATTTTTCAAAAATCCTAGTTCACTCTCTGGAGAAGTCTTTACCTTATATAAGCACACACACACACACACAACACACACACACACACACACATACACACACACACACAAAATATTATTATTATAGAAGCATTTTTTATAAAAGGAGAACGTTTTGAAAAAAAATTATTCTAAAAGCAAATTTTTTGCCAAAATATTGTATTTAAGTAATTGTTTTTTGTCATAATGTGTGTGTGTGTTCTTAAAACAATTTTATCTATGTATTCTAATCTTAAGTGACACTAAATATCATGAAAATGATCCATTTATGAGCTTTTTTAAAATAACGGTTCTGAATGTAGTCGGATACCTGTCTTCTTGGAGCTCTTAGCACAGTGCAACGGAGCACTCGGGAAATGTATGAAACAAAGGATATTGCAATGCAATGTATGAACTTCGAATGTGGTTCCCTCGACTCACATGGATTGTACTAATGCCTCGAAGACAGATTCTCGAACAGTATCAGCAGATGTCTTCATTTGAGAGAGGACGTGAAATTAAACTAAAGCACCAGGGAGATCAAAAAGTAGGATCACTCCACATTTGGGTCGAAATGTTACTATTCAACTATGTTGTCCGGAATGGGTGAACCATGGTCACACAGAATAGAACGTCAAGAAGTTAGGCGTCGAACGAGAGCTACGACTGGAGGAATGTATATATACAAAGATCTGTAAATATTACGATGTTTGTTAGAAGGTATTTATTACAGTTAATTATAAAATTTCTGTGCATTAAAATTTGGGTTAATACGTTTTATTAGTTTTATAAAATAATATTTTAATACTACAAAAGCTATATCCAATTTCAAGTGAAAAGGAAAATTGAAAAGGATATTATCCATAATTATAGAAATAAAATAAGATCATGGTGTTCATTTATTTTTTACTATTGCTTTTTTTGCTAGTAAGAAATTTGAAAAGAGAATTTCAACATTTTTTATTATTACTATCAAACAGTAGACGTATTTTATAATGACTGGTGAAATTTAATAAATGGATTTAAAGCGTTTTTAAAATTTCTTTCCTTTAGCGAATTACTACCATTAGAGTTTCTTTGATTTTAAGGATCAAACTGTAGAATTCTTTAAGCAATTACTATTTGTTAAATTATATTACAAATTCTAAATCCATCTGTTTTATTCATTAGGATACGTTGTCAAGTCATACGTTGTCAAGTACTTAATTCCTTTCTTTTATTCTATCATATACATAGCTTAATTTAATTCAAATTGTATGTTGTCCCAATTCAAGTAAGAAAAATAACCAAGTTTTGAGATATATGTTTTGATATAGATAATTCTTCATGAAATACAATTATCTCATTTCTTTTCTACAAGATTTAATGTCATCATCGGAAATTTGGCTGAGTTTTCATTTAATTTTTTTTTTTTTTTTTAGTATATAAAAAACTTTATTGTACTAGAGCAAGGTTTATAAATGCTATTTCACTTGTGGTTTTAAAAGCTAATTTAAGTAAAAAAATAATATTTTGTGCTTGCTTTTTGAATTCTATACAATCCTATGGAATTGCTGAAACTAATAACTCAGTTCAAAGTAAAAATTTCAATCTGGCATAATTTTTTAAAAAAATTTTAATTATATACCTCACGATGAGACAGAAACGCGATGAAGGAAGATATAGACATAGTGAGGATATTCGCCGAATGGATTGTTGGTCAGTTAGATCTCCAGAAGTCATTCGTACAGAGCATGCCTGGGACACTCTGAGGAAGGTAATTGCAATTCGCAACTCCCCTCCGAGAAACATCCTTGGCTTGAAAGAAGAGTTGTCAAACGAGTTGGATTAATTTTCACAGGAACTCATAGATTCCCTTATTTCATGTATAAAGTCACGATGTAAAGTCTGTTTATCTGAAAGAGGGGACCTTAGTACCTATTAACAAATTTTTTTTGTTATATCCTGCAATTGTTGTTTCATACTTTCCGACTTCGATGAGTGTTACGTACGATAACGCGTGTGTTTCTTAACAGAGGAATGATTATTTTTTTTTTGCATTATAGTAGCCCTATATACATACCAAATTTTGTTAAAATCTGTTCAATAGCTCTAGAGATATAATCGATAAAATCTAAAAAATATATTGATTTTGAACACTAGAATATTTATTATATGTATGTATGTATGTATGCATATATATATATATATATATACATATATATATGTAATGGTAAAACTTATTGTGTGACATAATTTGTCATGGCGAGTGGTTGATTTTAACATGGCGAACCAAAGGTAGGGCGTGGCCGGTGGTGTGTGAATGATACTGTATTATCGAAAAAGCAGGAATCTTGTAAGGATTAACTCCAATTTATTGCACTTCTTGAAACATATAGCATATTACAAATATAAAGATTGGACGGTGCATCACAAATAAGGACAATCACAAAAACACACAAAGCGGGGCAGCCGAATGACTACATGATTGCAGAAAGGCGAGAGCAGAAGAGAGAGTGTGCGATTTCCAGATCTCGGTATTTATGGGCAACGGGACGTCACGTGATTTCAGGAGGTGGATGGAGACAGTTTCATAAGTTCCCGGTAGGCGGGTAACCAATTAAAATAATTACATGGTTGTCCTGAAGGACTGGACATTAAATAATGCAAGAGCTATTACAATTAAATTATTGGAGTTATTACATATATATATATAATCTCTTAAGTGCGAGTATTGGCTTAGAGATTAATGTATACTTTTGATATTCTTAAGAGCCTATTTTGCGGATTTATATAACTGAGAAATTTCACCCTACAGATAGAATCATTTTTTAAACGACATAACAAAGCGCATTATAAATTATTTAAAATGAAGTTAATTTTAAAGTCACAGCAAAATTATTTACTTTTCCTTTTGTACATGTGATGGTAAAAGGGATATTTTTTTAGGGAAAAATTTGTTTCGTGAAATTTGCAATTTATGTCTTGTATTTCTATAGAACCAATTTACCGAAATTCAAGTTTCTAATGCCTTCAATACAGTTTCTCATAACACTATCTAGTCGCTTTTTATGTACTGCGATTCATAAAACATTTTATAACTTTTTTAAGCACTGATACTGGAATGTATTTTGCCAGCGAACCCATCACACCATTTCATAGCCCTACGTGTTTACCCCACATTCTTAAGATGCTTTAATTTCCTACGAAACTACTTCCAGCTTTTTTTAGCTAAAGGCAACACACTATTTTGGATAAAATCGATAAATCCATTTTGTTGCAGTTTTTGCTTCATAAAGGTGCACATGCACGTTCGTGTGAATGCTGGAGAAAAAAAAAGAAATAAAAAGAATAAAATATAAAAGAACAAAAAACAAAGTTTCAGCATATTAAGGGCGAATGAGCTCAATAATCCGACACTACATGATATTTTCATTATCTGATACTCTGCATTTATGAATAATTAAATCCAGCGCGGTCTTTCCCCGTTGTAACTAGTCATAAATATTAACAAGATAGCGTAAGCAATTTAAATTTGTGTGGTGTTTTTTACTTGAAAGGTTACACTGTATTTTTGCTTCTTTTTTTACTTTTCTAGTAGCGGTGTTCCCCCACAGTCGTGAAATTTCGAAGAAAATGTGTTATGCGAAGAATGGAGGAATTTAACAATGCCCATAAACTTATAACAAAAAGGGCTGAAAACTGTTAAAAAATTCCATCAAATGTGGTGAAGCTCTGTCATTAGACACGCGTTTCGTGTTTTTTCGGACTTGGCTATTTTAGTTTTTGAAAATGTTATTTTTAAAGAGAAAGCGCCTGTATAAACAATACTTAAGCTGGGTATATTGTGAAACTAACAGAAAAGTTGGTACATTTTAAATAGGAATTATGTGAACATTTATTATTTTATGATGACTTATATTTTGAAATGTATCTCGAGGCTTGTTGCTGAATTTTAATAAGCTGTTTGAATCATAAAGGGAATTCAGAAAATTAATTATTGAAAAAAAATATAGAAAATTCTGATTAAGAAAAAAAAAAAACTATATTTCTTTCTTTTTCGACTTTCAGAAATGTAATCAAAAGTTTGTGGTTATTACAATCAACTGGAAGCTGTCACTCTTTCCTTTAAACTAAACATTCCAAATTAAAATTGTATGTCTACTATTTTTGAATAGCATAATTTTTTTTAAAGATTGAATGGGGAAGGTTTTGCGTTATACATTTATGTTTTTATTATTACTCAATTAAAATAAAAAAATTCTAGCTGTTTGAATGGTCAAAAATGGCGTAAGGAAAACTCATGAACATGTTCAAATATATTCTTAAAAAAATTGCAGATTTTAATTTTAAATTTACAATTATTTTTTAAGTTAAACGGATCTTGTTTTCCTTTGAATTTTAAATACATTTTTTTTTAATATCTTTAAGATACAATAATTCGTGTTTTATCATATTAAAAAAAATTAAAAAAGGCTGTAGTATTATTGCAATATTTCCTCCATTTTTAGACGGAACCTGAATCTTCTATTTCAATTAGCCAGAGAAAGGATTTTTTTAAATTACAATTATATCAATAGCACATCAGAATCATATTGTATTATTTCAAATCCAGAATTTAATAGGAGAGAATTGTCATTTATCCAAAAAGTTTAAAATAAGAATATTCCGAAAAAAAAATACATTTTAAAAATTTAAAAATTTTACTTATATAATTTATTTGTTTGTATGATCTGTTGCACTAAAAATAACTTCGGAAAAAGTTCTCATTATTTAAATTCCTTTTAATTCTTCAAGAAGTTAGAGTACAAAACGTTTCCAGTCATTAAAAATTTTCAATTATCTATGGAGGACATTTTAACGACGTGAGTTTTAAAGTAACTTTTGAGCTTTTTCTTTTTTTGATGATAAGAGGAATATTATTCTTTTTTTCTTCTGTGTTTAAGCCTTCATATCGTAATTAACATTTAAAAAAAATAACAATTCACAAAAAGCTGGTTATTATTGGTTGTATTATTGTTTATCCAATTGCACTTTCTTATCGCATATGTTATATCAAATGAAAATTTTTAATTGAAGTTACAATTAAGACATGCAGTATTTTCTCTCTCTGTCTCATGAGAACTATTCCCCAATATATTAGCCACTGACGTGCCATGAGTCCGAGCCTAGTGACATTGAAAACCCGCCGTGCAGAGGGGGCCGATGCACGTTAAAATTTGTCGATACTCAAACGTTATCCACCTTGGTGTGGTGCGGAAGTTAGGAGACGGAGTACCAGCTAAGGTTTCGTCTTCGTCACTTGATCATGGTTAAACATTTCGAGGTCTGTCACCAATAGCCCTAGGGCAGGGCAGCTTTATAGTGTGATGTGAATAATACTCTCACTCACTCACTATTCCCCAATACAGCCTAAATTCCGTTTTTAAATGCAATTATAGTCAAACCTCTATATAATGAACCTCTATATTGCGAATTTTTCTATATAGCGAACTTTTTCCTGGAACCTTGAACATTTCACGATTTTCTTCGTAAAATAACCTCTCTGCAGCGAAGTCATTTTCTATATAACGAACTTTTTCTTTTGTGATTCAATTTTTTTTCTCCCTTTTTTTAAAGTATTTCTGAAAAAATTTAAAGTTATTCTCTATTTAAAATACATTTAATGGTGATCATAAATTTTGAACTGGTTTTATTAGATCCTAACTCACCGAAAGAAATAGCGTTCTGGACGTTTCATCCAAGAAGTGCAACCTTTAAAACCCATTGCCCAGTTCACTAGAAACATCTTCGATATCCTCTTTTACACTCAGTGGAATTATCCCGTGTCACCGTTTTCTAATTGTAAAATAATGTATGTTTAATATTACGTGTATGCTTTAAATTATAAAATGTCCTTAAAATTCATCAATTTTAGTATAAAATTATTTTAATAATATTGAAAGTACATTGAATTCCTTGACATTTTTTTTGTTTTTCTTGCAGTTTTACTTTCTTTCTTTTTGATGATCAAGATATATAAAACAAACAGGAATTAATTAAAAAAAATGTGAATAATTACATTTTTTAATGTATAGTGTTTATTAATATAAAATTTGTTTTATGTGGTTTATATAAAGTATATTAAAAGATGAACCTCTATGTAACGAATTTTTCATGTAATGAACTTTTCTCCGGGATTTAATTACTTCGTTATATAGAGGTCCAACTTATTTACTTAAATCAAACAAATCCACCAAATATCAGTAATAGTTGTACAAAATTACAGCTATAGAGATATAAAGATAGCTAGATAAAACGTGGACATAAAGGGAAAAGTTTTGCCGCTGTTGAGTGTTTCTCTAGAATCGCTTTACGCTGGATCAATACTAAAGTTTCTGCTCAGAAACAGATTAATTTTGATAGAAAGAATGAGAAGTTTCTAGCGAGAAATCCGATCAAACTCCTTTAATTCCAGACCAAAAAGAATCAACTAACACTCTTAAGTTTCAGAAGATGCTTTAGACGTCGACATTTATCCGAGACAAGATCCTCGTTGCACAACAGCTGAAATCTCTTTATCTAATTAAAATATTTTCGCGAGTACGATAAAATACTACTTTACCGCAACAAAAATAACTTCTTAATATGTTTATTTTCATGTTTGAGAGAACCTTTGTTACTAAAGGGAAATTTATTATTGTGTCTGGAGCGATGATATCTCCAATTTTATTCGAATAATCGACAATGTTTAAATCCCAGCTTGTTACATGTATAGTTGATTGAATTTCCCTAGGAACTATGTCGATTTAAATGTTCTTTGTTCCAGATGAAAACCCTCGAGAGTTTACTCAAACGGAACTGCGATAAAAATACCAAAATTTTCGACGAATCTATGTTTCAAAATGTATCTGGTGAGTTGCTTATTTCGAACTTGTGTGTTGTTATCCAGAAGGGATTTAATGCTGCCTGTTGTGTTGGTTTTTGATTTGTTAATCTAACAGCATATTCAAGACGCTTGAAGCAAATTAATTTTACATAGTAATTTAAAGATTAACTAAGGTTTAGAAAATTAAATACGGCGCTCTCTTTCTCTGGCTCAAATGATGATGCTACAAATTCCTGGAAATATTAGAGGTCTTCAATTTTTAATTCAAAATAATTCTGTTTCAGTGAAAAACAGTATTTCATGAAAAATTTATGATTAAGGAATCATCAACCGCAAGTTTAGGTCAAGTCTTCTTAAATTAAAGGAAGCCTTGATAATATTCATACAGCAAATAAATTATATATTTTCAATATGTTTATTCCAGTGCTTTTCAAAGTTTCAATATTTGCGACCCAATATTCAATCATAATTCCCACCCCCCATCCATACAATAATAATGCAGTGAATTCAGTAATACTACACTTTGGTGCTAAAGCTACAATGTAACTTTTACCTCTTAAGATATGTCGTCGTATATAAACGTCTCTCTAAGCCAGTGCGTTAATTTCCCCCTAACGTATATATACGTCTTTCCTTAAGTACTATCTTTTCTAGCAACTGCTATCCATAAAATTATTCTGAAGGTTTTGTAATGCAATAAAAGGATATTGACAGTGTTTGCGAAGGTTTTATTTATTTCAGAGAATTTGATCATTTATTCCCTTTCTCCCCCCCTCACCAATATATCTCTTACGCGCACCTACGCGGAAAACAATGGCATTGGGGAGCGAATCATGTATCTTTTAATTAGTAGTTAAGGGATTAATTATAAACCGTTCAAAAAATTATCAAGATAAGTATATTAATTTTTGTATATAATTTTATATATGACAAGCCCACGGGGTCATTGTTAATTATGAATATTGTTCTTAACTTAATATTTTTAAATCATTTATAAAATACATTGTGCAGTACTGATACATTTATAAGTGTATTATATCAGTGAAATGAATATTTTATTTTTTTATTATGTCAGAATGTGTATTTTGTTTGCTTATTTTCAGTAAACTAGTCATTTTTTAAAAATAATCTTTTGTTTTCTATTTTTCAATATGCTCGTGGCTCTCTTTTGTAGTTACCCCGCCCCCCCCAGGCGGCCCCCAACAGTTTGAGAAATGCTGGTTTTTATTCTATTACCAAGTCTTTCAAAAATAAACTTGGAAATATTTTCCAGGAGTTTTCATAGAATAATAAAATCTTTTTTCCTCGTCTTTCTGTATTCCCGAAGGTGCCACCTAGCTAGTTTTAATTATGAATTATTAGAAATTTAAGTAAGTAAAATCTTTTTACACAAATTTTATTTTTAAATCATGCTTTAAATTTCTAAGTAACAATGTGTTCTTATTGTATTTTTTACGATTTTTAAAAATACATTTTCATGAAAAGTAAAAATATTTTTTTTTCTTTCTTCTGCATAACTTAATGTGTGAAAACCGAAAAACTTTCGTTGAACCTATTCATCACTTTTTTTTTGTGTTGGTGATTTATTATTCGATAGATTATACTTAATTGAGAGAGGTACAACTTTTACTCATGGTAATTGAAAATAAATTAGGAATGCTTTATTGAATAATTGAATCGAATCTAAAGCAATTTCAGTTCACTTTTACCATAGAAAAGAAAAGTCAAATTTCTGTGTTCAGTCTCTTCGAGATAGGCGCAACTCAGGTGAAGAAGCTGTTTTATCTGTTTATATATTTTAAAGTTACTTAGAATATTTATCTTCTGAGACTCGCTTAAACGTATTCAATATTTATTTTTGGAAGCTTTCTTAATGAATATTCTCAAAATTAAATAATTTAACTCGCACTTCTCCTCTCGCTGTCTCTTATTTTCATTTTTTAATATCATGAGCCATTATTGTAATCCGAGTAATTTCAGTAAGACTTAATGTTTCACTTAGTTTTTGGCATCAATACATCAGTATTCTTTTGTTTCTATGAGCATACTTCCATGGGTATAGTTAGTTCTATAAATTTTATATTAAAAAAATTTCATGGATAACTATTTGCTGAAGTGTCATTAAGCTAACATAACTGACACAATATATAATGCTTGATTGGCTATATTATATTGAGATAATTTACTGCTACTTATATTGAAAACCACAAGGAAGAGTAGTTTATCTTTTGAAAGAATAGAAATGTTATTCATTTTTTCTGCTATTGTTGTTTGCATTTGTACTAATTTTTGAACATGTACTTGAAAAGGGATTACTTAATAATGGATAGAGAAATTTATAACAATAAGTGTAAGGAATTTTATATCGATTGAGTCCAACGAGAAGAAAAACTTGCCATTAAATAATTTTGTATACTGATTTATAGCATTTACGAAACTGCATGAAAATTAGTTCTTACTTCAGTATACAGTTTATATGCTTACTAAAATAGTCGTGGTCCTACTTTGCTGCATAACAGTTATATAGTTTTGGGAAATTTTAGTAAATCCAATCTAGAAGTCCAAAAAAGAAAACTATTATCAAAGTTAATTATATTAACCCGAGGTCACTCGCGCCTGTTTTTGCTACCGTTGTCACTCGCGGGGTGTAGAGAACACCCCAAATTTTAACACGTGTATTTAATTATGAAAATAAAATTAAGTCATTATGATACATATTTATAAAGTACAAGATATTTTTTTGTGTTATACAAATAAAATTATTAAATTTATTGCATACAAATGAGACTAACATTAATTTAAACTAAACATACAAAATTTTCATTTTAAAACACATAATTTTATATTTTTTCATAAACTAGTATAAAACGTATATACCAGTAATAAATATACTTTATAATTAATGAGATAATGATAGTAGAAAGTGTATAGAAAAATAATATTTTAATCATTTTTCAAACATTCAGAGCAGACTGTATACAAATGCTCTACTTCTCGAGGGAGTTCTCATCCCCCCAGATAAACTGTTGAAGGTCATTACATTCCAATCATTCGAGAAAGAGGAGTTGCATCAGGCCTGAAGGTTCAATGACCTAAAATGTGCAGCTACAGAAAAAATCGGGGTTCTGCGCATTCTTTTTAGAATTCTAGGAGGATTTTCTCTTGTTGCTGGGGTGTACAGAACACCCCGCGTGAGTGATCGCGGGTTAAGAATATAGTGATGCTGATTTAAGATCTATCTTTTTATTTCATTGAATAGTTAAATTACTTAATTGCTTTAACCATATTTTTAGTTGTTGAATTTACAGAATTCTATGTAGATTAATAATATTTATGAACTTTGTTATGATAAGCGAATGAATAAAAATTATTTTAATTAGCCAGTCGCTTGAATGCGTGTTAGTTATTTACTGTCATTATCATCAGTTGCTATTATCTCGTATGAGTTACGTTTATTGTTAACTAGAAATCGAAGTCTAAGTAAAGTCACGATATTTGAAAAATTGCTGAAATTTTTTATAAGTCATGTCCGCTTGCAGGACTGTGAATTCAGTTTATATTAATAAATATATTATATTGCTAAATTATAAATGAATTAATAAATCATTTATTAAATTATTTAAACACAATTATTTTAACAATATATAAAAATAAAAAATTATTGGCAAATAGCATTCGAATTAGTAGTGATATTGTTGTTATAAGTGATATTAGTTGTAATAAGATTACATCTGCTATTGAGTTGGATGGATAAATTGTTTATATACATCACGTCACGAAGAAACGGAGGTTATTGGCAATGAACCTCACATAATTTTGAACCACGGCCAAGTGACAAAGATAATACCTGAGCTGGCAGCTCACTACCTACATTTCCACACCACATAAACGTGAGGATTTGAAACTTCGAAAGATTCTACATATTGGGTCGCAATTACTTAGTGGAAATAAGCTTATCATTTTTATTTTAGAATTTGTTAATAATTCTTTTAAAATAACATATTGAAGTTGAAAACAAAGCTCGATTTGAGACATTATATACCAGATTTGTTGATATATTTTTTTCTTAATTTTTTTGTCATGTGTGTATGGGAAAATTAATTTTGAAATAACTCTCCATTAAAATAGAGAGAAAGAGAAGAGAAATATATACTTCCCCTTTTTAGTACTACATCAAACATGTTTGTAAGACTTATCGTGAGAAGTCATGGACTTTACGTCATTGAAGAACGAGTTAAAACATCTATCCAAACTAAGGATCATTCATCAACGCTTTTCATCTGTAATAGCATTATTTTTTCCCTATGTAATGTTATCTGTGGTAATATTTTTCAACTCCTTTCATAGTGGATCAATAATGGATTATCTAACTTTTTCCCTGTCAAATTAAGATAAATGGAAAATTGAAAAAGATACAGTTAAGATAGAGAAATACATTGAAAAGAGAAAGTAATACATTTTTTTCTATATTTTACGAACATTCAGCAAACTCAAACAGTAATATTTCATGAATATTAATTATCAAAACTTCAATCTCAATGATCAAAAAAATTCATTAACATTTAATCCGCCTTAGTTTATTAAGGTTAATTAACTTAATTGAGTATATGTTGCGTTAATACGAATTACCTGATCCGAAGTAATTTCAGTACAAATACCTATCATTATTAACATACACATTTGTGTGATTCATAGAATTCATAGAAAATAATTTGGCAGATCAGTTTTTCCTCTTTCCTAATGAATAATAGTTTAATCCTAAATACAGATAAAAACGTAACCAAAATGAGGATACAAGAATGAATATTGCGCACATAAAGGAAATTAAAAGAAAATTTATAAATATCATTCAATAATAAACATTATAATCTACTTTAAAACTAAACGAGGCAGTCAATTACCTTTTAGTGAAACCCTATCATTAAAACTGAAATATTTGTGCTTTTAGATACCGAAAGTATTTATACCGCAGTAATTTTAAATCCTTGATATTAGCAATCTTTTACATTTAAAGTTCAATTACATAATTAATGTCCGTTACTTAATCTACATAGCATTAGGTACTGCTTTACGTTTAATTACTATATCGGATGGAAAACGAGAAGTCATTCATTTTGCCCTTACCAGTAATAAATAAAACAATTTTATGAGATTATTCAGTTCCGCACGGCTATTTCTATCGATTCACATTTGGCCGTAAATCCGATGAATAGCGAATACCATCGTATGTCATTATAATCAGTTAATATTATTTGCTTCTGCGTTTGCAAGTGACAGGTTCGAAGTCAGTTTACTGTTACCCTAAGCATATGGGTTTGATTAAACTTTAAATGCCAAATCCTTTTGTCTTAATTTATTGCTCACAGATGCATGAATTTTTCGATAACTTCAACTATAGCTCCATTAAATGTTAATTTAAGATTTATTCTTTGTTAATATTAAAAAAACATTCAGAAGTAATTGGAGGTAATTTGTTATAACTAGAATCTAATAAAAATTCTTTCTTACGGAAGAATTACTCTGATATTTATTTAATCTCATACATGTTTTATTTTTAAATAATTTGTAAGGCATTAAAATGTTTTAAATTAATTGTTATCAATATCGGCACTTTTATTAATCATTTTAAATATCTATTGATGAAAATTCTTGGTTTTATGCAGTCTGAGATAATTCCTATCTTTGTCTGAGGTAAGCGAATGTTACTTATCTGCCTTCTTAGTTTTCTGCACTTTATTTACTTTAGTGTTTAAATTATGATTACTAGGTTGTATACAGCAAATTTTCTACCTTTTTCGTTTTTTAAAAATTATTTTTCCATGATTTTTTTAAACAAAATTCTGCTCTAACATATCAGAATTCTTTGACTAACATACTTACACAATTTCGTTTATTGTAACAGATAAAAGCGCAATGTAGCCTAATATATATATAGATTAATTAGAAAAAAACTTAGCTCAATATATGCAAGGTACTATTAGAAATTTTAAGCAAGAGTTAGTAATATTCCTTAATATTATTTGAGAAATTAAAAAAAAAAATTACGTTAAGTGAAAGGCCGCTATTGCCGAATGGTCACAATTATGAACTCGTGGCCAGCGTTGTCAAGACGTTGGTTCGAGTCCTGGTGCTATTGAAGACCCATCGTGTAGAGGAGCTGATGCACGCTCAATATGGTGTGACTAAGAGTTGTCATGGAGTAGAAGTTTAGAGAGTGGAGTACCAGCTCACAGTTGTCCTTTTCATTTGACCAAGATTCAAAATTACGAGATCCGTTGCCAGGAGCCCTCGAGGGACTTTTAAGAGTGACGTTAATAATTGATTATTTCAATACAGAATGTTCCAATGACTTTCTAAATTTCGATATTATGAAAAGTCTTCTTTAAAGATATTTTGTTAATGTACATTACATATAAAGAAATTGGTTGTTTTATTCTGAAATTCAGCCACAACAGCACAATAATAATAATAATAACAGCAACACAAAGCGTTGATCCACCTCTGGCCCTGTTACAAGCTATTATCCGGCTATGAGCTAATAGCTACGAGTCAAGCTATTAGACTTTGTCTCGTAGACTTGGCTGATTTCAAGTAGATGGATTGTTTATCATACGTGTTCCAATTGGCGAGTAAGATCAACGCGATTCAGGCACCGTCGGAGATGTCTGCTTGTTTGATTTCAAATGTTTTCCATTAGAGGGGATCTGGTAATCTCACTAGCCAGAGAAATGTCATAGAAGCATAAAGATAAGCTGCAAAAAAGCATGCCGTATGTTTCTGGGCATTACCTTGTTGAAGGACCAGCGGGCCGTTGAATAAAAGGGCAACACTAAGGATTGTACTATCTCGTTCACGCAAAGCCCTGCTGTAAATGTTTCACAAATGACTACCAAAGGGGTCTGGTTATGAATGAATTCTATTATTTCCGGGAGTGGATCAGTGCAACGGATGACATTCAGGTTCCACCACTGTATTTGACATTTCTGATGGTGATTGGGCTCAATTAAAAGTATGACTGATCTTTGGAAACAATTTTACTCTAATCTTTGACATTTCAGTTCGTCGAGATAATGAAGCATTAGGAGCTGTGAGCGCTGATTTCAGGAATACTCCATCCTGACGTTCTGTCGTCACTCTAGTTCAACCACTATCTTCTTGACGCTATATACGTCTATGGTTAACATTTTTGCCAACGTACACGAATGCTAGCATTGCACAAACCCAAATGTTAAGTGATTCTATGATTTGAACACCCTACTTTCTTTAGTTCTATTGCACGTCCTTTCTCAAATGGTGGCATCTCCTCGTACTGTTTCCTAATCTGCTTGAGAGGTATTGTTACAGTTCACTTAAATCGACGAAACCATATTCAAATAAAACCCATTATCTAACAATCGAATATTTGCCGTTTTATGCTCCAACTGGATGCTCCGTTGTAATGTGCTGGAGCTCCAACTACTCAGTCACTGATCACCAAGAGCTAATCATTTGTATATACTACCATAAAGTATGTGTATACTCGATTTTTTCTTATTCGAATCATCCGTTTATTATGTATCATTTTATAGATATAGATAGATAAATATAGATATAAGGATAGATATAGATAAATATAGATATAGGGATAGATAGATAAATATAGATATAGG
>BMAV01017016.1:1228071-1256204 GCA_019973955.1 Trichonephila inaurata madagascariensis | reverse complement strand
ATAGATAAATATAGATATAGGGATAGATAGATAAATATAGATATAGGGATAATAAATAGGTAGATAGATAGATAAATGTACTTTTTGTCTTTACTAACAAAAATGTAAGTTTAAGTTTTGAAAAATTATAACATCTTTATAGAGGTAACAATACCTTAAAAGATTTATATTTAAAGAGAATAAAATGCTTATTTATTTTCCTAAAGCAAAATTAAAGATGGTATAATAATTTAAAAAATAATACAAAACGATTTTTTATCTTTCCAATACTGCAGTGAATTACAAAAGATAGTTTTTTGACATAATTATATAAATAAAATTAAAAAACGTTCATGTATCCTTGAAAGAGAAATTTTAGTTTTCCTATTAGTTTTCTTAAAGCTGAATTATTCTTTTTATATTTTTGCTTGCGTTTTCAATAGTTTACTTCATAGGATGTGAAAAGGATGGAACATTTTTCGTTCTTATGTGAATGTCTTTATTTCTTAATTATCTATGAACTTTGTAAATGGGTTTTGTTTATTAATAATTTTACTTGCACTACTTTTTTAGATGCTCAGTTTTGACACTTAGTTAATATAGCTAATTTCTGAATTTGCCTTAGGTGTTTCTTTTCAGTGGAATTTTGTTTTCGCTTTCATGCAGCTCTTTTTATTTTTTTCTCCTTTCGAAGATGCGCACTTTTTATCTCCAAAAAGAATGGCGATATGCACTTGATAACATAAAAATCGATGCTCTATGAAATAATTACCGATTTCGAAAATAAAGAAATAAAAATAGAAACAGAAGGTAAGCACAGGAAGAGATTACAAGTTCAGAACAATCGCATGTTTTATTCTAATAAATAAATTCTTCTTTATTTCTCGGTCTTTATAAAATGAGTAAGTCATTACGTTTTTTGTCTTTCTATGGCATTGACGCAAGCTGTCACCAGGTGTGTCATATACAGACTGATGAATTTCTTGGATGGAGTTATGCCAGACTTTTGCCAAATTGTCTCTAACTGTCGAGGTAAATTGGTAGGATTTTGAGATGGTTGCAAGCGCCCTTACTCAATTTCAAAATGTGTCCCGTTCGAGAGAGATCAAATGACTTAACTATTCAGGAAAGTATTTGGAAAACTCGCTGACAAGACATACATTGTGTGACCGAGCCTTATCTTATTGAAAAATAAGTCCGGTTTGGTACAAAAAACGAACTACGACGATCGTATAATTTCGTCTACGTACCATTGTACAATAATTTTGCCATGATTAACTAACAAAATGATCCGATTATTAAAAAGAATAACACCCCGGATCATAATTCCCTTTTATGAGCCTATGTGGCGTGCGATCGTAAGGGTAAGATTCCCCAGACAGTAAGGGTGACGTCCCCAAACATATCTCTGCGCTGGTCGTCAAGATAGTTGAAACAGGACTTTTCATTAAAAGACCGTTCGTCCCTAGTTCCAAGTTTATCGAGACTTGTGCTACTGTGATAAGACGTGATGGTGAGTAAGTATGGGGTAAGCAGCATACCGTCAGTGTGATCGTAGATTTTCTCAGATGTTGGTCTGCAAGTAACTCGTGTGCGAGTAACGTATCTAATATTGTAGTGATGAATCAGGTGTGGCTACCAATCTGATAATTTCTCTGTCTTTTCATTGCATTGTGGGTCCACATAAACGCTGTTGTTCTAACTGCATGATAACGTCCTGAAGCACACATCACGCTTTGTTATGAACTGTTCATAAATTTACAGAACACTTCCTTGACTAGCTAGGTTACCTTGATCTTTCCAGTACATTTTCAAACTGTGGTATTCTGGAGTGTTGCTGATTTATTTCGATAATTAGAGATAATTTGGTGACAAGTCCATTAAAACATAATCAAGAGTTTTCATCATTCCAGGTATTTACAAACTGCAATCCTTTATTTTTTTTATACATTTCCTGCGCATTTACCCAATTTTGTCACCATTGGACAACTCCTTCATGGTTTATTTGTTTCTGTGACAAAGTGTATATTTTTGAGGCTTTAATAAGAAAGTGGAGAAGCGCAAAAATTATTTTTTTAAGAAAAGTAAGAAATAATGTATTCTTTTAAGGGAAAAATTCTAAAAGTAAATAGATTTAACTGGTTTTTTAATGAAAATAAAATTGCGGAATAAAAAGATTCGTTCTTTACTTATTTCGGTAAAAGATTTAGTATTATTGATTCTCAGTTTGGTATTATATATTCAAAAACCTTTGTGCAAAAACTATTTGCTTCTGCTTTAACTTATTAGAAAATTATAATTTAATCCATTATGTAAACAGTTACGAAAACTGAAGCACAAACATATTTTTATACTAATAATATGATTTTCTTTAAGGAAAATAATGTTAGAATAATGAATTGAGAAAATTGTCTTAGACAGGTTAAATTTTATATTTGCTTAGTAAACATTAAATATGCCTGGACATAATTTTGGTAAGCCAAAAAAGATCAGTTAATACAATTTCGAGGTAATCGAAGTGATTGAAAACGCTTGTTCAGCGAAAAATGAAAATTTTGATAAGAGTATTGTGGCGTTAGTTTAAAATTCATAAGTTTATTGTCATTAGAAATATTTATATTTTGAAATGACATTTTTTGAAGTTCTAATAGATCTTCATGCAGGAATATAAAATAATCAATGCACAAAAATTTCTTTCGCAGAGTATCACATAATTGAATAACATAATACACGTTTCATTTATCCAAAATTAAAATTTCATATAACCCATTAGCTCTGTGGGAAACTAAAACCACATATTAGAACAAATGTTATGAAAGTATCATTCATACCAACAAAAGAATGTTTTAGTAACATATTTCAGTACATAATCTATGTGTTATTTTGATATATCGACTAAATGACTTGTAATGATTCAAAAAAAAAAAAAAATCACTCGCCTTTTCTTTTCTCTATCCTGATCACAAAGTTATTTATTCAATCTAACTCTTACTATGGTATTTTCTTAAAGAAAGGATAGAGAAATAAATATGCTTTATTTAGCAACACGATAAATACTGTCCACTTAATCTGAATAATTGAACTGCTAAACAAAACTCAGTGGCGCAACAACCCATGAGGGCCAAGGCCTACTGTGCCCATCTCAGTATGCGTGATCATTGGGTGCTGAGGTGCATGAGCAGATGTCTCGATCAGGTGGTCAGTCTGAAACTAAACCCTCAGTGTTTAATCCCCAAGAAAGCTTGAGCTGTTAATGAAGAATAAAATGTTGAGAAACAGTTTTTTAAGAACTGAAATTGTGAAAATATAATATTAATAATGAAATATAATATCAAACTATATGAAAAGAACGCTTATTCTTATCTTTTTTATAATATATAAGGGACATTATATAAGTTAAATCTTAAGAATTACATTCGAACTTTTTCTGACAGTTTTAATACTATGTTGTACTGATGATATTGTTTGGGATGGTATGGTTAAAGTTTACATTATTTCATACCTCTGGTTATTGACTAACGAAGAACATAGTTATTGAAGATCATAATTATTAGTCAAATGTTTTACGTGAGGTCTAAAAAAATCAATGTTACATAATGAATTATTTCTGACGTACAACAATGAAGTACCTAGAAAAAAGTCCCCTTAATTTAAAGTAGTTAAGTAATATGAATTCTCTATTCAAATTTATATATTATAGTGCATTTTGGGAACAACAGCGTCTTATTTTGTCACTCTCTCTTCCTCTCCCTTTCGTATATGTATAACACAAAGAATGAGTGAGCGAGTGAATATTAACGTCGCATTATTCAGCTACTAGAGGGCTTTTGGTGACAGACCTCGTGATTTTGAACCATGGTCAAGTGAAGATAACGACACATGAGCTGTCACCCCCTCTCCTAACTTCCACACTATGAGAGGACTTTTAAGCATCGACAAATTTAACATGCTTCACCCTCCTAAGCAGAGGGTCTTCAGCGGTACTAGGTTCAAACTCATGACACGCCGGCCACGAGTTCGTTATCTTGACCACTAGGCTACTGCCGCCACAAACAAAGTAATCGTATGCTTCATGATTAATTTTTTTAAAAGTTATTTCGTATTGTTTTAAATGTACCATTCTTTCCTGTGCATTCGAAAAGAATTAATTTTATTCAAAATAAATTCAAAACTTTGCATGATTAAATATTCATATTTTGTTCAAATAATTACACCTTCTAGAAAATATATCAAAGTAATAAGAAATTATTTAAATAAAAAAATTAGAAAGCATTTTTTTTTTTTTTTGCCAAAAAAAAATATTTTAATTTTTTTATTAGATTTATTAGGTATTTTAAGGTTTCAAAACAAAAGACTTGCAGAAATATTTTCATGCACATTATTAGTATTATTCTTATTTATAAATATAATTATTTAAACTAAATAAAATCAGCTGGTATATGTGCTAAAACACACATGTATACAGAAAAACTAGTTACTGAATTTATAAAATTTTAATTTATGTATAATAAAAATAAAAATTATACAATGAGTACAACCATGTGTGAACTCAAAAAAGGAAAATGAAAGCAGGTGATGTCGAATATAAGCATAAACCTTGTACACAATTAATCAAATAGAATTATTCAAGAAAAAGCTCCAAATTCAAATTTCAGTTGGATCATAATTTCATCCCCAGTATAACTCAACCTCGTAATTTTTAATCTTCATACGCCCTCTGTCCCACAATATTATATCAGTTCATGAATTTAATTTTTCTCATAATAATAACAGTAAAAGAAAATACATATAGAGTGCAACATTTAAAATAAATAAACATATTAAGGTAGCAATATATAAAAAAATATTACTCCTATGTTTTATTTTCAGTGTTTAGAAAATTTCTGCGTGCAGCTTTATAGTGCGACCTTAATATAACTTTCACTCACTCTCAGATAGTTTCTGGAATTTTCAATAATTTCATTTTTGCATATATAAGTTTGTATGTAGGATCTGTAGTCTGTGATGCCTTGTGCTTTCCCTATATGCATTATTTTTTTCTTCTAGAAATGGTTTGAGGGTTCTTGAAATTCCCTTTAAGAATTTTTCTTTTTTAAAAATTTAGAATAACGCACATTTAAGAACTACAAAGACGTGAATGGCTAATCTTATGCTACCTTTTCTAACATGCCTAATTTTTTCAAGTTTTCCCGATAATCTTTGCATTTGCGTCTACTGCTTTGTTTTTCTGAGAATCAACATTAGCAAGAGATTCACCTCGGCAATTATTTTCGGATGACTGCTTTTAAATTCTTGAAGTAGTTATTCTATTACATTTAATTTGTTTTGCAACTAATGTCATTGCACTTTTCTGGAATTTTTTTGTTTTTCTTTTGATGCTGCTCCAAGAAATGAGCAGTCACAACTGGATTTTTGTTTGAAAACACTCTACTTTCATCTTACTTTTACAAAGCGTTCGTATTCATATGAAATTTCCTGATTCGATGAATTGATGAATTTATAAAAACAATTGTAGTTCGTAATCCTTAGGCTAACCTAAAAATTGAATGATGCGTCAATTGGAACACATGTCATGGAACATTAGTTTTTATTAAGGCTTCTCAATTTTTAGCTACGACGTAACTTACTCTGCTAAATCCGCCAATAATTCCTATTTAAGTATTCAATTTTTAGAATTATTATGAGATAGATTAAGTATATTTTTTATTGAAGGAAATTTCTATTATTTGTATTTTTATGAGATAAAAACAACTGAACCAAAATTTAAATTATGTCTACATTATACAGAAAGAAATTTTCCAAATGATGATCCAGAGCAGAAAGGTAAATATTCCACTCAAAAGATTCTGGAATTAATAAATAAAGTTATGATGATGTTTTTAATGAATAATTTGCCATCAGTGTCGAAATATATATATATACCTTTTATCCCATTCAGCAAGAAAGCAATTTTTATTAATATTCCTAATTAACTGCAGCGACTGTAATTTTTTTTAAAGGCACTTGAATTTTAAAGAAAATTTTGCCCTTTTTTTAATGATCTCATGTATTTGATGTCAAATTCTAGAATTAGAATCGTAAGGAGTAATTAAATAAGGTCTGTAGAAATAATAAAAAAAAAGCTCAGTTAGTTCGCGATGAAAGCTTATGAATTCGTTCTACGTTGATATTAATGGGGTCGTTAGAGTGATTAGCGAGCACTTTCAAATTAAAATGAGCTTAGCTTTTTAAAATTTTTTTGAAACAGGAAGGATTTTTTTGAATGATCTTTTAAAAAGGCAAATACTGTTAAGCCACTTACTAAATACTTTATATTATTAGGGAGCGTGAATAATTTTTTTCAAAAATGTAGGGTGATCAGTTAAAGAAAAACTTCTCATCTTTTTTAATTATAAATAATGGTGAGCTCCAGTGATGGCATCACATTCTATTACCTTAATTATTTTACTTACTACGGATTAAAACAGTGCTTAAAAGATAAACTGAATAGGCGAAAAAGGCTTTTTAAGAAAACTGACTTTGTCTGATTCTATACGAGACATAAATTAAGACGTTATTTATAGTGAAAAATTTTTCTTATTAATGTATAGCAAAGATTTCTTAAAATAAATAGTAAAGAAGAAGAAAAGAGAAAAATCTTCATTTTTTGACACTTTTGTAACTAAAATTGTTAATTTGATAATATGACACTGTTACGTTGATCAGGGTTCGAGGATTTTATGCAAATCAGTCGGAAAGAGCAAGATAGTTCTTTAAGAGCGATGAGAATTTATTGTCGAAAATCAATCCTTGAATTATAGGATTCAGTAGCAAAATTCACAGAATAAATAAAATTAGGTCTTCACACTTTCTACAGTGCTCAGACATAGCTATCAGTGTCTAAAATACAAGTATGGGAAAGATTATGCACAAGCACCGCTCGTCCTATTCAACAGCCGAGCTAATCGCTTTTCGATTCTTCACGGTCAAGATAAGATTACTAACTTCTAATCAAAGCAATATACTGACTTATCGCTAGTCAAAACAAGACTAACTCAGTTTCGACGAGCATCTCTCTATTTATAAGTCTGGCAGATCCTTCGAGAAAGATCCACTTCCGTCATAGGTCTTGAAATTAGTGGATTTTTTCACTAATTTCCAAAAGAATCCATTGGGTCCTGAAATCAAAAGTGGTCGCCAACATGGCCTACAAGTCACCAACAGGGTCGTCAAAAATGATGCCAACTTCGCTGTATTGCCAAGATTTCACCAAGTTTCCATTTAATCACTTTTATAATATAAGGAACGGCGTTGCTTGCGTATATTACAATTTTATTATAAAATAAATATAATAGAGTAACATAGATACATCCAAATACAAATTATTTAAAGTATTTTACATAAAATTCGTAACAATACTGTTAAACATTCAAGTATGGGAGTGAATTTTAAAATATTGCAAATATGATGGATCAGGGATCGGCATCCTATTAGCTGTGCTGTGCCAAACCAATCTACCAATAGGATGCAGCGTGCCACACAGTAGAACGTTTTTGAGACAATTCGATTTCAGTGGTAATGCATGTAGAGTTACAGAATGGAGGTCAATAATATAGATTTACAGCCTTATTGTATATTAATTGTAAGTCATTCAAAGATATTTCTTACTATAAAATATAACTACTTCTTCAACAAAGGTAAAAAAAAAAAATTAAATTGTACATGTATTATGTATTTTGTAAACATATTTATTAAAATAAGAAATATATACAACATAAAATATAAGTATTTCTCTTCATTATAGTTAAATAAAAAGATAACTAAAAAAATGTAATGAAAACGTAGTGCTTGCACCGCTCGATATTTATATTACCGCATAAGGGGTGTAATTAGGGACTTTCAGAGAGAGAAAGAGTTTCACATAATACTGAATATTCAGTCTAAGTTGTTTCTTTGTGGACTAGAAATTTGTTTCATATGAGAAAAGAATTTTGACAGGTATGTAGAACCAAAAGCGGAAAGCATAGTACATGCAATTTTCTCCCTTCAAGCAATTAAATCTCTCCAGAAATGATATTCAGTAATTTACAAAATAGCTGTAAATTTATCTTTAGAGTTATTTTTCAAATTTTTTCGTAATTTACTAAATGTCTGTAATTCTGAAGATGTTTGCCAAATAAGGTCCATTACAAGTTTATCAACTTCCATCCACCCAAAATTGATAAATTTGTAGAATAATGGAGAATGCGTCACTGAAAATTGCACCTCATGACACATGGGGCACGCGTGCCACAGGTTGCCGACCCCTGTGATAGATTATTTTGAACTATAAATAATAAATATTTGAAGAGCTGGTGATGTGTAAAATTTCCTTTAAACACCAATAAAAACTTTGGAAGACTTTAATAAAAATAGCTCTAAAAACAGCGAGATAAAAACAAATAATTCGTCACTCTTTTTTCTGCAGTGGTATTTTGTATTGTACTATAATCAGTATATCCTGCAAAATATGCTTAGGAAGTTGAAGAATATGTTTTAAGTTTTACAGGAGTCAGAAAAATAGCTTAGTATGTCAACATTACAAAAGGAAACTAAGTTTAATCGAGCTAATGTTACAAGTATATTATGAACAAAAAAAAATCAACACTCTTATACTATATATTTGTTTATTATCAAACTAATAAAAGAGAGAGATCACGATTTAAATACAACTTCTTTTCCAAACATAAATTACTTTTTAACAATACTGATACACAGAGTGCTTTTTGTCTTTTTTTTTAAAATTTAGTAATTTTATAGTATATTTGTACATACACTAATGTGATCAATTTTCATGGTATAATATGAAGCTTTTGACCGAATCCATTTTTATGTTGTTTTAAAATAAATTTGTCTGAATCTCTACGTGAAAAAGAGCCATACATGTAGGTTTAGATGTGCTAAGTATTCTCTTCAATTTGTTAAGCCATACATCGAAATATGGCTCACAGAAAGCTGCTTAACCTTAAGATTTGTTGAAAAAATTTATAATACTTAATTTGCTGCATTATAAATAGCTGCAATGTTAATACACTTTATTCAATACAATTATGTATAACGCATATTTAGGCAAAAGCTAAAAGATGACGTGAAAAAATTTGCTCCGAAATCTTATCATCAAAAGCTTAAAGCGGTTTCTTTTAAAAAAAGACTTTTCAATAGTACTATTTAGACATTTTGTTTTTAATTTGTTTTGTCTATTGAACATACAGTAAAAAGCCATTAGATTGTAATGGATTTTCTTATCAATATATTGATCATATAATCTGGGATTATACTCGTATATGTAAAAAACTGAAATTTCAGAAATTATCAGACATTTTTTCTGAAAGGGAATTACCATCTTTAGGTAAGGGCGATATTTTTGACTCCGAAATGCCCAAATGATGTTTTCTTCTCTCAAGGGATTTGCTGTCTTTGTCAATCAGGGCTGACGTGCCTCCAGGATGCCTTATAAATTTTTCTCTATTTTCGACCTTTTTCTTTTTAATTTCATTCCCTTCTTTGCTCTTAAAAAAACAGAGAGAGTTAGAGATTTTCTAAGATTAAAGATACAAGCTTTTATCTTATATTAATGAATGTCTGTCATAGCTTGGAGTAATATATGAATTTTGCACCTATAACACCCCAACCAAATATATTTTATTCTTATCAAGAAAGGTCCTTAAAAGCTACTGGTCTTATTTACGGTTATTTATTTAGCCTAAGCACGTCTGTAAATGTAGAATATGCTGACAAAACTACTCACAATAATCAAAATAGTTTTATTTTCCTTAAAACCCTCTAAATACATTTATTTTAACTTTTCTCAACAACTTTATTTCGATTTAAATATTTTCCCACACTCTGAGCATAAATATTTATTATTTACTAAAAAGTTAATACAAGCAAATAAATAAAAGCTTTTAAATATGAATGCTTGAGTGTTTTATGATTTTTTTATATCTATAGTTAACTTTATTCCATTTTAAATTTACTAAGAATGGACGTAAAATATAATCCATTAATTCAAAAATTATACTTTTTTTTAAATAATAAAATACTTTAATATACTATAAGATGAATCCTGACATTATTTTTAAATGGTAAATAGTTTCCTTTCTTAAAAAAAAATGCTATTGCTAACGCATAAAAAAAACTCTATTGCGAGATAAACACTCACAAAAATCGGTACTTTGAAATCATTGAAACATCCGTACCATGAAGCCATGTTAAAAACTATAACAGTAGAATGATTCCCTCAACAGACTATAAACAACTCGTATGTAAATTTAAATCCTTGAGGTGATGATAAAACCAAATTTCGTGTGTTTCTCTTTTTACGCTAAAAACGATTGCAGTCTTTCTTACTGTGAAAGCTTTTATTCCGATCTGCACTTAAAACTGGGAAGGAACTCAACGATTTTGTATCGTTACCCTGGCACACCCTGAGATTTACTACATATTTCCACGCATTTATTCTTGAATTACTACATATTTCACAATTCAGTACATACTCTGACAATGCCATTTAGTTTATCGATAAGTGCTTTTCGGTATTTCGGGGTTTCTCTATTTTGCTGTATGGATGAACTAATGGATCACTCTATTTTAAATAAGATGCAGAGCCACGAAATGATAAAAAGGTTCTTTATCCCAGTGAAAGAAAAACAACATTAGTAGTGTTTTATGAAAACGCTAAGCGCTTACTGGGTGTAAATTGTTATGCAATCTTTCATATTGAGAGAGTAATGTAATATAATAAATTTTACATTTAAACTTAAGTCTTTAATATCTTAAAAAGCTAAAAATATGGAAAAATGTCTTCGCCCTAAAGGGGTTTTAGCATAATTTTATCACATCATAAAAGTATGACACTGTTTTTGCTTAAAGATCAAGAAATGAGGAATGAATTGAAAGCGCGTTGTTGCTTATTTTTGAAGACATGTTGCTACTTAAATTTTATTTATTCCATTATTTGCCTTATTTAAAATATCTGTTTCATCGTTTCCAAAATTTGGAAGGATATGTCACTATCTAACATGTTTAACGAATATAAAGTGTTCGTAAACAAAACTGATCATATTAATTTATTTGCGTTCTACAATACATTTAGCTTGCTACAAATAATTTTTAATTTGTATTCATAAATTTTCATGCAATGCTTCAATTTATATATGGAGATACTCAAGGTATTAGTCGTTTTTATATCTTTATAAATCAGCTTTTACGCGACTTTTATATTAACTTCCTCATTGAATATTTTTAGCTTATGAATATATATAAAAGAACAATTTTACCGTATTTACTCGAATCTAAGCCGCACTTTTATCCAGTGTTAATGCTGTTGAAAATTGGGTGTAGCTTAGAACCAAAAAAAAAAAAAAAGAAATTAGTTGGATGGGACAATTAAATCAATTACATGTTCATGTATGTATTTAAAAGTTTATAATACTGGGGTTAAATAACTATTTACTTTTTTTAAGTTCTAATTATACATTTATTTTTATTTCGTAAAATTGGACATCTCGATATAAATCATTTTATACTATTTTTAATTTTTCACAAAAACTTTTTGAGAGTTTAGGGTGCGGCTTAGATTCGAATAAATACGGTAATTAACACGGGGCTTTAATTTGATACTACAGTACTAGAATCACTCAGATTTTGAAAGAACTGATGCTAAATTTGATCAGAAACTGTTTTATGTAATATGACAAAGCTAATAATATTAAATAGTTAATAATAAATCTCTCTGTCTCTACATATCTTCTGTTCAATTAATAACAAATATTTTAATTTTTTTCTGCATCAAATATTAAGAAAACATTTATATATATTGAGCCCTATGATTAATGAAAACGATTATAAATACTTTACTGAGTAAGAAGCTTTTTTTTTAGTTTTTGAAAAATATGAGCTATATTTTTTAATTTATGTATGCATTAAAATAACTTTATTACTCAGTCTATATATTTTTATTTAAACAGTAATAATATTAATAAGTTCGCATTCAAGTTCAAAATGTTGACAAAAACTGACACATAAATATCAAATAAATAAACACTAAATGTAATGCTATACAAAACTGCATGTAACCACACAAAAGAAGTTATTTATTATATTTTTTAACTTTTTTTAAAGCTTTCAAATCAGAAGGCTGTAAGAACTTATTTGAAGTATTTCAACTTCCCAAATGAGTTATCATGGTGGGAAGGGGTAGATACATTATTTTATCACGGGTAATTTTTTAAATCAAGGAATGAAAAAAAAAATCTTTATTTATATTTGTCTAAGAATGAAAGAAGCCAAATTGAGAGAATATCAGTGAAGTTACCTACATTCCATTTTAATTGATTACATCTTTTAAGGACAGGAATCAAAGTTCTGGTGTATTTTCAAAGTGTAATAATTTCCAATGTAAAAACAATTTAGAAATAAAAAATTGTATACTGGATGTTGAAACTTTTCAAGAAAATTTCTTGCGGGCAATGCAAGTATAATTTTATATTTTTAAAGTTTTTATTTATATTTATATTATTATAGTTCGGTATGAAAATTGTATTCACAGTGTTTCGGTACACACTATTTTTCCTTTATACTGAAATTTATTTATGAAGGCAACCATCAAATAACAGAGGAATATCTGATATATTGGATTAAATACTATAAATCTCAAAATGTCAGCAACATCTTTAATTTTCCAATCCTTCTTTGGAGAATGGAACAGAAAGAAAAATGAAGCGACAAAGAAAAAAAGTAATAAAATCAGTTGAATATTTTCTATTATAAATGGAAATGTTCTTTTACTCTAGTGAAAAAGATATTACTTCGCTTGCAAATACCAAGAGAATTTTGAGCTGCATATCTATTTTTCGATACCTTTATTTTTATTTGTTTTCTTTCATATAGACTTTTTTATACAGTTGAAGTTTAATATTGCCTTTGATGAAATCTTACGTATGCAGAAAATCTTGAAGAGATAGAGATGAATAGATTGGAAAACGTCCGTCGTATTCGGTTTCGGTACTCTACGTTGTATAATAATGCAACCTCCCAAATTGTTTACCTTTGTACAAAGAAGACTTATAAAGCCAAAACATTCTTCTTCACTAGATGAACTGTTTCCAGTATCTGCTTTCAAATTAATCTACAGGAAAAGATACAAAACTCTCCCATCTTCCATAGAAATGCAGAAAAGGTGAGATATGTAAATTTTTTCACAAGAATTTTAAAAGTATAATAAAGTTACCATAAAATATTCAATTCTTTTGAAGCAATAAACCCTACCAAATAGATTAAAAAGAAATCGCAGCAAGAAAATAAATTACTGTCTTCTTTTGAAGACGTTAATGTAAAGGAATAGTATAGAAATCGATTGATTGTGTGATGCAATAGAAGTCAAGCCGATGAATATTCTCAAGAATGATGTCAGTCTTTGTTCAACAGAGTGCAGAATAGGGTAGATCAAAAACGTTCTTTTCGAATATTCAAAACCTACCTATGCAGAAAAGATGTTTTCTGGTATGTAGATGAAGGGAAAATAAGATAAAAATTAATTTTTATGGGAAGTACTGCGACAAAAAAAAAGGGGGAAGAGAATTAGGTATTTGAGCTTTTTAGGATAAAAAGTCAAAGTGTTTTTTGTTAAATAAAAACTGGTGTTTTAGTTCTTTTTAATATTTATTGTAATGAGAGGGCACTCATTAAATAGTTTAAAAAATAAGGTGCATTTAACAATTTCTTTAGCATTAAATTTTTGAAAAAGCCTACTGATGAATTTTCAGTACATGGTAAAGCGAAAAATGGATAAAAACTTGAATCGGACTGACTCGACGGTGCGGGTAAAGAGAGATAATTTATGAAATGTTGCAATGTCACATTGTACTACTCATTACTCATAACTTATTTATTGTTAATCATGATTTTTAGCCAATCATATTGTAGAAATAATATAAGAATCTAAGTCACACAATTTTTCCAGTGATAATGCTACTGAAAATCGGGTGCGGCTTAGAATCGAAAGCAAAACATTTGTTAGATGAGGAAATTGAGTTTTCACCCCTTTCAAAAGGAAAAATGTAACCTTTCATTCTGGCCACTTGCATCAATGACTAATCCCATTCCGCAGTTTATCAGTAATAAGTCTATTCTAAACATCGTTGTCTGCTCGTATTTAGAATATTTTTTTATACGCTTTCTTTTATTCGCCTGAATATTAAGTTCACTATGACGTAATTTTGAAATAGGAGGTAACTTTATATGCAGAAAAAAACGGAAATAAAGCAGATGCCACTGAAAATTTGACACGGACGAAACAAATATGCGCGTCGATGGTGTACACAAAATGATATTATATTTGCTTGTAAATGTTCACACACACACACAGTCTTTAATATATATATTTTTTACATTCTATAATACATTCTCTTCAAAAAATGTTGTGTAACAAATGCATTGGATGGCACGTAAAACGACATCGTGTGGAAAAATGGTGAGACCAGCACCAATTCTGAAGTCAGCTGTGAAAATAGGAGTGAGACGAATCATTTTCGAAACATGATACTGACGGTTAGAGTAAATAGTGGTTCATGTATGAATTTGAAAGTTTTTAATAATGGTAAAATAAAGTAATTACTAACTTGTTATTATTTCTCATCAAAAGTTTTTCAAAAAAAAAAAAGTCTAAAGTATTGGATATTGATGAACTTTTACACATTTTTTAATTTTTTCCCCTCAAAAACGTGTGAAGAATTGGGGGGGGGGATTAGAATAGATAACATCGATGGCGGCTTAGATTCGAGATAATACTGTAATTATTTCGAGTCTAAAATCTTTTAACCAATACTAAGTTTTTTTTTCCATTTTTTAGAAATTTCAACCCTTTTGTGACAATATTAAAGTTTAAAATTATTTTTAAAAATTATTTTTTTTCTAATCTCTATACCATAGAGCATCTTTTCATCATAGGTATAGGTTCCGATTAATAATATTTTTCTATCCATATAACCATGATTCACACAAGTGCACATGGCCAGTGTCACAAATTTCAACTTCATTTAAAACCATGAGGCGGGTTGCAGTGGACGTTGAGAATAACACATGAAATTCTTGAAATATTTTTTTTTTTTTTTTTTAAAAAATCGATCCCATTCATAGCTACCGAGTATATCTTTCTAAAAAACGAATGCCATACGATTAAACTGTATTGAAATAGAAACCTTGATGGAACAAAAAGAAAGGAAAGCAAGGGAAGAAAAAAAACTTCAGAAAAAAATACCTATTGGATCGGATCTTGGCATCTTAAAACTAGAATCACGTTTTGGAGTTTAGAATCTTCGAAAGAAGGCAGAGAATAATTTCTTGGGTTTGTTTTGTTCGAAAAAGGCTTAAGCATTCGACGCACATTCGACAGGACTTCATTCCCCCTCTGCACCAACACCCATCCACTCTGACCCAGCTGATGTCGAATTCTCTTTAACAGAAAATCGAAAATACAGACCAGTTATAAAGCTCTCAAAGTTTACGGCCTTCTCGCAACCTTTTCGAACTAAAGGTTGAGAAAAAAGTAAAGAAGTAACGCTCTTTTCTTCATTTCGAGTTGGATTTTATTTCTTTCTTTGCACGCCCGCTGGAACTTTATCTTACTCGATGAAAAAGTAAAGGTAAGGAGTAGGTGTGGATGTGTTTCCTTCCGTAAGAAACAGTTCATTCACAATTTTTGTCCGAAGTTTTTTGTTTCTTGGCCACTCCCCAAGTGTATATGTGAGAAACATTACGTACAGGTAACTTTACCGGCTTATTTTAGTTTTCGTGTTTGCGTGCAGGGAGAAATGTTTACTTTTTAATAGAGATGAGATGTTTCAGGTGCGTGTGTTTACAACTTCCACAACAGCACAATCAGAAAAAAACACGGTTAGCACGATAAGAATTAATGTGTGAACGAAAAAGGCTATTAATCGAAATCTACTGTCAAACTCGGTTAAAGAAAATTGCAGACTGCTATCTTAATATATGTTAACAATTCAATTTTCTTCGGTTTAAAATACTGATCGTTATCGATGTCTTATTTAGTTGGTATCTGTATAAAATGAAGACATCAAAACTATATTTTGAAACTTGTGTTATTGTTACCAACATAAACAGTATAAATAAAATGTTTCACATTGTTATTAATAGTTGTATAATTAGGTATTTACATAAAAAAAGGACTATGAATTATTTATATTTGATTTAATGCCATTTACTAGGAAGAATATTTCTGGAAAAGGAAGAATATTTCTGGAAAAGATGTTGGCGAAATTATTATTCAAAGCATTTTTGGCTTAGGAGAATGAGTCATTTTTCATATGAAATGGTCTTAAATAGCAAAGAAATGGTAAAAGAGACTGGCTCATGTTTTTAAATAAAAGGGACCAGTAAAAGTTCTAAAAAGATGCATCATTATAAATTACCCAAACGGAAGTATTTTACTGAAATTTATTACAACTTATATTTTCTAAATGAAATTTTCTAGAAAAAAGTTCTTTATTGTACAAAGTATCTGAAGTAAATCAGTCGTTAAATTGGTTTATATTGTAGTAATAAAGATAAAAATGAAGAGAGAAAATTGAATTGTTGAAATATAGAAAAGATATTTTTAGCTGATAAGGGGGTGGAATATATATACAGTTTCTTAAGCAAAATTTCTGTCATAGTAAGTTGTTTTAAAATATTAAAAAATTGGTACTGTAAAGTCAAGACTCAAATTCACATTATATTTTTTTTTATATAATGAGATTAAAAACAATCTTATACAAAATAACCATAAAACCATTTTGGGCCCGCTGGTATTTACATTTTGAGTGGTCGCAAGTAATGTGAATCTTTTGACTCTATATCATTACTTACGAAACTATTTTTCAACATTTAAGATTGAATCAATCTGTTTTTAAGTCACAATCAGTTGACTAATGTTGTAAAGCTTGGCTGTGTTGTAAAGCTTGTTGTAAAGTGTGGCTAAAATATTTTACATTTAGAATTATCTTTTTCTTGTTTTCGGTGTTTCTAAAAATATATCATTTGCAAATGAACTCTAAAATAATCACTCTCTCTCTATTGAATTGTCTATCCAAATAACGTATAAGTACTTCTTATGCGCGATGTATAAGATATTTATACCAACTTACTGGGAGAAGGCTTTTAAAAACAATTTTAAACTTTTGAACTTGAGCTATTATGTCACGAGCTGACTTTCAATCAACTACACTTTAGACTTTTATTTTACGCTTACACAAATTACAAACAATAGCTACTTTAGTTTCACATAATTAGACATTAAGCTGTATATACGAGTATGTTATGCTTTTATGTTATGCTACTTTATGCTTTTTTCAATTGCTAAGAGATTACTTTTAGCAGTATTTTTATATACTTGTGTATTGATTAAGTTTTAGGTAGTGATTAAAAAAAGATGTGGTTATCGAGAAAATTAATTTTTTTTCAGAATTTTATTTATACTTTTTTTCTGGAAAATTAAAAACCTTCCATTGAAATTTGTTATAGGTCCATTACAATTAATAATATTGAATGAATCCAAATGTTTGGGTTAAAACACGAACAACGCGTAAGTGAGTGGTATGTGCAGATGTGAAGAGATGTTTTCTTTTTTTTTTCAGAAATCAACTTTTTCTGAAACACTGAAATTCTCTGAATTATTTTATAATTGCTATTAAAAAGCTGAATTTTAATCTTCAATAAAATCAAATTTTAAAATTGACTTTTCTGATTAAAATAAATGCTTCTTTCAGTTTTTTAAGCACTTTGCCACTAAAAATCTTTAATCAAAAGAATTTTTAAATTACTCAGACTTTAAATCCCTTTTCCAGCTTTCGGAATACTTTATAACAAGGGTGTCAAACTCAAAGACCAACTTGGGCCAAGCGAAAAAGGTTTAACTTTAGATGGGCCTAAAAAAATCAATATTAATAGATAAAGTTTATTTCGAATAATATATTTTAATAAACATATATAAAAGAGCAAGAAAAATTTAATGTTTATTGGGTCCTGATAGTTGACAACTCTTTTCTGCTACTATCTTTCCTATTTCGAGAGAAAATTTGTTCGCAGTAATTACTTTCAAAACTGACCCAAAGTGAGAGTCAAGGTTACTATTTCTAACAGAAGACATATTTCCTTTCATTACTAAGAGTTGTGAGCGACTTACTCCTGAAGTCTCTCCTTCACCGTCTTACCTACCTAAGGGTAGGGGAGGAATGAAAGCAGAACCAGAGACTTCTATAAAAACAATTATTTATTTACTCAAACACACTAACCAATAACAATTTATTCTCAAAGGAGTAGTAGAGAGAAAGCAATGATTAAAAAGCAAATATGCTCAAGTAACTTATTTATCTCAACCTAATCTAACGTGGATTCCTAACTTTAAATCTTCTAATTCAACCCAGTGTCCAAACACCACTTTTAATCCTTGCATGCAAAAGTCAACTTTATTCAATCTCACCTGCGTAGCGAATGTAGCAACTTTTACCTCCTTCTCCTATAATTACAAAACTCTGACTTTATATAGTCGAATTAATCTGTATATTTCGGTTTCTTATTGAGAGGGATGGCTATGAATTAAAAGAGAATGCTAGCTCAAAGATTCCCCAAGAAGATTAGTGATAGGATACGTAAAGATCTGTCACAAAGTAAATACTCGCACTGATAAGTACTTCGAGACATAGAAATAATTTCATGTGCGAATTTTCCTGTATTTTCAAACGTGGCTGGTAAATGTTTGTAAAATTCAGGCACATCCAATACAATGAATTTTGTCTTCAAATTTGAGTCTTATTGAATCTCGATCTCCTCCTTTTGCATATAACTGGGTATTGAGTATATTTATTGAGAAAATCGAAGAAAACAAACAAAATTTGTCTTCCAAAGAATTAAAATATTTAAATCTTATTTGAAATTCAGTTCTAAGATTTGAATTTTTTTTTCTGTGTATTTTTCATGCAATGCAGTATCATCTAAAGATTTATTCATGCTTCATCATTGCAAAGATTGTACATTATTACGTGCTAATATATTAGCCGGGCCGCATAAATGCTCGTTGCGGGCCCCATGCAGCCCGCGGGCCACGAGTTTGACACCCCTGGTTTAGAAGGTAATTATTGAAATTCAAGCTTTAGCTTCTGTTCTGCCGGAATTTTGAATTCCTTAATTCCTTCCTTACTTATATTTTCCATTAACTTTAAAACCTTTTATACAACAATTACTGGCAGCATTTGCCCTATTTCAATTGAAAACGTTAAACAAAGCCGAAAAGTGGCTTGGAAGGGTATTCCTCCCCATCTCCACCCCCATTCCATCGGCGCTACGGCGCAACAATGGCGAAATTCAGTAAACAAGAGGGGTTCACCATAGTGATATGAAAAAGGAATTTTCTTCTAAGAGCTAAATTAAGAGAGGGAAGTCCCCCATTAATATGGGGAGATTGAAAGAAAAAAAAGAATAATAATAGAAAAAAAGAGAAAAGTATATGCGCGAGGAGCTTTAACTCGAAAGGGATTTCTCCCCTTCGTGATTAGTGGCGCAATTAAGAATGGATAAGATTACATTTCCACCCCTTAGTTTTGTAAAGCTTATTTATTCGAATACAGCTGTGACAAGAGTAAAGGAAAGGGAACGAAGCAAAAAGACGCTTCACAAAAAAAAAGGCTTCATTGCAGCATCAAGCAGATTAAACAGAGCTTTGGGAGAGGGAAGCAGAAACAAGAGAGAGAGAGAGGAAAGAGCGAAATCTGAAACAGGAGCATTTTCTGCAAGTATATATGGATATTTCAGTCGTTTATTGGATAGTAAAGAAATCTTTTTCCTGGGAAATGGCATCTTTAAAAGACGAAACAAAAAAAAGTAATATGGATTCGAATAATAGGAGTTTTTGAAACGCAAAATTGCTCGCATTCTTGAAAGCTGTGATTCAATATGCACGAAATTGCGCAACTGAAAAACAAACTGAGAAAATCGCAGGTGGTACCTTTTTTACGCGTAAGCCTGAGAATTATCACGAGCAATAGGCAATCTTTTAAGGGTTTTTTTTTTGTGTGTCTGTGTATTTTTCTCTCCACACAAACGTAATTATATTTCCTCTGTTTCAAGAATTGTATTTCGCTCTAGCCAGCGACATAAAGTATTTATATTGCCTATTTAGTTTTATTCTTGTTCGTTGTGAAAAAGTCTCAGAAAACGAAAACTGTATTCTCTTTCTATAAGTCATTTTTTCTTTTTTAAGAAAGAGCAATTTGATAGTTTAGTGGCTGGATTTAAAAGTGAGCGCTAGTTTTTATTCTGCAATCGTTTTAAAAGGAAATCGTGAAAAAAATAGTTCTAATTTCAAAATTGCATAAACATTTGTATACCTTCACCATTAATTACTATAAAAACAAGATTTTGCTAATTTTATTAAGTTCTAAAGTAATTATTTTAATTAAGGATTAATAGTTAAGCACGGCTTAATAGTGATTTAACCCTTTATATATCCTGTTAAAAAATGGTGAAAAGATTAAAAAAAATTACTATCTTATAAAATATACAATAAATGATACATATTTTTTAGATTAGTTTATGTTTTTATTGGTCTATTTGGGAATAATTATTCGGTGAATTATTTATTTACTTAAACAATTTGTTTTTATAAATCTCGAAAAAGTAGGTTTTATTTCATTGAAATTCAATACTTATTGTAAAATATTTGCTTTTGATGGAAGCAATAAAATCTTTTTGAGAATGTTAAATACTTTTGTTACGAATTTAAGATAATTTTTGCTGTTTTTTAGTAAAGATACTGGAATATTGCTAATCTTTTACTATTATTATTATTAATTAAACTATACATAAGATAATAATAACAATAATACTATTTCTCATAATTACAATATAAATATTCATATTATAACAAATAATTATACTAAAATATTTTTTTTCTAATTTACTATAATTTTTATGAATCTTTCTTGGATTATATTGCATTTTAATTGAATTTTTCCAACTGTTAAAATATTTTCAGAAATTTTTGGTTGTGATTAATACTGATATGCTGTTATGTGTGTGGTCAATTAGCAACTGTCATTACAGAAAGTAATTACGCAAAATAAAATAATCTCTAATATTTCAAAAATTAAATTTTGTGAAATTTATGATACTAATTCTTTTACATAAGGACACAAAAAATGATACTCAATAACACAAATATGCGATTATCTTTAATTATACATATTTATGGGAATTTCTGAAACTAACCACTTTAGTAATGCTTCTGAAATTACGTCCGGAGATTTTCTTTAAAGAATAATATGCCATAATATTTCCTTTATATTGAAAGTAGGACAAAATCAGTTTTTAAATATTATGAAAAAAAATTCTTTAAGCATATTTTTTTTCAAAAATAAATATTATAAAAAGAAGAGAAATCGCAAATTGTTAACCAAACTCTATGAAAACAGAATAATTCAGTTTTGTTTTAATTGTAACGTAATTCTTTTTCAAGTTTTTAAGAAAAATTAAATCAAAGAAATTTATGATAAGCATATACTAAATTGAATTTTTTTAGCATTATTTATAAGTATGTTTAAAAAAATCAATCGGAAAATTTCTAACGTTTTTTAAAACTTACTTAAGTAAAAAAAAACAACCTAATGCTAAATCATAGTTTTTCTGATGTTTATGCTTATTTAACTCTGAAATTAAGTTATTATTTTTAAACAAGAAACTTAAAAGAATTTGTAACTCCAGGATCTCACAATATTCTTTATATTCAACTTAAGAATTTGTTACTAATATAAATGATTTTTTCAACACAATTTATACCGGTATCCTTTAACATCTTAAATGGTAACCATTATAGTTTTTAAATTGCTCCTTTAATTCGTAAACTAAACTATAAATCATCAATCGTTTTACTTATCCGTTAGTATAAAATAGCTCTCATCCAAATAAGCTACACAAAAGATTAAATTTATAGATAACGATAACTCGCATCTAAGTAAACATGCAAAACCAAAAGATGGGAAACATGCATCAACAATCTAGTTACCGCAATTTCATTCAAGCATTTATCAATCTCATAACAAGTTAATAATTTGACTTCATTTTCACTCATTATTAAGAAAGTAACTTTTCTTTTCCGCGACTTGTAAGATGAGACACTTTTGCAGAACGGGGACACTAAAAATAACCCGAACTGCAAGTGTCAAGAGCAAAGGTTACTGTCTGCTATGTATCGGGGATGCATTAATTTTTTGAAATCGCCTATAATGACACGCTGTTTACAGGCTTTAAGTAGCACTGGAGTAAAATGTCGCGAAGCCTGATTACACATGAAATTTAGCAGTTCATATCAAACAAGAATATTCGTTGCAGGCGACGTACGGAGATCTTTATGGCTACTCTGAAGGGGAGATAAGGGTAGTTTTAAGTGAAAAGGAGGGGGTGTTGCATGATTTTAATGGGATCCACGCTTGACAGCTGTTTTCAAGTGTCAACTCCTGCTGACTGGGTTAAAGCAAAATTGGCTTTATCTAGGACTGGGTTCGTTTGGGTTTTTTCAGAAATTTTGTAAACAACTGGGCTTGAGGGGTATATGTAGGGATGCAAAGATTATTTTGGAAATAAGAGTGAAAAAATGTGATGAAGGGAGCAGAAAAAATAGTTTACATTTTAAATAGTTTTTAGTGTGTTTATATATATATTTATGTATAAAACAGTAAAATTTAGGTAAACAAGAAATTAAAATAAATGTTATTATGGAAAAAAAAAATTTATGATAAAAAAAGATGAAAAGTATTCTTTCGAAAAATGTTAGTGTAAATTTAATTTGAGGTTTCACTATTCGCTATTTGAAAAAAAAGTAGTAATAATTTAAAATCAATTGGATACATATTGAGAGCATGGATAAATATTCAGACTAAAGAATAGATTTTATTGATTCATCTGATTCAAACCTTAAACATTATTTTCTTGAAAAAAATTTTACAATAGAAAGCTACTTTTTAAAAATTTGTAAAATATGAATTTTTCACCTATGAGTTTTCTTTTATAAGTCGCACAAATATGGAAAAGTTGGTTTTAATACCATATAACTAAAAATAACAGTGTAATGATCAATAACATATAAAGTGATAAATTATGATCAATAACTTATATTTTCTTCTGGTGTTGAAGCTTGTTATATATAATTTCGAAAAAAAATTTCCATTAAAGCTGAGGTTATTTGTTTTAAAAATTTGTTTATTAAAATGTTTTGTTAGGAGATTTAAAACTTATTGTAACCATTATTTTATTTACTTTTTTTATTTGTTTCTTGTTTTTAATTGTCAAAATCATTTCTATAGAAGTTCAACTATGAATGCTTCTTGAAGTACTATATCAGACTCATTCATTGCACTGATAGAAATCTTAAATTGAAGTACACTCAAAAAAACAAATATAATGTCACCTGCGTTGTAACTTCAAATAGTAATTAGAAACAAACAGATCCTCTAACGTAAAGAAATTATTCTTTGCTGAACCATGAAATAATATCAAAATTAAAAATGAACAATCAAATCTTAAGCTACGATTCATCTAAGGAAGATTCGAATAGAATATTTAATTATAGAAAAATTAAATAGTTGTTACCTGTGGAAGTTAAAACTTCATCTTTGCAGTGTTGAGTTTAAGTGAAACTCAGAGAGTCTTGTTTATACACTTCGATGGAATTTTTAAAAACTTAATAGATAATTGGTAATTGATTATACTTTTTTTCAGTATACAAGGATATCAAAAAACTCTAAATATATAGTCGCTTAGTGATACCGGCAGACCCATATATGTAGTTAGTGATACTGCCGATATCACTGATTTCTTAATTTGTTGAAAACTTGTTATGAAATTTTACAGTACACTTTTTAGTTTTCAGCAAATGCATCCAAAAAATATATCTTTCTGTTTTTAAATAGATTTTTCAAATTTATCCCTTCTTTGATTAATTGATGCTCTATTTTACATTTCTCACTGGAATTGACACATAACTAGACTTTCACATTTGTCACTCACCAAAATATTCAGTAAATAATGTTAGAACGGTAATCTCGAGGATTGTGAAATTGCACGAAGTCCGTCACCAATAGTTCTTGTGTTGCGTTAGATCGTGACGTTGATAAACACTCACTCCTTCACACTCAGATTGTGATAGTAATTCCTGAGATTCCACTTCTATATATCTACTTTTCAAATCCGACGTGGTTGTAAGTGTTACAACCGTGACAAATCAAAAATACAAGATCGTTAGCTCACAAAATGTTGACTGTCACAGTCTTTGCACTATAATCTACATTTTTCTCTCACTCATTAATTAGTTTTATATAATCTCATTTTTTTTAAGGCATCCGACTACGTTCGAAACCCTGATTTTAAAAAAGTGCCTAAATGAATAATTTTCATGATATTTAGTGTCACTTATATTAGAATACATCTATAAAATTGTTTTAAGGACACACATTTTGACAAAAAAAAAAAAAAATTATTTAAATACAATATATTGACAAAAAATTAACTTAGAATAATCTTTTTTTCAAAATGTTCTCCTTTTATAAAAAAATGCTTCTAAAATAATAATATTTCACGCGCGCGTTTATATAAAATAAAGACTTCTACAGAGAGTCTGAACTAGGATTTTTGAAAAATTCACATTATTTTCAGAGTTACCGCCCATCGAAATATTTATCGGCGTTTTTTTCTTAAAATTGCTCCCTTCTGTTGTCGTAAAATATGGATAAACCCACTTCTGAGTTATATATTTCAAAAGTTCTAGTTGAGCCTCTGTAGAGAGGTCTGAGCTATATACAGGCAAAATATTATTATAATAGAAGCATTTTTCACAAAAAGAGAATATTTTGAAAATGGGTCATTCTATCTTCATTTTTTTGTCAAAATATTGTACTTAAATAATTTTTTATTGTAATACTATTCTTAAAACAATTTCATATACATTTTCTAATCTAAGTGACACTAAATATCATAAATATTATCCATTTACACGCTTTTACAAAATCACGGTTCCGAACGTAGTTGGATACCTAAAACGCGTGTTTCTTTTGTAAGAAAGTGTCAGTTAAGACGTCCAATAATATCACAGAAAATCCTATATTAATTTCAAGATAGAAACCTCCCAAGACACATTAGAGTGCTTTGAAGAATTCCATGGGGGAAGAAATATATATATGTTACCACTAAAGTACAGAAATCAGTTAATCAGCTGATTAGCTAGGTAATCTGTACATTAACTAGAACGATCCTTTTAAGTACGAAAAAATGTTTCATTTTTCAAATTATCTTGGTAATCTGTGAATTACCTAGTTAATCTACACATTACATACTAGACACTCATTAATCTTCAAAATACTTGCTAGGCACTCTTCAAAGCGAAAATAAGACCTTTTGTGGGAAAACAGGAACGTTTCTGTACGCTGAAATTAAATGTTGTTTATTTATTTTTCGAAATCTAAGGAATTACGTTAGTATAATCAAGCAAACAACAAATTAGTTGATATAATAAATCATCAATCAGCTGAAAAACTGTATAATATAATGAATCAATAATATTATTACTGTTAAGGAAATGAATTTGCAAAGCATGTGATAAAATTATGCTTACTTATTAGTGCAATCTAAAGATTGGTGACACTTTGAATTTAGTGAGCTATAATTTCTTTTAAGATGATTGATTTCTTTATCGGAATGTGCAACTGTACTTTGCAATATTGGAACTTTGAACACTTAATTTGTCCCTCGAAAATACTGGTCGTTGTAATTAAATATATTATAAATTAATTCAAGAAGTCTTTTATCGAATACATATATTGTCTTTGCACTCTGTTTCTAAATGTTGAGGATAAATTATTCTGTGATGTGAATCAACGTTTTCAATCAAAATTCCTTACAAAAAGGAAATGAGAGGAACAAACTTTTAAACTTTAAACGACAAAAAACCCCATCTAATGTGAAGATTACCTAGTAAAAATGCTAAAAATTCTTGATTGTGCACTTACACTGAGTAAACCAGTTAATCTGTAGATTAGCAACGTAATCGCTACATTAGCGGCTTTGGAGCTTTGACGGGGATATATATATATATATATATATAAGAAAGATGTGTGATGCTCTTAAAACATGCAAATTGAATTATTATACTCCTTATATGAACTATATAAGGGTCTCACATGTATAAGCAATGCAAGTCCCTAAAATAATTTTAAAAATTTTGCGTGTTATATAAATTAAATGAGCGATGCTTCGTAAGGTAAGATAAAACAATTTTGTTCTTTTTTTATTCTTATGGAAATGAGTACACTATGCTATTACATATACCGAGTATAATTTAAAACGCTGATTGATTTAAATATGAAATATCTTAAGAATATACTTAAAAAGAATGTAAACACCAAGAAAATGTATTAAAAATAAATTTTACCAATAAAATTAATTTGTATTTCAAAAATGCCTCAGATAATACCCGTAATATATATATATATATATATATATTGTTTACTTGACTATATAATTGATAAGGAATTATATGAAAAAATACACCGTATACTTACTTTACTGAGAGTATAAGATTATACACATTAATCAGCACAATAAGAATCTGGAAAAAAAATGAATTAATGCAGCAGCAGCTAAGCTGCATTTCTATACAAGCTTAACGAAAGCGGGCAAAATCGAAGCTTAATGAAGAGAAGGGGTAGGGGAAGAAGACATGGTGTTTTGGGGATGCAAATTACAGTGAAGGAATGAAGAACTGGACTTCGTTTTATCCATCTTATTCGGATTATACTGGAATGGCTGTGTTACCTTGCATAATTAAACACGTATTCTCTGTCTTAGATTAACGTCATGAATGTTTCATGAACTCTCTTTATATCGAAATAAAAGAATAAAAGCTCAACGATTTCTCTCTAAGCAGAAAAATATATCTGCATACTGCTCCCTTGGAATCACGAAATTCTTTTCTTCCGGGTTTCGTTATTGAAGAAATTAAGAAATGAAGAACTCTTGAAATTAGATGCGAAAAGTAAAGTATGTTAAAATGAGATAGTAACTTGTCTTTTTAACTTTTGTGTCAGAATAAGAGATAATCTTTTTACCAACTCATTTTGTTGTCTCAAAATGGAAAACTCATTCTAAATTAGAATGGTCGAAAGCAATTACAAGGAGTTACTTGACAAGGTTAAGGAAAGTGTTCTAATTTTTTTATGATTTATTGACAATGTTTTTTTTCTTATTGAGTTAAAAAAATAAAAGATATTTTTATATAACACAATATTTAATCCAAAAAATATTTTGATTCTATATAACGCTGGAATAAGTTACATGTAACTGAATATATTTTTAATTTATTGTGATTCATGTTTTTTCCCTTATTTATTGTTAAATTTTAAATTTAAAGGAGATTGTATACTATATTTTCGGCAATTTTATTACACGTTTAAGACGTTAAATGTTTTTCGAAGAATTTACTTTATATTTATTTATTTTCTTTTGCTTTATTTAAAACCAGTTAATATTTTAACTGAAAGAGAGAAGGAGTTTGCTTAAAACACTTTGAGACTGCTAAGAAACTGCACTGTGCTTTTGTGGCTGACCATATTTTTCGTAAATAAAATAGCTATAACAATTCCAATTTGCGATTCACACACACACATACGCGCGCGCGCGCACGTAACATTTCCTCGGGAGCTCACTTTAGTTAAGAGCGGAATTTACAGCCTTAGAGATACCTCAGTGATCTTTTTTTCTCTCCAATGGTGATTATAGTTTTACACACAGACGAGTGAAGTGCCCCCGGGATACTCAGGTGATATTTCTCTTTTTTCGACCTTGCTTATTGACCAATATTTACCTTTTACTTTTTTATTTCGACTTACATCTAAATCATAGACATACATGTTTCAATTATTTAAGCAATATATATAAGCTCTTAACTAATAAAATCATCCCAGGAACCTATTTACAATGACGCGAAAAATAATGATCTTTCTAGCGTGTTATTTCTGGGAGAAAAAGTTTTTAAATGTATTTTCCAAGCATTAGAAATGTCTTTTGTGAATCTCATTTTTCAAAATATTTTTATT
>BMAV01017016.1:1164575-1215236 GCA_019973955.1 Trichonephila inaurata madagascariensis | reverse complement strand
TATCATTGGTAATCATATGAAACCGTTTACTGATGCAGAAATTGTGATTCTTAAATGCTTCGAATTTAGAAAAAATCAGCGACAAAAATAAAAAAATAATAATTAAAAAAAGCAAAATAGGAGTTTTAATATTTTGATCAATTTTCACATTTTAAATTTTCTATGTTATCTTGGTCTTAAAGCATTCCTCCCTCCCCCTCCCCATTCCATTAATCTTCAAGTTGCAGCCCGCGTGAAATAGCCATCATATGTATGCGGCCCGGATGAAATAACTAACATATGTATGCGGCCAGGCAGGAAAAAAGGTTGAGTAACCCTACTCTGAAACAACACAAAGGCTATTGGAGACAGACCTCGTAATTTTGATCCTAAGTCAAGTGATTCACCAAACTACCACATCAAACAGAATGGAGGACTTTGAACTGAACAGAGATTTAACGTAAATCAGTCCCTTCTACACGTCGGGTCTTCAGTCGCACCAGAACTCAAACCTACAAAACGCATTCTTAAGACAGGGTAGTAATACTTTATATAGAGTAAAATAAAATAAAACAATAATTATAATTTTCCTAAAAGATAAATGTTTTAAGATTCCACACAAGAGTCATCCCCTGAGAAAAGAAAAACCCTTTACAAAAAGTTATGCTTTCTTGATCAAATAATATTTATAACTAATATATTATACTGTAATGAATATAAATGTGTACCATTTTTACATGATGTGGAGACATTATGTACTTAATATTATTTTAATACAACATACATTGGCATGCTCAGAATTTACATATTTAATCAAATTTCTTTAAATGTACAGAGTAAAAGCCAAAATTGATGCTTTCGAAGAAAGATACTGTGACAGTTTGGGAGAATTAAACAGTAGCGTGAAACTTAAGAAATTAAATTATTGATTTATTACGTCTGTTATTAATTTAATTAATATTAAGTGTTAATTTTACATTTGGGGGGGATATAAATTATTCAAACTATGGGGTATTTCAATTCTTCAGAATATGTTATTGGCGAATAAGGAGGTAAACACCACATTTCTTTTCAAGTGTTTCAAACGGACTGTCTCTCCACTCTCTTGGGGAGGGGGCAGTCCCTTCAAAAATTTCACTCCAGGCTCCAGCTCGCAGTTAAAATCCAGCCGTTGGTTTTTCCACTGTCATTGGTTGTCGGAGAGATGTCAGATGAAAGGACCTTGCATTATTTTAAGGGTGTACGTGGGGAAATGAATGGCAAAATGCTATCTGTATAGGGAAGTCGCTCTTGTATCTATGAGGCGGGAAAACGTTACAATACAAATTTTCAATGTCGATTATGTAAGCGTATAGATTTTGCATCGGGGGGGAGCCCCTTTAGGTGTCGTTCTGATCACATGACTTGACAGAAATAAAGCTGGCCAGGACTTCGTGATAATGAACCCTCGGATGCCTTGACAAGATAATAATTTGTGATATTCATATTCAAAGTATTAACTTCTTAGTTATTTTATAACATATAATCATATATTTTTAGCATAGAATATCTAAGAATTAAAAATAAGAGGATTTTCTCCAACATATTGATATTTCAAAAAGCAAATTGAAAGGATCTTATTACTTAAATACAGCATTTATGTTTCCTATCAGCAGATATTCGGATATTTTCATTTACAAGACACGTTACTGATAATGGTATTTGAAATCTCTCATTAATTTCAAACTTAGACAATTATTCAAGAAGACTTTTCGACTAATAGCGCCTTATTTGCTTGAACTAAATCCTGTTTCGCTTTGTCACTACTAATAAAAGTTATCAATGTACATACTTAAAAGTTTAATACTCAATTTTATATTAATCTTAAAACATAAACATAAAAAGAAAAGAAGGTGTGCATTCACAAAGGTTGCATTCAAAAGTTGGATACATTTTCAAATTAAACACACAATAAAATAAGTTGTTAGTCCCCCTAAGAATTACCTCATGAGAGGTTCTGGTTCTGCATTTTCTGCATGTTTGGTAAATGCACACATTTTAAGAGAAATGCATTCAATTACTTAAGCAATGTGGAAAATTAAATTACGTTTCCTCAGCAGAAAATCTCAATCTAACATTTGCTTTTAACGAAATATTTTTCGGTTCATATCTTGCAAAAGAAACAAAAATATATATAAAAAAAACACAAAATAATTTCCTCGTGGCATTTCGTAAGTGCTTATAAAAGTCATTTTAGCCATTCATTCGTATTTTTTTTCGACAAAGCCTTTTCTATAGCAGGATTATTTGATCCTAACTCATTAACGTAGAATTTGAGAGTACAAGTACCTAAAAAGAAGTCCTTTCTAAAATGAAATGGGAATGATGTAAGTAAATGATTTTTTGAGAAAAGAGTTTTATTAATTTTTGGGACTTCGTATTAAATTCTAATGCTTTTTTCTTTTACTTTTAATACCTGGCTAAACAACCTTCTTTAACTTTACATTTAGTTCAATTTAATAATTAGACTTATATTCTATTAAGTGTCTTTTTGATAACTATCCAATTATTTTTTTTCTGAAAGTTGTATAATATGTTTTAAAACAATACAACAGCTATACAAAATTAATATTAATCCTAATTTTAAAAGCAATCTAAAAAAAATTATACGATGCGTAATTTATAATAAGTTTTTGATTTTAAGACTAGATGAAAGTACTTTTTTGGTAGAGAAATCTCTCAATTGTATTTAACAGTCCTTAAAGTTTCCATTCGGTATTGGAGTTGAGGAAAAATACCTTTGATTTTAAATAATTAAAGTTTATTTTATTTTTAATTTTCAAAACTGAAACAGAGCAAAATGCACAAATTAAAAAAAAAATTGTATAACTTTGCTCTTTTTTATTATATAACTTTACTCAATGGCGTGACAGCCCATGAGGACCAAGGCCTACTGTACTCAACTGAATATACCTGACCTTGGACCCTGGGGTGCATGAGCAGATGTTCCGGTCAGGTGGTCAGTCTGACGCGATTTTTATTATATACATATGCATATATATATGAAATGATACAGAGATTTAGCTTAAGCATTTTGTTGGATGGAATCTATTTGTTGTAGTTGTAGAAAAATTGAGGAGGCATTCATACGTTAAATACAGTTGAATTTGTTTTTGTGCGGTAGATAGGGACCGCATAAAAAAATCGCACAAAAAATATTCAAAAATTTCATAAATTCTTACATATAACAAACTAATTCGTGGAAATACTACAAAGAACTTTTTTTATGCGATGGATAGGGACCGCATATAAAAAAAGTCGCAATTACAAAATATGCCAATTATTTACGAAATTTATGTAAGAGTACTTCCATAACAAAATAAATAATTAAATACTACACATGGAAACATTTTAAAATCATATAGTTTTTCATTGTCTGTACGGATAAGTCCTTATAAAATGCACATACATAATTCATCTCTAATCATGGCAATCCAAAGTCCTGTAATGAATAAGTTCAAAATCGCTTTCTTCACTGGAAGGTGCAATTTCAATTGATTTATTTTTTGGCAACATAAAGTAAGAGATGAGTTTTTGTGACGAAGGATGGGTGGTCAGTTTTCTTGTAAATGTCACGATAACCAGCTATACATGATTGAAGCCCCTTTTGGAATTTTATACTCCTTTCTTAACTGGTATCTATTTTAAGAAAATGCTTTTCCAATTTGTTAGAAAGCTGGATCCCTGCATATTTTTATCCGCTCTTAAAGAATCCAGCTTACAGTGGCGCCAAAGCCATTGAAATTCATACACTGCATAAAAAAATATCGCGCATAAAAAATCGCACAAAAAGGACATCGCATAAAAAAAAAAAACTGCACAATAACAGGTTCGACTGTATCCCTATTTTCTTGACAAACAATCGGGTAAAGCGGCGACACGAAAGATAAAGCACAAATACAAATAGACAAACACACACACATTTAAGACAGTTTCAAAAGCATTCTTTGTGGGCTGTAGGGATCTCGTCTATTAAGAGTGATGGCCAACAGGAGCTATTCAGAACTTATGATTTTCAGTAAAAGGCTAATCTAACCAATCGGGATACACGGGTGATGCAAGACTCCACCGTCCTGATATAAAAAAGTTTAATTTTTAGTTTATTGAGAGACAATGTCGTGTTTGTATTCCGTTAAGTGTTTAAAATAAAAATTAATCATCATGCGAAGTTTTGGAGGGCTCAAGACCATCAGGAATTAAAATCCTTCAAGAGAAAATGTAAGTGAATTATTACACACACACATGATTTTAAAATAACAATTTTCCAAGATATTCATGATTTTGTATAACTTGTATGAGAGATGATAATTTTTTATAAGAAACGTTGCTTAAAAAATAGCACTATGTGCATATCAATACATGTTTTCTCTAGGCTGGCTAGCATATTAGGTGCTTTCTGGCTTTTTTCATGTTTTAAATATGTAAATATATTTCTTTTTTTGAAAAGTTTTTCCCAGGGTGGCTTTACCTACATGTCTAAGACCACTGGCTGGCATAAAATGACTTAATATTTTATTGAGAGACTAGAGTGCCATGTGACATGAAGAAAGAAATAGGTGAAAACTAAATAGTCATGAATTAAAAATATGAATTTAGTGAGTAACACACACACACTTAGCCAAAAGAAAGGGAAAAAAAAGAAAATATTCTCTGACGAATTATATATATATATATATGCATCAAGGAATTATGAGTTATTTGTTAATTTGCAATAAAAATAATAACTGAAAGTTAGAAATAAAACATTAAATACAATGAGATGGTTTATTTGGACTTTCAAAAAATCCTTCTGATTCTTTAATAATATTGTATTGTAATTAAAGCACCTGAAACGATTATCTTAAAACTTGCAAGTAATTTTAAGCACATCATTTGCAAAGAAATCTATTTCCCAACAAAAAATTATATTCCATACGAATACTTGTCACTTTGCCCAAGTTCCTTTGGAAAAGTGCCATCGTTTTTTATTGTATTTATTTTAAGTTTTGCGAAATATTATTTTTTATTACTTTGTCATTTTTATTTTATTTTTTTGTCGAAAAATAAAAAGTAAAAAGTACTAACATGAAAGGATGGTAACTACTCTATTTTTATTTACCTAATTTTTCTTAAGAACTTATGCAATGCTTTTCTTGATGTTTTTTTTTTTTTTTTTTTTTTTATTGCGAAAGCTTTAATGCATTTTTTCTTCGTGCTTTTCATGTCTGAATTATCTAACGAGCTTATTTGAATAGTTTATGGAACATTTATTTTTAAGTTTTCGTTACTAAATATATCTGTATTTCTTTCTTATTCACGTAGCTCCAAAGTATTTTTAATATAAGACCAATTCTTTAAATTGATTATATTTTTCAAATTTTCATGGTATTAACATCATATTTTTTTAGTTGTGTTTATTCTATGTTTTACTTCTGCTAACAGTACTTATCTTTATGCCTTTTCTGTTAAAAATATCGTGAATTTTCAATAAAAGTAAGCTATGAACTAGAAAATACAAATTCAGTTTTTAAACATATTAATTTACCTTTCAATAGGTGCTTCCTCACGACTATGGTTATTTCCTTCAACTGAGTAGGAAAATAATTTTTGTTGCATGTTGAGTAAAAAATAACAAATGAATTTTTGTGCGTGAGCAGTGAAAGGAATTTTTTTTAGTTTTTTCCTTATAAATCTCTCATAGTAATTTTATGTTAAAAAAATGTTTTTTTGTAATGTTTTTTACTAAATATTCTTTTTTTTTCTTGTGTACTATTTAAAATATGTGCCTAGAGATTAAAAACGAGAAAATAACTTTGAGAGTGATAACAGAGAATGCAACATTGTATTAGAAATATAATAAATCCCCAGTGCAGTATAATCATTAACAATTGTAAAAATAAAACTCTTCAAACATATTCGGTTTTTTTAAATATATAACAAAATACTTAAATATCGTTTGATTAAATAACTAAGCTTTGAATGAAATAAAACTTTTCAAATATATTGCATTTTTAAAAAAAAATATGTAAAGAAAATATTTTAATATAGTTTGATGTATTAGTAATTAACATACAAACGTTGAGGTTGTGTCTTGGAAACAAGGATACAAAGGGATAGTTATAATAGTAATGTACAAATAACAAGCAAAAAATATGTTATATGGTTTCATAAAAGCATTAAGCATTGGAATTAAGTAAAACCCAATAATCCTTTTTTATTTTGGTTTTTATTTTAAAGGTACAAATATCAAGGTACAAATGTAATGTAAATCAAATTATGGTTCCTTTTATAATAATAGTAACTTTTTTATAGAAATGTTTATTAAGCAGTTCCTGTTATATTCTTTGATCTTTGGCTTTTATAAACCTAAATGAATATTTTTCTCTAATTAAGTATCTAATATTTTATGAGGAATCAAAAAATGAATTGGCTGTAATTATAAACAATATGAAACAGAAAAACAACAACAAAAAAACCCTCATAAATTAACAGTGAATAATTTTCATGGCTTTCGTTTTCTGCTGGAAATAATTCCCATGGTAATAAATAATGGGATACTTTAACATCTTAGATAAATTTCTTATGTTAATAGTTAATTAATAATTGCATGAATTTTTTATTTATTTAAAAATAAAATTCTCTGGAAGTAAATTTAGCCAACCACTCCGCATCTTCTTGAAACTAATTATTCTTACATATTGCAACATGATAAAATACTGAGTAATATTGAAAGAAGAGACATTCATTTTTAACATAATAATTTATACAACTTGATGCACAAAACATTATATACTAAATATTTCTTACACTTTCATTGATATTACTTGATTGAACAAAATTTTGCGTATAAAGTTATTTTGTAAGCACTTATCGATATTTGATCAACAACTCTCCTACTAGTAGAATGTGTTTGGTGCAGTGTTAAGTAGAAGATTTCAATCAGTATAAAACTCTAAATGAAATTTTATTACAACAAAGGAGGGATGAATTTTATTGTAAAATAAAATGCAATTCTTCATCAAACCAAAAATTCTTTCTTCTTTATTCTAATTAAGTACAACAGATCAAGTTATTCATTTTAATTTGTAACTTTTATCTGCAATGAGTGAATCTGTGTTATGTAGAACATTTCATTGATTATATTAAGTACTAGTTAAATCTCATAAGAAATTTCTACATCAACACTGTTAAAAATAGGCAAAAATTTTTTTAAAACAAGCATTTAAAGTTTTAAAAATATGTATGTTAGCTATATACTGTTAACATTTTAAAAATTTTACAAAGAAACTTGCTAATTCTTGATATAAATTTTAAAAAAATGCATAAACGTTTTTTTTTTCATTTTATGTAAATATTTAACTACATTTTTAAATCTTTTAATACTTTATAAAACGAAAACTTTTACTGATATCCATTACATCGGATTGCGAAGTTTACATAACTTATAGCATCATCTAATATTTTTTGGGAATTGTTTTCATCATAGGGGTGGATATGATTGAAAATTCTACAGTCTCTAAGTATAATTCTGTCTGTATGAAATTCAGCATGAATATTCTTTTTTGTATACATATCAAGTAAAAGTTTTTCTACAATATTCACATATGTTTCAGTCATTGAAATTTTTCGCCTTTTTTGTATTTATTAAAATTCCTTTTTGTTTTTGAAAATTTCAAATAATCATTTAGTAGAGTTTAAACTTAAATTTAAAAATTAAAAAAAAAGAGTGAGACAGAGCTTTTGAAACGGATCATTTAAATTCATTTAAAAATATTCTGCAGGATTTTTTTTTAAAAATACTTGTCCTATACTTTTAGCTATGGAAATTTTGAGCGAGTTCTCTGAATAGTCAAAAGATACAACTTTTATTTTTAATGATGCAATAAAAATATAATTTTAAAACTTTGAAGCGTTCGGGCAAAATTTGAAAAGCATATTATTATTAACTTTTTTTTTTAGAAAATTATCTTGAGAAAATTGAATGCAATAAAAACGAAGAATCTGTGAAAAAAGGCACTAGATAACTTAAGAATACTCCAAGTTAAGTAATTTTTTGTGACTGATGATAGATAATAGCATGAATGTTTTATTTAAGGAAAAGAAAATACTTTTTCTCATGTTTGTTTTTTTATATCCCGTGTCCCTTTATTATTGTACTGGATACACTATTCTGCTATAATTTAAAAATTGTATCTTTAATGATAATTTTTCTTATAAAAATAATTAGTATCTTGTAAAAATTATTTTAGTATTGATACAAAATCACTGATCTTGAATGAGTTTTGTATTTAATTTTATAAATTATTTGAAATTTAAACTGTGCGTGTTAAATGATTTTGATGATTACATGCAATCAATAATATTCGAAGAAATTTTCTTCTTCTAAATTGAAAAAAATAAATGCAGATAAAAAGTTATTCAAAATTATAGTTGTAAAAAGTTTGAAAGTTATTTACCAAAATAAAGATTTTAACTTTGAATCCAAAATTAAATTGAATTAATTTAATAATTTATTCATATACAAATTTCTAGAAATTAAAAGAAATCTGCTTTTTCATGTACAATTATAATTTAAAATACAATAAAATATTCACACACAAATAGTCCTGTTTTAATAGTTTCTAAAATTGGAAATAACTAAAGATGGAAGAGGTATATATATACTATCTGATACTTACGAAATATATGTGATATTGATATGTACATTTCATTAATAATGATTACAGATCCATCTCTTACTTTTAAAAATACAAAGAGGAAAATTTTATTAATATTTATATCGATATTTATTTTGAATTAATTTAAATTATTTGTTTAAAACAAAGATTTGAATGGAAAACACGATACCATATAGTCTTCATTTATAATATTTTAATACAGATTCTTGAAACTACAGTACGATTCACTATTTTTAGTACAAAAACTGGAATTAATTTCTTTAAAAATATGATGTGGTATGTGTTTGGTTTTTAAGCTCCCCAATTCTAGAACCATGAAAATACAATAAAGTACTTTTCAATATGAAATAGTTATTCTAGTAGTCCACCCTCTTTGATTTAATCGCTGGCACTTGAAACTCCAGCAAATAATTTGAAAAAAAAGGAGCTAAAAAAATGATCTAACGGAGGAAGATATTGAGGGTATATATATCGTTTTCATAAAATATAAGATCTTCAGAGAACAACCATATGTTTCCCAAGCCATCGATAATCTATTCTTAGTGTCATATCATACCATGCGCAACTTTTTATGAACTCCGGTAAGATTAATGACTTGAGTATTCCTTGGTTGTTTTATGGCTTTCAATTCTACGGTTGGCTGATCTGGCAATGTGTCTTTCCAGTCAGAAATGATCGCCCTGTAGCATAATCTATTTGTTAAATTGTTTTTCAGTTCTCTACTGTATACCTTTTGTCTGCTCTCCATGCTCAATTCATTTTCAGAAGTATAGTTTTTCGAATACAGTTTCTGAGTGAAGTGGTTTCTCAATCAAGTATTTTCGAGGTTGGGAAAAAAGAATTTTGAGAACTTCATTTTTAATGGCTTGAAGGAATGCGAATATTTTAATATATGTATATCTGGTACCTTCCATCTTTCCGGCCAACAATAGAGCAATGAAAGGGAAATACCAGTTGTCTTAAATATTTTATTAATAAGTGATTTTTATTTTGGGAAAATTTGCCTTAAAGTTGTTTTTTTTATAAATGCTGACTGAAAAAAGAATGAAATTTCGTGTGCAAATTTTAAATGTAATTTATTAATTGGTTTTTCTATTTGCTTTAAATCTGTAAAGTAATTTACATTCCCATCTCTTATTTTTCAGTATTAAAGCTTTAAAAAATTGTTATATTTTTCGAATTTCAATGTAAAAAAAATTATTAGTAACGCATACTTTGAAATTTAGTTGTTTGTTATACTTTGGGTCACGAGTCTATGTATAAATGACAGTTTTTAACTTTTAAACATTTTCCTGCCGCATAATTTGAAACATGCCAATGAATTTTTATTTTTATTAAGATTTAAATTTTGAACATATGTAAGGGTGGATTTAACAAATTTTTTTCAGAATTTCAATACCTACCTATGTGGAAAAGGTGTTGTATGGTATGTACATGAAGAGGAAAACAAACAAAAAAAAAGATAGAAAGAAAAAGAAATTTTAAGTTAAGTTTTGGTATTAAAGCTTTTTTTGTGCCAAAAGGTCAAAGTAATTTTTGTTACAAGGAAACAAGCATTTTAGTATTTTTCAACATTTATTGTTATGAGTACTCGATGAAATGAAAGGTAAAGTAAAATGATGGATTGGACCGATTCGACGGCACTGGGACAAAGAGAGCTGGGATATGAAATGCTGCAATGTTACAGTGTACTGTTCACTACTCAGTACTTACTATTCAGTAACGATAACTTTTGATTATTTCTATTGTATGATAATAATTATTTTGTTTAAAATTATCTAACCCAAATTAAATCTGTTTCCATTATTTTTCGAAAATTCAACCCCCACGACCCATACCGATATGCACGTCTTTAAGATTATATATTATCCATTACATTAAAAAAAATTTGAATTATTTCAGAATTTTATAAAGAGGCAAATACTTTCACGAGTTTGTATTTGACAACCAATTCGCCTTGTTTTTTCTTTGGATACAAATAACTCACTGAAATCAGCGAAGAAACTTACATATATTTAAAAAAAAAACATTCTTCAAATATATTTTTTTTCATTTTACCTGGAGTATAAAGAGAAATCTTTAGAAATGCATTGTTTTCACGGATTTCAATGCACTTAATGGTAATTAATATCACAATTACGGCTTTTGAGATAACTTTGAACATATATATATATTTATCTTCATGTCGCCTTCTATACTGAACACAACACAATTTTGCAGTCTTTTTTAGTATATATTAAAAGCAATAAAGCAAAGTATTGCTTTTTTTCACTCTATAACAGTCATGTTCAAGCAGTTAATTGCATTTATTATCAATCTATATACTATTGCATTTTTGAAATTATCCTTATAAACTCAAGGACACAGCTAAGAACGTAAAAGCTAAGAATTATTTGCTTATTTTACAAATTTCCTTGAAAAAATTCAAACGGAATTCATATATCTTTTTCAGACTGCCTTTTTTTAACTCTGCGAAAAGTATCAAAAGCAAAATCCTGAAATTTAAAACGACGCTATCTTTAAAAAGAAAGTACTTCCCTTTTTTTTCAGAAATTTTTATGCTCCAAAAAATTTACGCAACCTTTTAAATATTGTGCCAGCTTCAGATAGGTTGAGTTTATTGCTAGGGTTCCTGAGCCTCCTCTACGAAAAAATATTCAAAAAACTACCGAAAAAAACACACCGAACAATCATCTTTCATCCATAGTATCAACGCTTAATATATGCTTCAGCTTGAAGTAAGAGAAAAATAAACAATTGGTGAATACGGCTTTTTCTCTAGTGGTTTTTCTGATATCTGACTACCAAAAAAAGAACTACTATTTCCAAATGTTTCTACCCATTATGCAGCATTCTTCTTTTTTTCTTTTTTTCATTCCGATAGTCATGGCAGGGCTCCAGTAGACTATACTTTAGAAATACATATTTATCCCGGAAGTACAGTTTCATGAGCTTGTGCCTAAGGGTAAAATCAATAGTAAGGCATTTTTCTCAATAAAATATTGAAGAAAACAACTCGAGGAATACTCTTGAGTAAAACTATCGTATAAACGCCATATGGCTGAATATGATGGTTAAGAAATTGAAGTTTACCCACTTACGGTAATGAATTTGTATGATACAAGAATTCTATTTGCATTTCCCTTTACGAAAAATATTTATCTTGATATTCATACATAGATTAAAGAGTTTTGCAGAGTTTCGTGATTTTTTAAAATGTATCTTGTTGGAATAAATATGACATATTTTTGAAATGATAAGATTTTCATTTCATAAATCAGAACTTTTCAAGATGCATTTAAAAAAAGAAAAAAATCAATTCCACTTTTCAAGATGTTAGTGTGTCTTACGAAACTCAAAGGCTTACAGTAAGACCATTGCTTCTATCTTGATGGAATCTTCACATACACGGATCTAAAATTTTTTGATGTCAAAAAGTTTTATGCACACTTTTTTGTTAATATCACAGAGGATAAAAGCGAAATGAATTCAATAAAATGAAGCAGAAATATTTTAATAACGCAGAAAAAATAAAATAAACTCATTGAATAAGTCAAGAAACTTAAAAATCAGAGTATTTCATTTCTTAACTTATTTGAAATGTAGATGAATTTAAAAATTTCAAACATTTTTTAAGTTGCAATCTATTTCTGGAATAAATTACATTAAAGTTTTGTTGCTTTATAATTCATAGTTGTATAGCATCTCATTATGTCTATTCAGAATTGCTTTGGTTCATACTCTTTCATGTCATTTTCTTAAATCTTACGTAAAATGAAAAGTGTCTTGGAGAATGACTTGCTAAGTCTTATGTTTTAATTCATCCTTTAAATTATTATTTTTCTGTTTAATCACTGCAATACTGAACCATTTAACGGTTAGAAAGTTATTATTTTTCACGTTTTTTAAATAGTTTACACGACAAATATCTTTCAACACTGCTTCTCAATTTCAATTACAAAGTATGACTGCCTAGAGATAAGGATGCAATCACTTTTTGCTTAATGTAAGAATACGTTGAAGATCTCGTGTCCAATAGTGTTGAGTTTTCTATCTGCACAATGTTGCGTATGTTTAAGCCTTAATATATTTATTTTCCTGAGTTCTTTTAATGTGAAGCTTTCTATATAAATCAATATCTTATTTAAGGTTTTTTTTCCGTGTCCATGGGAAAAAAAATGACTTGCTTTTAAAAAATTATTTATAAAAAAAAAACTACTCGAAAACATATCATTTACACAAAAGCATTACTTAAAAGAAAGCATGCAATACTTATACAATCTAAGAGTACACGATCCACATAGGACCCTTAGAAATACATCAGACGTATTAGTCAAAGCTTTTCCTATAATGTTGCTCATATTTTAATTATTCAATCCTTATTTTCAGTGAGAATAGTGTCAGTATTGCAATATTTATTTGGTTTGTTAGTTCATGTATCAAATATTTCGAGTACTATTGTTATCATCCTCACCTGTAGTTGTGATAGCCTTTTGCGATCAAGAATGTTTCTGTCGAACCGTGCTTTTGAGTACTAGAGTCTCTAAAGCAGTGTTTCTCAAACTGCAGGGCCCGCCCCCATTGGGGACGTGATAACTCTATGAGGGGGGCAAGAGCATATTAAAAGGTTGTAAGCAAAAGATTATTTTTAAAAAAGTATTAATTTACTGAAAGTAAACCAAAAAAAATATACATTCTGACATTATAAAAAATAAAATACGCATTTACACTGATGTAATAAACTTATAAATGTATCGGTACTGCACAATGTACATCATAATTTAACAATACTATAAGAAAAAGTTTAAAAATTATCAGTGACCCCATGAGCTTGCCCATATATAAAATTTTATACAAAAATTAACACTTATATCTTGATAATTTATACGGTTTATAATTAATTCCTTAACTGTTGATTAAAATGTACGCAAATCGCTCGCCGATGCCACCTTTTTCCACGTAGGTACGCGTATGCCATGTATTGGGGGGGGGCCCCAGAAAAGGTATAAATAAGCAAATCCTCTGAAATAAGTAAATCTTTCGCAAACCCTGTAAGGTTCTTCTATTGAAGCCTTCGGAAAAATTTTGTGGATAGAAGTGCACAGAAAATAATTCTACGGAAACACGAATATATACGTCCGGGCAATTAACGTATTGGGTGAGCGAAACGTTTATATACGCCAGTGACACTTAAGAGGTTAAAGTCGTATTGTAGCTTTAGCGTCAAAAAGTATAGTAGTATTGAATTCAATGCATTCTTATTGTAATGAAGGGGGTTCGATGAAAATTATGATTCAAGGTTGGGTCGCAAATATTAGAATTTTGAGAAGCACTGCTCTAAAAGGTCCCCAAATAAGGGAACTGATGTATGTTAAATCTATCAAGACTCAAAATCCTCACGTTGTCATTGTGTGAAAGTTTATAAAGTAGGATGTTAGTTTGAGTGTCGTTCTTTCGCTTGAATGTGGTTCAAAGTTACGAGAATATTTTCCAATAGTTCTTATGTTGCTTCGAAATGTGGCAATAATAAGCAATACTCACCTCATACACAACGTAGGCTTACCTTAACTTAATTCAATTCCTGATTTAAATAGTCATAAATTTATTGTTTTGTTATTAAAATCAGTAAGTGTCATTTTTTAATATTTTCATTCAATCAATTTGGCGAAAATTGGTCAAAAATCAAATCTAGCTTTAAGGTGTAGCTGTTCTTTGCATATTTTTCTAATATCTCACAACATTGAAAGGTGTAAGTTTTAAAAATCCAGAGTTATAGTAACTTTTATGTTCGTTTTTATTCCCATCCATAGATAGCAGATAAAACTTTAAATTAAATTATCTCATATAAAAAGAGTATATATATATATATATATAACTAGTTTTTCTGTACTTAAAATGTTAAAGGTTTTTTCGATTTCTCAAATATTTTGATATTTTTATGATTGCTATTTATACATGTAACAAAAGTATATATGCATTTTTAAATCAAAGCAAAGTTTGATTTTGTTTAAATAATTGAATTTAGAGAATTCAAATATCTTTTATTGAATGTTTAATAAGTCATAAAAATTATTTAAAGAATATCAGCATGTTATCACAAAATTCACACCAACCTTTGCTAAAAGTTGTTCGACATATTTTTGAACAATTTCTTATGCCTGTATGGCTCTTATTGTAGGAGAAGTAGCATTTTAAAATCATTTTGAGTGAATTTTATATTTTAAAGAGTTAAAGTTGTTGTTTGTGATATTTTGAACAAATATACTATTTTATATATTACTTATTAGTAGATTACTAGCAAAAAACTCTCGTAAAAACCTCTAAATCAAAAATTTGTATTTAACTAAGAAGGCATCTCCTTTACTATACATCTTTAATGTAGCATATTGAGAGAATGGACTTGAAAAATTTCACGTTTTCACACTATTTTAATAAATTATAAAAACCTCATCCTTTCGTAGTATTTTTCTGTTTGGCCTTATATGAAAGCGTTAATCGTAAATTTATATTTATTCAAAATTTTATCGCATTATATAGAAATGGAATGAATTAATAAGTAAATCGTATTTATTTTCTGCATCCCTTGAATATTTTTATCCTTTTTCATTGCATTTTCCAGATCCTTAAGCATCAGTGGAACTTCTGGAGATTCACAAATTCATTCGGATGAGGAAGTTTTATTCTCTGGCCAGTCCATTTTCCTGGTTTCCTAGGATTTCTCTCTCTCAGGGTATGCCAAAGATAAGTTTGTTCAACCGAAGTGTAAAACATTAATGATTTACCCAGTGGCATTACTCGCGGGCTTAGAGGGCGTGGACAGCATTGTGTGGCGCCATCAATGTTGAGATAGAGGACGCATTAAAATGAATGCTTCTACATTCTTACTTCAATTTTTTTTTGTTTGAGACTTTTTATTAACCCTACTAGATATTGAAACTTGGTACATGAACAAAGACATTTTGAGAGCTTCAGCTTTAATCTTGACAGCTGTTTATATTTTAATGATTAAATTTTGATATTTTGTTACTTTGATAATTTCTCAGGAATCGATATATACCATAGAAACTTAAAATTCAAATCATTGTTGAAAATGTTAAAGATTTTTAATTGAAGTTGTAAGATTAAATTCGAGTACAGAAATATGTAAGACCAAAATTTTATGACATTTCTGAAGGACTAGGTCTTATGTGGTACTAGGTTCGAACTTATGACACGCCGGCCACGAGACCGTTACCTTGACCACAAGGTTACCGCGGCCACAAACTTTCGGTTATTATGCCTGGGTTTCTATACTACTAACTAACTATTATTTACAACACGGTTAGTAACAAGTTGTTGAAAATTTCATCTAAAAGAAAATATTGATTCAATGTTTATTCGAAACATCAAATAACATCATCTAAAAGACTGGTAATATATTGTAAAGTAGTTTTAAATTATACTTGTCAATGAAAATTTATAAAAGTAAATGCCTCGTACTTTTTCTCTTGTTGTTTTAAATTTGTTAAGCATTTTGAATAAATGCGAATTTTATTTAACTTGAAAGATAAAAGAAAATTAGTTTTTTTTTCTAGCAACGCTACATAATTCAAAAATCTATTATTTATATTTTTTTCTTTATGAAATCCTTGTCATGCCTTGATTCTTTCTAGAAAGCATCACGACAGACGCTGTTATTTAAGTTTTATTTATGTAAAAATAAGAGAGATATCGCGTAGTATTTAGGTTACAAAACACGAAAACCTCAGCCGACACACAACCTACTGCTGTCCAGTCCTGCATCCCTTCCTGTTTTTTATTCCAGTCCTTTTAGACTCCCCCCGTCTGACGTGTGCTCCCTCCTCACCCCAGATCAGACGAATAAAATTGAGAAGGGGAAGCTGCTATCTCCCCAGATGCAAGGACTGCACTTCCCTCTCTTCAAACACATCTTTTTCCTTTTTTTTTCATGGAAAAGCAAATAAAACTGCTTGTTGAATTTCAAATGGCTCTAAGCCCTTTTCCCCTAGACGAGGAGTTGTTTTCTTTGCTAGACTTAACATGTGATTACAAAAACTTTACGTTAATCAGATGTGTAATACATACGCATTTTATTCAAAAAGAAAAAGTTTTCGATTATTAACTTTTCTAAAAATAGACCATTTCTGTAATCCACTTTGCTGTGGTAACATTCTCTCTCAATATTTTTTCACATCAAATATTTCTATATGTTACACTTAAAATTTATTATGAATCTACTGGCGAATTTTTTCTTTGCCCAATCAATGATGGTATCTGACTATCCTTCGCAAAAAAATTGTGTTTTTAAAAATTACAATACCAATTGTGATTCAATACATACTTTATCCATTTCATTTAAATGCTTACGATTTTCGAACAGAAACATTGTAACATTCACTGAAAATATAAAAGAAAATCAGATTATAATTATCAAATTCGAAGCCAGATAAACAGTATTCTCTTTAGTTTAGATCAGAAGTGGCCAACTTTTTTGAGAAGAGTACCACTATTTGATAAAAAATAATTATGCGTGCCTCTTCTAACTTTTCCAACAAACAAATATGTAAAAGTGAAAAAATGTTATTTATAAGTTTATTGAGGGATTTTTTTTTACGCAAATGGCACATTTTTTAAAATAAATCTACTTAGTCGAAATTTAAAAATAGTATAATAAATAAAACGAAAGCACAAATTTAGGTTTTATTGTTAATAAACTTTTTTACAAGTTTAATCAATCAGGTTAGATATAGAATGAATCATATTTATGACTTGAATTATATTTAATTCAAAATAATTATTAAATGCTCTGTACCTACTTAATGTGGCTTTTGAATTACTACTTTTTTTACCAAGTCATCTATTTTAGGATTAACTCTTGCAGATTCAAACAAGATTAGGTTATCATAGATGCATATCAGCTAGTTTTGAATCATATTTATTTTATTATGTTAATAGGTGAAAACATTTATTCGCAAACATATTTTGATCCAAATTTTGAGGGGTTGTTTTGCCTTTTTTGCCTATAAAAAATGGTTATTTATTATCTTTTCAAAAGTTTAAAAAAATTTTCAGTAAGTATTCACGTACCACTGTTACAGCTCAAACGTGCCCCACTGAGGAAAGCGTGCACCTGGTTAGCGACCACCATGTGAGGAAACACCGAACACTAATTTAAACTACCTCGATTTATAATATCTTCAGCCAAAACAATTTGGAACAATGCAACTTGAAAGAGTATGATTTTATTTTTATTTTTTATAACAGATTGTTTAAACAGACCTTCAAACTCATTTTTTTTTGTATTGACGGAGAAAAATTTGGATCCCAAAATTAATAATCAAGAACGCATATTTTTGCTAATTTGCAAGTGGATTTTCTTAAAAATTCAGTTCATAACTATTATGAAGCTAGAGGAGTTTTAATACTGATCTGCTAAAATTATAGATAAGTGTCATAAATAAGCCTTTCTTCCTCAATATATGTTGAAAAATTCTATGCCCTATTAATATTTACAACAGTGCTGAGGAAAGTGGATTCATATTAGAGTTGTATTATTTTTCTCGCTAAATAAAAAATAAAAAAAAAAAATAAATAAAAAATGAAGGTTATATTACATTTTAATTAAACACAACATTTACGTTGTGTTTTATTGTTTTCAATATATACACTTATAATATGATCACGGAATATAATATTTACTGTTAAATTGTCTTGGATTTAAATTCAATCATTTTAAGTGATCACTGTAACCAATCGGTCACAGTTGCGTACTTGTGACTGATTTGTTGCTGTCGTGTTTTGACTTAGAGTCCTGTGATCACTGAACATCAACTGTGTGAAGAGGATGATGCATGTTAAATCTGCGGGGACACAAAGTCCTCACGTTGGTGTGGTATGGAAGGTTGAAAAGTGGGATACCAGCTCAAGCGTCATCATCACTTGAAAAAGTTTCAAAATTAGCAGTCCATCTACAATATCTTTCTAATTAATTGAAGAATTAATTATTAATATGTCATATCTATCTATCTATATGTTGACTTTCTTACATTATTATTTTTTCCTTTATTCTAAGGTAGTACTGTTTCTAATGTTTCGTAGAATGCTGGTTTGGTTCTCTGTATTTTTTTGTACCATCTGTTTTATGTTCATTTTTTATGTGATTTATGCATATTTTTCTTTCTTACTTTTTCTAAGAACTTTCTGTTTACTTTGTATGAACTGTAAACAATTCAGTGTGAAGAAACTATGTAATTCCTGTTAATCAAGTAAAGTTTTAACTTGTCAGCCTACTTCCGTAAAAAAAGAAAACACTTTTGCTCAATAAAAGCCGGGTACGGGTATAATTGTTTCTTGAGGAGGGGGGTGATTTGTAGCTGTAAACCTCTTTGGAGGATCGTGGTTCCCTAGGGTATTCCACAAATAGCCCTAGAATAGCTTTAAAGAATGCCGTTAATAAAGCAATCTCAATCAAATGAATCATTTTTAAAAATCCTCTTATTATATATATATATATATATATATATATATATATGCATAATTAATTTTAATATAAACTTAAGTGTGACAATTTTCCTGTATATAAAACAAAGATAAAATAGATTTTCTCATTTCTTTTATTGGTGAAACTGATTTGTGTTCGTTTTTAGTAGATATATTTAATAAATCATTACCAAAAATAAATTCAGAAAATGAAACTCGTTTAACCAAAACTTCATTAAAATGAAAGTACATCAAATTTCCTATAAAACCATCTGTATCAACTATTCGCATTAGATATTTAGTTTTAAAAAATAGCACATCTTCATTCTAAGTTAAATTTAACATGAAAACCATGGTTGCTGTAATCTTGAGGTCAAAATCGTGAGCTTGAGGCTGGTGTAATTTCAACTTAATTATGGTGTTCGAGTCCTGGTATCACTGAAGACCCACCGTGTAGAGGACCCGTATTGAACTCAAATTTTTCACGTTGGCGTGGTATAGAAATTTAGAGAGGGAGGTACCTGCTCACATGAGTCATCCTCATCATTGTACCAAATTTCAATTTTACGATATCCGTCACCATTAGCCCTTGCATATCTTTGAATTGCGACAATAATAAAGAATCAATCATTTAAAAATCCCTATTTTGAGTATCAAAAGACATTCAAATCCAAAAGCCCTTTTCTAATCAAGAAAACTTAAAAGTGATTCTGATAAGAACAAGATCTATACTTATTAAGGAAATAAAATTTTTGAAAAGATGGATTTGAGGTATTGAGTTTGAAATAGTTTTTGCATAATGTTAAAAACTAGACTCAAAATCAGAACATTTCTCTCTTCTAAAAAGAGCTCAATAGAGAGTTCAAGAGCTCAGTATCAAATTCTAACTTCTCTATACAATAGAGCAGTAATTATTCATTTTTTTTCGCGGTACACTTTTAACCATTTCAAAATTGACGGCACACTAACAATAAAGCAAGCTTAAAAGAATTTTACTTATTTGTGTAATACACTATGCAAAATAGTTTATGAAAATTTTTTTCAATATTTAATAAAATAATATGTACGGAAAAAACAACAAAATGTTTATTGAGTAATTAATTACAAATCAATTATAAAAATACATTTAATGCAAAATTTGAGCTACATGATTTTTGATAATTTCGTTTATATTGGTTCGTAAAATTGATAATACTACTCTCATTTCATCATCTACATTTCAAAATTTCGATATGTTTTTTCATTTTTATATTTGTAAATGTTGAAAATCCGAATTCGCGCAAATAAGATGTAGAAAATTGTAACAGTATTTTTAAAGCTTTTTTTTTTAAGCTATTGTGAGATAATCGCCTTTAATTTTAATCCAAAAGGAATTAATTGACCCTTCCTAATGTTTTGAAATTAAATCTCGATTATTACAGAACGAAATTTATTTTTCTTTATCATTCAAAGTTAATTCATATACAGATTTACTCGTTATCACAAATGGATTACGAACCCAATCAATTTTTTTGTATCCATTTATCCACAAAGGATAAGTTAAGTATACCATGAATATTCTTAGTTTGGTCAAATGAAAAAATTTGGTGGATCACTCCAAGAATTTACAGTCACTAAAAAGTGCCTCGGCACAGTGGTTGAGAGTGATTACTATAGAGAGTAGTCTATTATATTATACTGCACATTTTTATCCAAGCTGAACTATTTTTTTTTTGGCATAAAATGCGTTCAACGTTTCTTCTATGCTGTAGTGCAGCGTTTCTCAAAGTGTGGGGCGTGACAACTCTACGAGGTAAGCTACGAGCGCGAGCTAATTGAAAAGTCAAAATCAAAAGATTATTTTAAAATATTATTTATTTTCTGAAAGTAAACAAACAAAATACATTCTGACATAATAAAAATAAAATACACATTTACACTGATGTAATACCCTTATAAATATATCAGTGCTACATAATGTATTTTATAATTAATTTTGCAATACTATGTTAAGAACAAGTTTAATAATTACTATTGACCCCATGGGATTGTCATATAAAAAATTATATACAAAAATTAACACTTATCTTGATAATTTGTACTGTTTATAATAAATCCCTTTTAAATGCCGATTAAAAGTTACGCTATTCGCTTCCAAATGCCAACCGTTTTCCACTTAGGTGCACGCATGTGATGTATTGGAGGGGAGGAATAAAGAAGCAAAAATAATCTGAAATAAGTAAATCCTTTGCAAACATTGTCAAAGTCCTTTTATAGCATTCCAAAGACTTCGGAATAATTTTATGGATAGCAGTACGCAGAAAAGATCATACTTCTGAAAGACGTATATATACGTCAGGAGAAAGTAACGCTTTGGCCAAGCGAGACGTTTATATACGCCGGTGGTACTTAAGAGGTTAAAGTCGCATCCTAGTTTTAGCATCAAAATATAGTATTATTGAATTAAATACATTGCTATTGTATGAGGGGGGCGCGATGAAAATTACGATTGAATGTTGGGTCGCGAATATTGAAACTTTGAGAAGCACTGCTGTAGTGCTAAATAAGTTTTGACTTGTTTAAATGAAAAAAAAAAATCTTATTGATGGAATATTTTAAATTTCTTTAAGACGTAGCATTATAAACAGATGGATAATCTATGAAATTGCAAAATTTCGTGAAAATTGAGACATTTTTCTGTTTTAATGTGTTACTTGCATTTACTTCAGGCTCTTTTACATTTGTGAAAACAGCCTCAGGAAACAGTACCACAAAATCATTCACTGGTATAAAGTAAAATTTTGAAAATAGAAGAGCAACAATAAGATAATTAATTACAGGGAAAGGAAATAATTATCTAAATGATTATGTGTTGCGCATTTAATACAAAAAGACATCAAAATATTTTTTTTGAAAAAAAAACCCCGAGCTATTTTAATAGTTTCATCAAATATTTCCTTGCAAAATTATTTAAGATGCAGAGACTGAAGAAAAAGCTTCAAATGACGTTTTAAATTGAAGATAAAATTAAGCAATCTGAAGACTACTCTTTATTTAGATACATGTAAGAAATTAAATCGTACAATTAAATTAATTATGAAAGCAGAAAATAATTTTATTTTAACAAATAACTCAGTATAATTAAAACTTATTTTCTAATTTCTTTGTATCACTTAAACAAAATTATCTAGTCAAAAACTAGGGATTCCTCATTTTGTCTTATCGTAAATTAAATTTGTGATAGAACGTAAAATAAATTTTAGTTCTAAAAGTAATGAGTTTAGTTCTCAAAATCCGATATGATTAACCACGTTCATGTTTTCCTTTTTGTGATGCAAAAAAAAAATGTTTATTTCTTTAATTACTGAATTTTAATTTCCGCTCATTAGGATTCAAAATGAGTTTGTTCAAGGAAGCTATTGGCTCTCACCAGTTTCTGCTTTCACCGATAATCAATTAATCATTCAGTTTTAATGCAGCAATTAATTAATAACGCCCAGTTTTACTTACGCCCTATGAATTTTTCTTTTTCTAATAAAAGAGCGAAAATACCTTACAAAATTACGCCAAACTCATCTATTTCCTGTGTTCATATAAATTAAATATTTTAATCCGAAGGAAAACTAATTGCTTCAATTTTTTTAATACTTTCGGGTCTTAGCATTATTACTTGGAAAGACATTTTTAGCGTTTCTACCGGGGAAATTACGGCTGTAGATATATATAAAAAATAAAATGATTTTGCTCTAAGAGAGATGGAATCAAAATTTAGCATTTGTTATTTTTTAAACTTAGAAAATTAATTATAAATACTGTGTTTATAGACTTTATACGTATATTCATTAGTGCAATTTAAAATCAAATGAGTCAAGAAATGTAAAAAATAAAATAAAATAAATAAAAATAATGAACACTTTTTAAAAAAATTTCATGAAAACTGTGAAATAGTTCTCAAGCAAAAGAGTCATGGCAATAGAATACATTTTGTCTACGAATATTTTTGGGGTATAAAAACAATGACTAATATATTTGTAATAAATAAAAATTAAATTTTCCAGTCAAAGCATAGTTTTTATCTTTTTGTATCATTTCTGTTAATTCCCTTCATAATCGAAAACAGTTCACACAACGTACTTATTTAACATCTATTTCCGTCAAATCTTCTTTAAAATCGTAGCTTCCACATAACATTTCAACCTGATGACATGATTAGTGTACTATAAAGTAAGTTCATATGTACTTTATTCATTATAATGGAAATAGTTTGCCCATATACATAGGAGCATGTGCGCACACACTGTATCGTATTTTTTTGTTTAAATATTTTTAATCATTACAATGTATTTTCGTCAAAAACTAAATCAATTTATTTTGAAAGTACTTTTTAAATTAACAGCTACATTATGCGCGTTATTTTTAGGTTATTTTTCAACGATATTAATCTTTCACACATTAAAGTGTTATTGAATGTAAGAAAGTAAAAGAAATAATTGAAGCCTAATTAATATTCAAGAGCAGTTTTCAGCGAATTTGAAGTAAAAATTTAATCTCGTTAATACGCTTAAAATTTACGAAAACATATGTAATTATAAAACTTTTTGTGTTTCATCTATTCTTTTAAAAATTATTTTTGACCGTACACAAATACTTTCTCAGACGTTATAGGAATATTAACAGATTTACAGAATAAATAAATTGAAAAACTCCTTAAATTTGTTAAAGTAATACCTTGTGTGCGTATTTTGATGGCTTTTAAAAATATAATTTGTTTATATTATAACAAATAACCATTAAAAGTTCAATGAAAAATTCTTTAGAAAATAGAAGCTTAACTGGCGTGCTTTCAAAGAGAATTATAGCAGTTTGTCAAATATAGCCCTTTTAAGTCATTAATAACAGAAAAAAAGTCAAGGAATAATTAAAATAAGCTAAAGTATTTGATTTCTGGATTAAAATGAAACCGCATGAATAACAACGGATAAAATGCGTCATAGTTTTTAGATCAGATCTCTTAAATCAGAGATTTCAAATTTTATAGAGTATAAGGCAAAATTTAACGAAAAATAATATATTTTGAATACACTTCTCTGTTTAATAAAAATTATGTGCATTCTAATTACAATAAAATTAGTAATTAAATTAATTAAAAAAATTAAGTATATAAATTTTATTCTTTAATGTATTTCAGGGAAATTTAAATTATTTTACATGCGTTTTGTTACTTCGCTGTCTTTTTTTTTTGCTTGCTTATTTCCTTATAAGAACTTTCTCATTTTTTAAAAATATTTCTCTTATTTAAATGCAATTTAATAAACACTTCTACATAAGTTTAATGTGCTTGTAAATAAAAAAAAGGATTATGTTTTTTTCACTGAAAGTAAACCATACCCTTAACATCACCTTTAAAACACACAAAGAAAAGGGCTTGCATCAAATGTTTGAGTTAATCTCCTTATAGTTTTAGTGCACATACAAAAACAACAATGCATTAGAAACAGTAATATAAATAACCAAATATTACTACAATAAGTATAAATAATGCTAAGAGACACCCATATTTGTCGTTTACATTCACTTCGCGTAATCCTTTAGTCCCCCTCCCAAAGTTCTCATATTGTTAGTTAAATTAATTATGTCCTCCATCTTTCATATTTCTTCCAGTATATTTTTTATTCCTTAAGGTCCTTGAATAGCTAAAGCTATTTGATTGTAAGTATGAGTACCAAATAAGCCTATGTATTAGTCGAAGAAAATAATGAAAATAGTTTCCTTTGTTTTTTACGAAAGTAAATAGAATAAAGATAAATTGATTTCCTTAATTTCAATTGCCTTAATGCAATTTTTTTGGTTTTACATTTGTAAAAACACTACTTTTTAAAACAATTTTTAAAAACAATAATATTTGTTGTGTACTATTTAACTCAAAATATTGAAAACAAATTTATGACTTATGAAAAAGGGTATATTTTAAACTCTTGTTTATAATAAAGATGCGATTACTTAATTAATTTCTCCAAAAAAGGCAATTTCTGCTATAAAATTAATAAATATTTAGCATGAAAATAGATATTCTTATAAATTTTTTTTAAAATGGAATCATCCGATCAATTTAAATACGAAGACAATACGATATAAAGCATAAACAATTTTACAATTTTTAAGCTGTTTACAACGTTTTGATACGAATCGTAATCGAAAACAAATTCTTGTATGATTTCGTCTCTTTCCAAATTTAAGGAATAAGTTACAACGACCATTAAGTTGATTGAGAATTTAATCGGTAGGCTTGTTACTATGTAACAATTGAGAAAATACATTTATTGTTTACCCTTATAGTGCAGTTGTAGTTAATTCATTTTATTTCTTTTAAGTAGCTTTCAACATGAATACTACTCAAGTTATATATATATATTATCTTTATTTAAAAGAAATACAAAACAATTCTATTATGATTCTGAAAGTTTCCGTCGAAAAATTTCTTTAATTAATTGCATACCACAATTAAATAAGATAATGTTGAAAATTCTAAGAAAATCTAAATAAATATGTTAGTTTTTAGAGTTCGTTCAATAACAACGGAAAATTTAATTAATTAGAAGAGCTGATTAAAAATCTGATGTTAAATTATTAATTGTGTAATGTCTTTGGTAAGCGTTCAGCATAAATTTATGAACTTAATGTTTTTGAGTGAGACCAAAAATAAACAATTGTGACAATAACTGTGCCGAAGAGTAATATTTTTTAAAATTCATTGCATACATATGCTAATTTTTATTCAAATGTTTGCTAGTCTTCTGTTTAAAATCAGATAATCTAGAAAAATTAACTTTTTTACCATATTATTTTAATAATCCAAGCTAACAAAAAAATACTTCAATATAATCGATTATTTTATCTTAATTATCTACGCCTTAAATCTATTCACAGGCACGTACATATTTTTTTCAGTTATATTTTAACTATGCAATTCAAATAAATTATTTGAAACAATTTATTTAAGTGAATATAAAGTGCATTTAGTCATTATTTTCTCTTTCACGTATTTCATTAACTTTAAGATATATGAAAACAGAGGCAAAAAATACCAGCATAAGTTTAAAAGTAAGAAAAATCTCTAAAACTAGTAACAAGGATTATTTTATAAATTGTTTTTATACAATTTTAATAGCATTATTCCTTAAAAAAAGTGCACTTTCATAATATAAAATCTTATTTTACGAAAAATAACAATTTATTTCCATAAAACTAAAGCAAGACGAATGAACAGTATTTATAGCATCGTTTTAGAGATTTTATTACAAAACTGTCGATTTAATCATAATTTGTATCGAGGTGGAAACGAGTAACGATGATAGGTTTGGAGATACAGGTTGATATGGTGAATAGTGATCTAAGGACTTACTTCTATTTTTCTTCATTTTCTAAAATAAGGTTAAATTTCACCCCCTTCATTTTTTTGAGAGAAATTGCACAATTAATTTCAGATTTCTTTTCAAAACTTTTAAGACCCGAAGTATTATTCAATTTTACTTGTAATGCTTCAAATTTGTTATCAAAAGTAATTTTACAGGAAACAAATTATTATTTTTTTTAATACTTTTTCTGTACTTTAAAAGATTAAGTTATCTAAGTTATTTTGGATATTTAATTTATTTTGCTCTTTAACCAATTTCTTAACATGATAGCATCAATTCAAAAGTTTTATTTTGCTCGTTTAATTTAAGGAAACGCTACATTACATCCAATGATGTTAATAAAAAATGAATTTATTTTATATACATTTTAATCCAATACATAATTGTATATCTGTTAAAGTATATAAAATGGATCAACTCCATATATTTGTGTATGGTTTCTAATATGGGCTTATATAAGGTCTCATTTTTATAAGGTATATAACTATTTTTCTACATTTTATAGAAAAAAATTAACTTGCTAATCAATAGTTGTTTCACACATTTTATTGCTGCGAATTTTTTGAACAATTTTATAATTATTTTCGAAGTTTTCTAAGTTTCTATTTTTGTTTAATCTATGAATAGTGTTTTTAGTTTTTGTTAAGTGTTCCGTTTGTGTATAACTTTTATTTGACTATTACTTGAAAGTAACCAAATACCATCATAAAACTATTCATTTTAAAGAATATAATTAAATCAATTATATTGTTGTTTAGAAGATATTGAAATTGAAATGTAACCATTGAAAGAATTTTACTAGTATATTTTGCCTAAAGAGAAATCAGAAAATTTCATTTTGTGTTTACTGTGTAATCACAAAAGAGTTTCAAAATCTGTTAGGTGATGAAGTGAAGAACATAAGAAAGTAGATCGTTTTTGAAATGGATCCTGAAGCAATATGAAGGTATAATAATAGTTTAAAACTGTTAAGTATCTTAAAAGAATGAAATTATTTGAAACAGTGAATCTTAATTCTAAAATTTCAAATTTTTAAGACTAAACTTCGCATAAAACTGTAGAAAAATTCAATATTTTCTAAAAAAGAATACTATTCAAAACATTTTATTATATGTTTATAAAAGAGCATATTGAGATATATACTGCAATGGGATATTTGAAGAGAAAGAGAGAACCCTAACTCCTTTCTTATCTGGATTCTTTCCCGAAATAGCCATCGATCAAACCATACTTCTTTTATTCCTATTTAGTAAATGAAAGTTTCATAAAATAAAATGGGATCTCTTTAAAGTAAACTGCAAGAAACGGCGAATGCGAAATTTTTTGACTTAAATCACTTTAGCTCCTATCAGCACAAATGATAGCTATTCTAAGAAGTAGCGATCGAAATCGAGGACTTTATTCTCATTTAGTCTCATGATCCATGAAAAGCCCCTCATTTTTTTTCTTTTTTTTCCCCTTCACAGAATAGTTTTTTTCACCATCACAAAGTGTTTTCCCCACTTCTTTTTAACTGGGCTCGTTAGAACTGATCGCAAAAATGTTACAGACGGCGCCACCATCTTCTTCAAATGGAATTCGTTCCACCAAGCGTAGCATTTATACATTTGTTCTTCCAAGGTTCTTGGCGGGAAACGAAATAATACAATTCTAATCAAATTGGGAGAGTAAATCTTAAAATTTTATCGATATGTTATTAATCTGAAAAGCACGTATCAATAAATCAATACCAATTTGAACGCCGTCACTGTTGTTATTCTCTGAGAAGGAAATATAAATACTAATTCAGTTAGAGTTATTTAAACGCAATATATTTCCTAGTATACATGTATAATACCTATAATGTTGATGTAATAGTTCCATAATACATTACATATCACTTCCATCACATTGGGAATTGATTCGAAATTAATCAATGTTCTGTAAACATTGATTAGGAGGATACTAAGCTCCGTTATATTGAAATTAGGACTTTCATGTAATCCTTACAAATTCAATATTCCAAATAATTTAGTAGATAGGAGAATAACTAGTGTTTACATAAATAGGATTTTAAAACGCATCCATGTTCTACATATACAAATATATATAATATTTTTTCCTTAGAACGCTTTTAACTACAGCTGTATATTCTTGAATGTTGAACTTAAGAATATGAAATTACCGTTTTAAAACATTAAAATATTTAACATTATACCAAATTTGTTTTGGAAAAGAAATGTTTTAAATCTAACATTAAGATTCTTTTATAGTGAAATGATGGAACTTTTTGCTAAAGTATATTAAAAAAATGAGTAGTAAAATGAAATAGTTGTATATATATATTGCTGACTAATAGTAATATGTTGTGGTTTTCGATAACATAAAATATGTGGACTGTTGGAAAGTGCTCAGGTGTCATCTTCGTCACTTAGTAGGGGTTCAAAATTATGAGTTTCGTTGCCAATAATCCCTGCATAGAATTCGAAGATAATAAGCAATCAATCACTTATTTGATAATATAAGCATTAAATAAAAATCAACTCACTTTATTCATCTTTTTTCTATGGAGAAAACCATTTTCTTACTTAAAAATGACAAGTACTTATTTTCGAAAATTATGAAAAATTATTTATATCTGTTAATGGAATTCTTTTTTATTTAATGTAATAAATGTTTGGCTTGTTCAAAAGAGTGCAATCAACTTCATTCTTATTTTCTAGTTACTTAAGTGAAGAATATAAGTAAACTTTGAAAGTTTCTTTCAATCCTGTGAAACTTTCACACAAAGTTAGAGAATACAAACTAAAGTAAAATTATCCGGAGCTGATAAATATCGTAATAAATAATCTATACCAAAATTTAAAAAAAAGTCATGTATTTTAGTTCTTGCTTGTATATAATGTTCTGTGTAATATACAGAAAATACGAAATAAGGAAACAAAGGATTGAGAAACTTAAAAACTATTTCTGAGTTCCCCTAACACCTTCTTGTAAATTAACGTAGTTAAAAAAAAAAAGAATTTAATAAGAAATTGTTTCATCCGCATCCCTGACCATTTAAGGCCAATTTTATGAGAATTATTTGACTTCTTTTTGAAGCTCCTGAAAAGGTATTCTTCACGAATGAAACAAAAAAAAAATGTTTATATTGGGATCACTTATTTCTATTTCTTTCTTTTTTTTTTCTTTCCAGAGAATTTCATTTTCGAAATTACTATTGAATTAATTAATACTTATATGAAGATGTAACCTGTTTAATTTTAATAATTTTAAGTACACTAATATTAATTAGTTTCAATTTAACTTCAACTGTGCTCTACGGTAAGTGTTGCAATTTGAAAATAGAGAGAAAAAAATTCAATTATAGAATTAAAGCATACAGGGTGTAGATTTTCGTAACACCAGTCCTTTAAAGATCTCTACTCAACACAAGAAACACATCTGTTAAATTTCAAGTATCTTGGTCTAATCGTTCAAAAAGGAATTTTTTTTTATTTCTTCTTTTTCATAAGCTCAACAGCCTTTTGCAGGGCAAGGTTGACTTTCTGATTCTCCTCCAGTTAACCCTATTAGTCACGATGGCCTTCCATCGGCATTTTATTTATTACACATCTGGAAACCCTCTACTCCCTCCTTAGCCGCCGATTTCCTGAAAAACCATTCTTAACGGATTTCTATTTAGCATTTTAATTTGTTTTTTTCTTTTATTTATTTCGGATTGCCATATAATTAACATGAAATATGAAAAGCACTTACATTTTTCTCAATCAATTAATATATATAAAATAATGGGGTATATACAACTGCTGATACTAATTTTATGCAGCATAAATTGATCTACATCATATTTTCCCTTAATTTCGAAAACATTCAAGAAAAGTAGCCTTGAATAATGAATGAATCCCACAAAATAATTTTTCTTGCCTTTCAAACCAAATGCTGTTACAACTTTTTCAGTAATTATTATTAGGGATCGTAAGTTATAAATTACTCATCCAATGTAAACTCACCCAAAATACATAAATTATTATTAAAGCTTTAAAAAAAATTCCTATGCACGCAATTAAATTTGAATCTGCTTATAAATAGTATTCCATCATTGGTTTATACACGAAACTTCAACAAGGCTTCTTGATACAATATATAAAATGTTTAGTTTCCAGAACTAATTAATTTTGAAGTATATTTTAACATTTTTATATTCATAGGTAAAAATTCATGAATTATCTTTTTATGTTACTTTACGCTGGCTATAAGGTTTGATTAAATATTTCAACCAAATTTAAGCCAGCTAAACTTCAAAAAGTCTTTCATACTTTCTTCAGATAGATATTATACATATATTATTTTGTACAAATAATAAAACCTTCATTAAGGGCTGGAATGAGTTTGGTGTCATTAATATCCTATATATTTTGAGTAGATTCTAAAATATGGATGCTTCTTTTTAAATTAGCTTCTAAAGTAAAAATATTTGCTCTGCAGGAACACGTCTCAATAAAATATCATGGAAATTTTCTAAAGTATACCCCAACATTCAGTACAAGCGATTTGATTCGGTTTCTAGAAAACAATTCATTCTACAAAAATCACTCAAGCCGCCTTTAATAAATCCCGAAGACTTGTTCCTAACAAGGCTCTTTCTTTTAGAACGAATCTCTCTTTCCTCAGAAAGAATCATTAGCAATCACCCATCAGACGTCTCGTCCCATTGCCTTTGATAGACTTCGCTCATTCTGGAAATGCTTTACTGGAAAAGTTCCCCTCTCTCTCACGTCAGTCTGACATTTCCCAACTTTCCTGTAGGAAAAAGAACGGATATTTTAAGGAATCCCTCTCTTCACATTACGGCAGAAATTCTGAGAGGTTCTAAGATGTTTATCTGGATTTTCTGAGTTCTGTTTATTTTATTTCTGGTTCGGAGGCTAGTTTAGAGTTCTCGCATAAGTTTAATGAGAAAACAATATTTTTATGTATGTAGAATGCTTCGTTTTATTTTCTATAAATGTAAAACAATATATTATTCAAAAGATGTGTAGTAGTTTGCTTTTTAACAGTATTTGGATTATTTTTTTTTAACCAGAAAAAATTGAATTCTCTATAAAACTTTTTTATAGTTCATAAAATAATATAATTAATAAGTACTTATATAGGCAATTTCATAGTATATGTGGATTTAAATCTATTTTGTGAAACTATCTAGATTCAAGTTTGCGAGAGGAAAGTTTGATTAGGTTTAGTTTAAACCATATGTAAAATACAAATCAATTCGTAAGTATAAAGAGTTTTGAATTAAAAAAGTAATATTGAAAACTATTGATTAAAAAAATGCCTCGTAGTATTTGAGATCAATAAGAGACCTTAAATGTTCCGAGTTTATTCCTTAATCATTTTATTCATTTAGTTGATAGAATTTGTTTAATCATTGTTTTATTTAACTTGTTTCATAGTAAAAACATATAAGCAATTAAACCAAAATGAAATGAAAATAATAATTTAGCAAAACTAATGTTATAATTAATCTATGATTATTTGTCCGTTAAAGAAATGAAAAAAAAGGAAATTTGCTTGTACTTGATTTAAGATTCTTGATTACTATTTCGAAATATTTAAATACGTTCTAGGATAAACCAAAACCGGTAAGAGTTTCCTGTATTGAATTACTGCATTGACTTAACTAATTCTATAGCTATTACTAAAAAGTACAGTTTTTAGTTGAGTAATCCTTTGCATAAGCAGAGCCTATATCCATAGCAAATAACTGTGTCAATATAATTCGTGTTTAGTCACCTTTTCCAATACAATTATTTGACCTATCATTCTGCCCGCATCTATCTCTCACAGGTGTAAGCACTATGTTTAAGAAGTTAAAAATAAATATAATATTGCAAGATAATATCGCTAGAATTTCTTATCGACATCTATTTATACTATCAGAAATTTTACTAAATGGAAAAATAAAGCCTATTTTTTGTCAAGAAATACTTATTTTTTGCTTTTAAGCACAAAAGTAAGAGAGAGAGAGAGGGAAAAGAGTTGGAATAATTTAAAATAAGTTTTGATGGATTTTCTTATTTTCAATTAAATGAAAACCTCTTAGAATATATTAAAGAATGGAACTCTATGATTGTGTTTTTAAGAAAAACATTTAATCGAAAATAAAGAGAAATTATCGTCTGTACATGAATCTTCTTTCCTGAACCTTAAAATTTCGTTAATAATTTTTTTTTCATTTTTATCAATAAAGTTTTCTTCAATAATGATATGTGATGGCTATGAAATAAGTCAAGACATCTTTACTTTTTTCTTAAATCCAGCTTAATCTTTTCCATTTCTGTTAAAAGGAACATCATGTACTTAAGCACGTAAAATATCTTTCACTAAAATTTAATCCAAAAAGCTATATAATTTGACGTAAACTATTTCACGCTTAATATACTTGGTAAGAAATGGGGAAATAAACAAAGAAAGAGCATTAGAGATTAAAACTTTCTAAAGAAATTAAGAAGGAAAATATTATAAAACTTTTATCAAAGAAAAAAAGTCGTAGAAAAATTAAAACGACATCATCATTACCACGCTTAATTGCTGCACTTGTCGTTGAAGTAAAGTTTTTTCTTTTTTCGACATATGCCGGACTATTTATAAAAATAAATTTATTTTACATGCACGTGAATCTGTATTTCATGTAATTCTCGTCACTTTGAGAAACATTTTTACTTGTTTAGTTATAAATATTTTTATTTGTCTTTTGTGATAAATTTATTAAAGAGAAATAAGTTTTGATTAAGAAATCTTGCGATGTAAGATAACAAAACTGGTTTTGAAGGAAATTTTGAATTGATTATATTATTTTTAACTATAAAATTTTGTTACATTTTTCAGAGAATTTTAATAATTTAAACGCGAAATATATTTAATTAATTATTACTTTGATTATATTAATTTAAAAAATGGATTCATGTTATTAACAGCATAATTATGTAACTGCATATTAACTAAAATGTACCATAAACAAATATTACACTTAACTGTATTTTGTAATTCTGTGATTTAATGAATAGTATACTAAATAAAGTATCTGATGCAATTTAAGATATCATATGGATTGATAAGGAGGATAAAAAAGTTCAATTAAGACATTATATTATTTTTAAGAGTTTGTATATATATTTTTAAAAAAAATTAATTTTGATTAAAATTAAATTTTACTTTATAAAATAGAATTTATGATACTATAAAAAGCCAAGAATTTAATAAACATTTAGCTGAAATTTTCTCATAAATTTCTCCTAAGCTTTAAAAGTGAATACATTTAGATGTAGAGTAAATGATAACTACAACGTAGTGGTATATAGTGTTACATTGCTCGGGGTTCGAGTATTTTATGCAGATCAGTCACAAAGAACAAGACAGTTCTTCAGGAGCCATGGAAATTTATTATCTAAAACAATCTTTGAAACACAGGATTCAACAGTAATATTCGCAGAATAAATGCCGGAAGGTCTTCACGCCTTCAACAGCACTCAGGTACAACTATCAGTGTCTAAAATACACGTATGTAAAAGATTATTCACAATCACCACTCGTCCTACTCAACAGCCCAACTAATCACTAGTTGACTTTTCACGGTCAAGAAAAGACTACTAATCACGGGTCAAAACAATACTAACTCAGTTTCAGTGAGCGGCTCCCTATTTATAGGCTTCGCGGATCTTTTGAGTAAGATCAGCTTGCTTCACAGATTGTAAAATTAGTGGACGTCTCCACTAATTCCCAGAAGAATTCACAGGGCCCCAAACTCACCAAAAATGGTTACCAACATGGTAGCCAAAAATGATGCTTACTTGGCTCTATCACTAAGATTTCGCCAAATTTCCATTGAATCTCCATTATAATGTAAGGAATGACTTTGCTTGCGAATATTTCAATTTTAATAAATATAAAGTAATATAAAGTAAATACTTTAAATATAAAGTAAATACCACATAGAGTAATATTGTAGTATTATACATCCAAGTATAAATTATTTACATTATTTTAAGTATTCTTCACACACAATTCGTAACAATATTAATGATTTGCATTATTTATATTATTTTGCATTGTTTAAAAATTGAAAAATTGTGTACAAGGCTGCATTACCTATTTTTAGTGAAATCCAATCTCTGACACTTATAAACAATTGGAGCGTTACGTATAATGTTCGTTTATTTTAACATTTATTTTTAGCAAAATGTAATAGCATATCAAATGCAAGTTTTACTTTTAGATAAATATTTGAAAGTTGTGTGTTTACAGTGAATAACATAAAGATCCCCACAACTGATTAAATAAGTTATTTAATCAAACTTTGCAGACATACAAATTTGTTCGTTATAATATAACTGAATAAACTAATATTCGTTAGTTCACAAAAATAAAAATCGACATATTAAAAAAAAACACATAAATAAATTACTGATTTTAGGATCATGTTTAAAAATAATTATTAAAGAAATACTGTTAGGATACTTTGTGCGTATAGGTTATTGCAATGTCTAATATTTAAGAGAAATGAATGGGATGCGCCAAAAATGTTAAGCACATTTTTTTTCGAAGCCGAATATTATGTAAGCAAATAATAATTTTACACATATTGACAATGATTTATTAAATAAGTTATCAGCTATTTTTATCAAACAACTTCTGAATAAACTTCATTCATTTGACATCAGAAAAATCATTAATGTGACATTAGTATACATATAATTGGAATTTAATTAATTCATAAGCTATGTATACGTTCACACAGAATGAATTAATGCTCACATGACATAAAATACTTTTTTGTTATATCTATATCTGCAAATTTGATTCATATTTATTACAATCCTTTTATAAATAATTATGAACGATTTTGCTTAATGGTACTCTAGAACACACTTTATTATTAATACAGGATCAACTCTATACATTAATACTATATGCTAAATATTTTTCCTCCATTATATAAGATCGCTATGAACACATTTAACACTAGAACGTCCGGGATTTCGATCACCTTTAAATGTCCACCAGTGTCGTTTCTCCACCGCGATATAAAATAGATAAAGTAATTATTTTAACTAATAATATTGCAGGACTACTGTTTAGAAGAATTTAGTTTTAAGACTTTTTAATATTATTTCATGTAATTATATATTGTGACCCTTTACATCATAAAAAACTGACGCTGACATTATGTTTCGCGAAGCTTGTTGGATGACTGCTTTGTCGCAAAACATTTCGAGTCTCAAATTTGTCAGGAACATTACTATTGTGCAGTATCCATTTTGTGCCATCCCTAGCGACATATACATCAGGATTTATTGGAATATTATCAATTACATCTGCCCTTCAGATTCTTCACAGTTACTTTCATTAAATCTTATGTCTTCATCGGAATCTAAATTAGAGCCGATTCTCTCTCTCTCATTCTCAAAAAGCTCTCGCAGCAAATTAGCAATTTCATCAGGGCTTAGACTTTTACTAAGAGCCATCGTTTCAGGGTGTCTGCTCTGCACTAAATTCGAAAATCGAATGAATTTTTTTTTTATGAGCAGTTAAGCAAATAGTATGTAACGAAACACTTAGGCACAGCAATTTTAGTATAATTGATTCATTTCCACTGTGAACTCAATAACATTGCATTCAAGGTCAAAAAAATATACGATATGACTTTGGGAAGCTTGTTTTACTAATCGTATCTATTTAATGAAATACATTTTGTTAAACGACAGCCCTTTTTATAATGATAAATTGCTTTGGAGTCGAAATGACACCAGTGGACGTTCCAGGTATATTTAGTTGTAAAATATCTCCTAATTAACCTAGAACCACAATACTTTTTCTGTGTAATTACCAGGAAAAATGATTAAAAGCCACGGAAAATTTTCAAATTCCCTGTAAAAATGCAGAAATGAGAACAGAGTAAACAGGCTCTAGTGTCCAATAGATACCGATGAACGTTCTAGTGTTAAGCTAGATTAAATTGGTATACATCCGTACAAAGATAGAAAAATTAAGAGATGTTGGAAAGCTAAAATCTTATTTTTTTTGACAATTTGAGATTTTTACTTTTTCAAATTGCATAGATTTTCACCATTCTAAAAATATCATACTTTAACCTCTGGGGTAATTAGAAGCCCGTAAAACCTATTTTTAAATAATCGTTGAATCTGTGCCACGCCCATTTGAATAGCGAAATATGTAAACAAAGTACTTCGTTTTTTCTTAAAAGTTGAACGTCTGATATAAACCAAAACATGTATCTTTTATCGTAAATTGAGTCTTTTATTTCTTTATTTCCTAACCGATTAGAAGTCACACTGTATACATTAAAATCAATTTATCTCAAAATGTAAATTTTGACGTTCGATGTACCTTTTCTAAGAAACTACTGTTCAGAGCTATGTAAATTTCTTATGATATATTTATAATAATGGCTAATACATACTGAAATGATCTTTTTGTAAAAAACTGAAAGATTTATTTTTTACGAATTTTTTTATGTGAAAAATGGTTTCAAATTTTCCTATGTTTGATAAAATATTTTATAAATTATTAAAAAAAATCAAAATTAGCTAAAAACTCATCTTAGTATAATGAGAAAGGTGCACTTTAATTGTATGAAAAATTTCAAACATGTACATATAACAGATTTTGAGAAAAGGTACATCGAAAACAACCAATTTAACATTGTCGGTATAGAGGTTTCCTACTCCCCTTAAGGTGAAAGTAATAAAAATCAATATGCCCTGTAATCTGAAAAATAGAAACAATATTTACTTTCATTTATGTGGAAAAAAGAGAACCAAAAGTTATGACATATATTCATTTACGCTTTGCTTCAATCTAGTTTTGGTAGTAATAAATTGTTTCATTCATCTAACTAACATGTTTTAAAAACAAGACTGATCAAAATCCAACAATTCTAACATGCTGATAAATTCCTGCTTAGATAAGATTAAATGTAATAAATGGGTGGGGAATTTCCTGTCGCATCCCTATAAACTTCTGAAAACTCTGTCTGGATCAGAAATTTCTCAAATTTATTATCGAATCGCCGCTAGAATAATAAAAATCAAAAGAGAATGTACAAAAGAAAAATACTCAGAAATGGAAAATAAATCCATTCGTGCAGCAAGCTTTTATGAGCAATTTTTTTATTACCGCTTCAGAAAAGCTTTAATATCCTTCATTGCTGAAATGCATTTTTCCTTTTAAGAGTTTTGAGAGTTCTTGGTTGAGAGTTTAAGATACAACTCAAAATAAAACACTCAAGACATTTTTATTTCTTCTGAAAACTAATGAATATTCACTTCAAGAACAATTTCAGTTCTTGAAACGTGATTTCTTTCACTTGTAAAGAACTATTTGAGTAGTTTAAATAATATTCGTTCGCACATAATATTTTTTTTTAATATGCTTCATTTAACTTGAAATGATCATTCCTCCCATAAAATGTTCTGAAAAAACTTTAATGACTCAATGAAGGGCATTGGGTGAAAACCTAAGGCTTAGTTCAAAAAGAACATTGTTGACATTAATAAATCTTTCCTTGAGAATTATTTTAAAAAGAGTATTGTTGAAACGGATTAGAAAAAAAATTGAATTTTCCCTGCAGGTTAAAATTTTTTATGAGGTTTAAAAATATTAAAACCATTATTTTTGCGATTGATTGTATGTTTTCATCCTAATAGTTACTAACATAAATTTTATTTCTCATTGAAATGCATCCTTAAGTTATTCAAAAGCATCACTAGAGATTTTGTGTAGTGTGTGAAAAATGTACTTGAAAATAGAACTAAGTTCAATCCAGTAGCATCTAAATATAATTGATTAGAAAAAGTAAAAGAGCGATAAAATTATGCAGGAGTATGATTATTTCTTGGATGAATGTAGTTTTTGTATGTTTAATTAACACTTGTAGTTCAAGACTTTGAAAGTGAAACACATATAAGATATGCTAAAGACTACGTAGCTCTTTTTACTTCGTGAGATTTATAACAAACTTTCATTTTGAAAGGTATATCGGAAATAAGCTTTAACTTGAGGGAAAAAAACAATAACAAACTAACCAGAAATATAAGAAATTAATCCTGGTTTCAACTAAATTGGTTCATTAACTAATGATCAAAAACTTTCCAACTTTAATGAATCACTAATTAAATCAGGGTGAACTGTTTTAAGAAAAAATACAATTATATCTCCTGCTTAAATTTTACTTCTCTTCTTTTTTGCTTCTGTATAGAATCAAAAGAGAAAATTTTTATTTAAAAGTAGAAGATACAGTTCACTTCCGAACACTCATTTGCATGAATGAGAAACTTGAGAGAGGAACGTAGACCCCCTAAAAGAAACAGAATAGACAAAGTTACAATAATATAAGTTTTTGAAGAAGAAAAATAATTCCGTAGAAAAAAAATACTAAAACTTTTGAAATTTCTGTTTTCTTAAATAGAAATTTATTACCAAGTTCTTGTTAAATATATTTGACCAGACCTTAATACCCATGCACACTTCTTAAACTATGAATTATTTATTGATTTCAAACATTAAAAATCAATAAACTAAAATTCGGTTCAAATTTACTTTCTCTACTTTCCCCATGGAATTACAAGAATATGAAAGTAGGATATACCCGGACCATAAATTGGTGTGGTGTGAAAGTTTAGAGAGAAAATACCAGTTCAGGTAAAATCCTCGTCACTTGACCCTGGTTTAAAATTAAGACGATATCTGCCAATAATCCTCGTATTGATTCAAAGTGTGACGTACATTTAAATCAAATATAATCAAACCCAGGCAAAAAGTGCAGTGCAACTTATATTGCTATCGAAAAAGGCTTAAAATACTTTAAGTAGCCTAATTTTGTTTACCGCTAAGTTTGATGAAATATCTTTTGTAATATCTAAGAAGAATTGTAGACAATATTTAGACATTTATTTTAATACTTATGAGTGTTAAAAATAAAGTGTAGACACCATTATTGAATTTTTAGAAAAGGATTTCCCTTTGATTTTTTTTATTATTATCCTTCAATAACTTGTGAATATTATGCGTAGTTAAATATAAATGGTAAGAAACTTATAAATAATTCATTGTACAATTTTATAGAAGTTTTTGGCTCCTTCAACAAACACGATTTTGAAATGTTCTGCAGAATAATTATTTTTCTCTTTTGTGTAAAAGTATATTTAAACTTTAAATGTTTTATATAATGACATGAAAGAGAAAATTAGCCCAAAACATGTATTTCACGTATTAAGAATATTGAAGGTTTATGCTGCTTATTGCACAAAAATTATATTGGAGTTTGTCAAAAAATATCAAATTTTCTATCAGTTTTTAAAACTAAATTTTTTTTATATTTAAAAGATCAAGCTGTTTAGTAAATTAAAGAAGGTTGAATCATAGGTATAGGTATTTCTATATTTAAAACATGTGACATTGTTTTATCATTTAATGTAACATTTTTAAGTGATTTGAGCTTACATTTAAAGCTTAACACTTCGAAAGGTATCTGATAATATATTTATAAATTTCAATATAGGAAAAATGTCAAATTTTTCAATGATAATGATTCACTGAGTGATATTATTTCTTTTTAAAGTTCTTTTTTAGTCTCTTAAATATTGTTAAATATTATGTTTTTATTATCTTTTTTTACTAACTAAAAATGTACAAAACTGAATGTATTAAAAATACCGTATTTTCCATTAAAGTTTGAATGTATAATTTTGAACAAATTGTGGTAGATAATGACTATTATCTTTGATTAGAATTATTTGTAATCCACTGTCAATTTTTTTATTTCAAATAACTAATTACTTCGATTACTTATTTGAATAAAAACATATAAAAGTAATTTTAATAAAATTCTTTATTATTTTCATCTTTATGTTGCTGAGGTTTAAGTTAAGGTAATCGACTACGCTCGGAACCGTGTTTTTGAAAAAGCGTATAAAAGAATTTTTTTTTTGCAATTTTAAATGTCATCTGAATAAGAATATGTATATAAAATTGTTTTAAAATATTTTTATGAAAACGTTTTTAAATGCAGCTTTACGGTAAATAATGAGGATTAAGTAACACATTTTCAAAATATTTTCCTTTCATGAAAATTGTATCTATAATTGATAACATTTTGTCTATATATAGCTAAGATTTTTGTACGGGGTCTCAGCTAGGAATTTTGAAAAATTCATATTATTTCCAAAGTTATCGTCAATCGAAAAAGCAATTTTTTTTCGTAAAATTGCTCTTTCTGATACATTAAAATTTGAATAAATCCACTTCTTAAATGCAGTGGTTTTTAAACTTCCGATTGGCACGGCCTCTCTTTATGTACCAGTCTGACTTCATGGATCCCCAAAATTTTGAAAAACCTTCCCAGACCCAACTCATGACTCAGTGATTTAAAGACTCATCTACTACTTAAGCACATCTTTTTTAGCTCATCTTTTACCTTAGAATGAAAACAGTACACATCTAATTAAAAATATTACGTTGCAGTAATGATTAAGTAGTTACAAACAATAACAAAACTGGATTAATTTTCTTCATCAAAATTTATGTTCCAGTAGTTTTTTCATTGGCAGTTTAGTAATTTAATCTAGGATGGTACGTCTTTAAATTTTTCCTCGGTGTTTTTCAGCCTATAAAAGAGGGAAATCTTAACATTAAATTACACCACTTCGCAGACCCCCTATAAAGACTCTGGGGACCCCCAGGGGTCCGCAGACCTTAGTTTAAGAACCACTGTGTTAATAAATAGCTTTAAAAGTTCTACTTCAGACCCTGTATAGAAGTCCTAGCTATATATAGACAAATTTTATTATTATAGATACATTTTTCATAAAAGGGGCATACTTTGAAAATGTGTTATTTTTCCTCATTTTTTTTGCCAAAAAATTGCTTTTAAATAATTTAATTGTAATAATATTCTCAAAACAATGTTATATGCATATTCTAATTCAAATTACATTAAATAACAACAACAACAACAAAGAATTCTTTTATACGCTCTTTAAAAACACGGTTCCGAATGTAGACGGATACATTGAGTTATACGAGTATTTATATATTAAATATTGAATTAATCTAATAGCCAAATTTTTTGACACAGATAAAAAGGACATTATTTTATTCAATTCTAAATTTATAGATTCAATTGCATTAAATTCACCTCCGCAAAATATAAATAAATATCAAATCTATATACCTGTGTGCTGATTTATATATAGTATTACATCCAGCTTTCAAGTATTAGCTACTTGCTTTTCTAATGAAACATTTGTAATTCAAACTCTATCAGCCTATCGAAACGATGCATCGGCTTAGGAATTACGTTTACCTCGCTGATTATAATTATTATGATCTAAATAATACATGCATGGAATGGATCATTTACATTCGACATTACAATACAGTCACTTTGTGGAAGCATAATCCGAAATGCTTATTCCATGCATCAAATACGATCTATTGATTCATTATGTAAAACGTTCCATTGATAATAATTTGATCAAATTCATTACTCTGTGTTGTCAAAGTAGTGTTGCAAAGCGTAAATCAAATAATTTATTTTACTTGTGGATTTCCTAAGCAGTAATTTCTGCTTTAGTACTTAAACAAGACGTCAAATTTTTTTTTTAAAAATTCAGATTATTTAATGTGTAGTAAGAAAACAATTTTTAAGAAAATTATTGCTTGGTGTAAAATAATAGTTTCAAATATTTTAAAAGTAATATTTATCCTTGTATATATTTTTAATTCATATACTCCTCTTATACATTCCACATTTTAAAAAATTTTTTTCGCATTTTTAAGTCGGCAAACATCTTAGAAATTTTGAGCTATTACTTTCATACGATGTGGACAGCACAACAAATGTTTTATACCCACCTCTTTGCTTTGAACTATATGTACTATTATAATTTGTTAACTATAGAGCTGTTTATCTCAACCACTGTTTGAATGTCACCAAATTCTTAAAGTGTTCCACCAGATTTTTTTTAAAATTATTAATTAAACTCTTAGAAAAAAATAAACAATTCCACTATCTTCAGCCGTTTTATAGACATAATCTAATCATAAAAATGTTACTGACCATTTGACAACACTAGAGGAGAGAGTTCTTCATTACATACAAATTTAGATATGAAAAAAAAATTGATTGAGTTCGTAATTCATTTGTGATAACGGATACATCTGTATATTAATTATCTTTGAATGAAAAGAAAGAACTAATTTCACTCTGTAGTAAACGAGATTTAATTTCAAAACATTTGGAAGAGACAATTAATTCATTTTGGATTAAAATTAAAGATTATTATCCCATAATAGCCAAAGAAGATTTTAAAATATTGTTACAATTTTCTACATTTTGTTTGTGTGAGTTCAGATTTTAAACATAACAAATATAGAAATGAAAAAAAGATCGAAATTTTTAAATTTAGATGAGTGGCATTATCATTTTTATGACGAAAGAAATTATCAAAAATCCTCAAGCTCAAACTTCGTACATATTAATTGTATTCTTATGATTAATTTGTAATTAATTGCTCAATATGCATTTTATTGTCTTAGTCGTGCGTATTATTTAAGTTAACATTGAAAATTATTAACATAAACTATTTTATATAATGTATATTATAGATAAGTAAAACTCTTTTAAACTTATTTTATTAAGTGTACCGCAACAAAAATAAGGTTGAGAATCATTGGTATAGAGAAATAAGGCAGACAAATTTATGAAGTATAAAACTGAGTGTAGAACATTTATTTAAAGGTCAGGGTAAAACGGGCATCAATTGTGTAAAATGTGGTAAATTAATAATTTTTTTTCTAATTTTTGGTGAAATGCTTTTGATTTCATTGTAAAATATCCATAAATGCTATTTCAAATGCTTACACGTGTCTTATTGATGCTAATGTTCTTCTAGTATGATGAAGATAATTTCTTCCTGATGAAAAATAATAATAAAAGATGTGTAAATATAGAAGAGAGAAAAAAAGAAATAATGTGTGTGAAAGATATCTATTCCAACAAAGTTTCTATGGCAATAAAGTACTTTTATAATTATTTAAAATATTGCCACAGATTTCAAAACAATTATCAAATACGTAGGTAAATGTAAAGAATGCGAGCTAATGGGATTTGTGAGTCATAATCCTCAATCACTTATTGAGCAGCTGATATAGAATGGAATGGATTATTAAATTAACACCCCCTTCCTTGGGACTAATTTGACAAGCAATAAACCGAATGTAACCAAAAAATAAACGGTTTCTAAGAAAATTTAGAAGTATATCCCACGAAAGCAATCAATATTTCTTTAAATTTCATTCTTCATTTATAAAACCTTACAGAAACCAGCCGAAAAGTGATACTATCTGGGTCAAAGTAATGGAAAGTAAAAAGTCCAGAAGTCGGGAAAAAACAATAAATTTCGCTATCTTTTGGAAAAGAAAACACTTCAGACAAAGTGAAATTGTTGGCCAACAGCCAAAGTACACTCGTTGTTTTATTCGAACATCATCAGTTCTAACTTAGATTAAAAAACTGGGGATACTTTAAAAAAAAATAGTAGAAGAAACAATTCCTAAGGATTTGGTGGGAAGGCTTTTAAGCTCTTTCGTAGGAAATAGACTTAATAATATCAACGGAGCAATGAGCTCACGTCCTTAGTTTCTCGCACCAAACGTATGTGCTTAAGAAACAGAATAAAAGAAAATGCCCCGATCTTCATTTAGGCAGAGAAAAGAGTATTGTTTTCATCTTAACAATGAAGTGAAAAATTTTCTCTTTAGAGAATGGCCGAGGGAGCCGGAGAATCAAATTTTGATGAATTTGCAAATGCTCTTTTAATTGTTATTTGGGGAGGGGGAACTTCTAGAAAGGAGGGAGGATCTGAGAAGCAAAAGACTTCAAAAGAGGGGGGATGGAAATGGGGGGTGCTGTGGATAGATAATCTGACAAGCTGTTCATTTTGAAATTAGAATGGTTTGAAGAAAAAAAGATAAGGATATATTTATTTGTAATAACAAGTTATTAAATCTGGATTAATCATGCCTGTATTGGATTCTATGGTTCCTTTTAAAATTGTATAGTAATCATTTGGAAAAGCTTTTGAAGTTCTTTAAAATATTTATTGTAAGATCATCTCGTGTATACGATCCCTTTTTATTTGAAAGGGGAAGCATTTTGAAACATATCTTTTTCCTATCATTAGTAGCAATTAGGAGTTTGTTTTAATTTCTTTGACAAACTACTTTATTTTTAATTGAGTAAATAATGAATGTGTCAATGGTTAAAGCAAGAAGAGAGAAAAAATGTTGGAATACTAGAAATTAAATACATTAGATTGTGTTTTATAAATAAAAAGTAACAGAAATTATATGCATAGGATACACAAAACGCACAATAACCATGAAAAAGTTTCAGGTTGTTGAATATATTTTCAAATATAAATTTTCTTTTTTAATATTTAGAGATAAATAGAGACACGATTATATCATGGTATCTGTAAAAACATTGTTTTTGACTTAAATTATCTATACTTACTTGCTGTTTCAAAATAAAATAAAAACAGTTTTGAAAAATGAATTTTTAATGAATTTTGGAATGCTTTTATAATACCGAAATGCATTCGAAGTAGAAATTTTAAATCCTGAAACAACATTCGAAATCCCTTTGTATAAACAAAATTTCTAGATCTTTGGAATTTATTTAAAACATTATCCACACACAGATGCAACCCACAACAAACTTGTTCAACCCTTCTTAAAAATTTTAAATAGATTATTACTTGTAAAATTTTGAACTTTTGTTAAATATATTTGAAGTAAATACACACTAATTTTTTAAAAAAATAATATTTATTTAAAAATTAAAAACTGTATTTACAATTAAATGATAAAGCAGTCTACAAATTAAATAAAGAAAATTCAATTCTACAGGATTTTTATTGAACTAGATGGCATTGTATTAATGAAAATTGGATATTAATCCTTTTTGAAATAAAGCATTGTTTTTTAATCAATGTTTGTAATTTTAAGAGTTATGTCTTCAATAATGTAAAACAAATTACCAAACTAAGTCATTGAATATTAAGTTAAGCCGAAACTTCGGTGTTCAAATATAATAATTATAGTAATTGCCCCAAAATATTATTTTTAGTATCAAACTGAACATTTTAGTTAAAAACACGACTATATATAAATATATATATATATATATATATATATACATACATTTTTTTGTTTTTATAAAAACATTCAATCTTGGAATACAAGACTTTAAGATTTTATATCGCTTCTTGATTTACACGATTGCCAGAGTTAGCAAATAATAATTTATTCTGTTTAAAGTGGAAAAAAGGAAATAATATACAAAAAAAACTATTTCTTAAGAAAGAAGAGATTTTACTTTTCACTCATCAATCTTTAATTTGAAAAGTACAACCAGTGATCGATCATAAGGTTTTTATGAGTGTATTTCGACAATGATGGAATACTTAGTGAAAAAAGAAGGCTTCAAAATTCAAAATATTCTTTAAACTCTTTTTAAAAAGTATCTAACTTCCTCTCCTTCAAATAAAATTTTTATCTGAGATTTTGGAGAGTAAAATGGATAAATTTTAATCAGAAAACACACACACAAATTGTTACTGGTTGAACAGAACTATTTTTATGTGTAATATTACTAAGAATATGTGTGCTTTATATATATATATATATGTGTGTGTGTGTGTAAGCTTCTGGTTATTAAAACTGCAACACAAAAAAGAAAAGAAAATAACAAAACTTTACTTATTGTTCGCATATAGCACAATATTAAGAAAACATGATATAATTCGTAAGAAAATTGATGGTATACAAGGTCCAAAATAAGTGCACAGAATTGACGATCACTGGTAGCTAAAACGGTTCTAACCCAGTTAGATATTGAATCGAAAGATTGGATGATTGGTACGGAATAGTCATTTTGTGCTACTAGTCTATGCCACATTTTATCAGTTGTAATGATGGTGTTTTTTATGGGTAAGAGGTCTGGAGAACGTTTTTGTCAAGAAAATATATGAAAACTGTCTGTGTCCAGCTGAGTCAGAACACGACAGGACTAAAGAGTAATTTATGCGACCTCAAATTATATTGCTGGAGGATATCTGCGAAGATTCGAAGTTAGAACACAGCCATTGGCTTTAAGATCTGTGAAACGTAACGCTGACTGATAAGGTAAATTACAGACTATGTGAACAAGAGCTGCTCATTTTGTGTACACAATGGCTACCCAAATAATGACACAAGGTACATGAACCTGCCACACGCATTCTCCTTGGTGCCTGCAGATACAGATATGTTCATCATGATACTACTCATGAAACTGAAACTCATCCGAAGAGACGACAGAGTGCCACTCCTGTTGCTAGTTTTATTGTTGTTCGCACCACACATTCGCTATGTGTTTCTATGCTGCAGTGTCAAGGAAAACCGCAATAAATGTCGCCATGCAGACAGTCCAAGTGGATACTTGATCTGTTGCAAACAAGCCTAATTCTTGACTAAAAAAAAATAATGTGGGTGTACAATCCGGTCATGCTGTACTGACAACATGCCTGTCGCATCAGACGTCAGTGGTGGTAAGGCCTGGAATTCCTACATGGTGTTTAATGTGACCCTCCTAAACCTATGATTTACATACCCAAATAGAAGTCGTTGGATTCCGACCAAGGCGAGTAGCAATATCGCGGAACGATAAATTCTACTCTCGATAGGAAATAAACGTACCACTAATTCCGATACGTGCTGGTAGCCATTTCTCCTTCTTATATGAGGTATAACACGATCTTCTAAATAATAACCGACATTCAAATGCGGTTTCTAAAAGAGAAAACCATTGTGAAATGTCCCTTTTATACAGAGATTCAAATACCATTTCTCCCTCCAATTTTACATGATGATGCATTTAATTGTGAAACTGTAACTTTTATATCCATTTTAAGTATTTCCTATTAAATATTTACATAATGTTTTTAATGGATAGTTATTTTATATAGTTTGCCTGAATTCCTTTAATTAATCACAAAATAAGAGCTCTTAACAAATACTTTGCTTGCTTTGAATACTTTTATTTTTCTTTTTAACACTTTTCTTTTTATCTTTTTAACAACATATTTCCTTATAAACATATTCAAAATAGAAGCTTAGTATAACTGTATTTAATTTTCTGTAGAACTCATAAATTTCTAAACTCATGTCTGAATTTATGAAATAAAATATAAACACGCTATACATAAAGGACATAATATCGCATGATAATGCGGTGTTATTTTATTAATATTACTATGGTTCGATACTTTTGAAAGCGAGTAATATGTAGAAAAATTCGTTCTATACTAAGAAATTTTTTTTTAGTCAAAAACCTGAGTAGATTTTTCCGAATATTCTTTTTAATATACATTCAGCTTTATCGCTTTCTTCGAAAGTCGAGAAACAAAATATGACGCTTCCTTAATATTTCACCTAAGAATTGATCGGCCCATCACTTTCGTACGGTTTATGAATTTTGAGAATCTGATACCCTATTTATCACTGAAAAGCTCAGAAAGAGGAGAATGAAGAATGTAGATTAAGAAAGAGAAGTAGCCGTGTTGCAACAAAAACTCGGTTCCCCGAAAGCGACACTTATAGAGGTACGATCAAATGCACTGGGCTATAAAATGTTGCGGCAACTTTCTAAAAAATATCTTTTGATGTATTGTTAAACAAGTGGAATCCTAAAATAAAATTAGAACACGGTGAGGTTTTTGATGTTTACTTTTTCTTCCTTGCATTGAAAAGAGGTTCACAGGCTGTTTTATTAGTGGTTTCTTTCACTTGAAGCTTTGAAAGTGGATTTTCTCTATATCGAGGTAAACTCTAAAGTGAAATAAACACCTGGGATCAAAGTGGAGGTTTATTTATCTGACTCTTATCAATATTAATTGAATTTCCGATTTAGATACTCTAGTTCAGTAAGCCGGAAAATTATCAGAACTTAAAAGATTTCAATTATGTTATGTATTTGGCAAAATTTAAATTATTGTGCGTATATATATGAAATGAATTCCCTTGTGTATTCGGTTAGTTTGAAATGGAATTCAGTGATTTGTTGCAGTCGTTGAAGAATGAGGAGGCTTGTTATTTTTAAAATCCACATTTATTTTACGCAAATATAAAAACGAAAATATAACAACAACAAAAAAAAAATGTGGAAGCATAACACAAGGACTTGGGGACATGACAGCGATGCACAAAATCATTCTTTCTTTGCTCTTGAAATTTCAGCTTTTCATAGTTTTGGTCAACTGGAATGTCTTAGAATTATTGATTTTTCCGATAAAAACTTTTCTGACTGGTCAGAATATGTGGGTGATGCAAGATTGTAGCATCCTGTTTTAAAAAACACTTAAGTGCCTGTTTTTTTGGTAGATAAAGTTGGAGTTATATATATATATTTCACACTTAGGCGGGTAAACTGAAAATTAATTACCACGCAAAGACTTGGAGTTTTCAAGAACATTACGAAATAAAATCCCCCAAAAGAAAATTTCTAAGGGAATTGCTATATATACATTATCTCTACTGCCCCCCAGCCTCATTGTACAGTACAGGCAAATTACAGGTGAGGGTTAGCGGGCCTGAAAACAAAGTTTAAAACTACAGTGTTTTTTTCTTAAGGATAAGAGTTTGCTATTGTACAACAGTAGTTAATTCATTTTTGATCAATACAGTCTTGTTATAGATCTATTTTTGATTTACGTACTAAAATTATATGCAATTTAATATATATATATATATATATATATCTGTTTCACTGTCCTAAACCAGAGACAGCTCAGGAAATCATAATAGTTTTTCCACTCTAGCTAAATTTCTTTTTTGGTTTGTCATGGTTCCATGTTCTTGGTTCTTTCGGTTTGATCTTAAGATGTATATATGTGTGTGTGATTATTACTTACTTATCTAAGTTTAAGTTTATTACTTACATAAACTGTATATATGAATATAAGAGAAAGTAAGAAAATAAGCAGAACATTGGAAATTATTTACTCGTAAGGAAAAGATAAATTAGCACAATGTTTCGTTAGAGAGTGTTTGAAGGTAAAATTATAGGGTGGCTTCTAACGTTCTACGGGTCACCGTCGTACCCGTCGGCGGCCGTCATTACTCCACAGATGGAAACGAGATTCATCCGTGAACAATACCCGATGCCATGTGATGGTCCAGTTACAATGACGATGTCACTACTCCATGTATCTAGGCCTGTTGAGAGGCAACCAGCTTCGGATGTCATGTGCCGTGAAGAAAATGTCTCGATTTGTCAACTATTGTATACGCCGGTCTGTGCTCAATGACGTGCACCTCTGCGTACCACTTCTCTGACGTGCACGTAGACTTTTCTGAATCCATTGTGTGACACAACGTTGGATGGAACTCACGTTATGCCCTATACGATTTACTATTGTGCACAGCGACAAATCCACTTCATGGAGTTTGATAATACGGTCACGTTCCCTGGTCGTTAACTGATGGTATTGAGCTCACCGCCGTCTCAGAGGAATTTTCTACACTTCTTCGAAAATCGCAAATACTATGCAAAACCTCAGATGCTGCTTATGAGAAGAATCAGAGATGTCTGCGGGCATACGGGTTGCAGAGGAACCTTCAATCCTGTATCTGGCTTAAGCGTATAAAAGGATAATTTTCATGATATTTAGTATCACTTAGATTAGAATACATGTACAAAACTGTTTAAAGGACATTTTGATGAAAACAAATTATTTAAACACAATATTTCGGCAAAAAATTAACTTAGAATAACCTTTTTTTCAAAATGCTCTCATTTTGTGAAAAATGCTTCTATTATAATAATATTTTGCCTGTATATTGCTCGGACCACTGTACAGAGGCTCAACTATGATTTTTGAAAAATTCATATTATTTTCAGAGTTACAAACATTTGAAATATTTATCGGTGTTTTTTTCTTAAAATTTCTTCCTTCTGTTGTCGTTAAACATGGATAAATCCACTTCTAAGTTATATATTTCAAAAATTCTAG
>BMAV01017016.1:1105424-1145621 GCA_019973955.1 Trichonephila inaurata madagascariensis | reverse complement strand
TGTTAAATTTCATAAAAATTTGGTTTCTCAGTAAAAATCTTTTTTTTTCTTCCAAAAAATATATACAGGAAAATTCATATTAACTTAAAATGTAACTATCCCAACTTAATTTCCTTCTTCTATAAAAATATAGTATCTAATCTGTAGCGCACACAAAAATTTTTCAAGGGGGGGCGAGGGTCGAAAGTCCACTATTTTGGTATCATGCTCCAATACGCCGCCCAATTTTCTTTTGATTTTGTAGATTTTCGGGAACAAAAACAATACATTAATTATTGAATAAATAATTAGCATTAATAAATAAAATTAATTATTAATAACAAATACATAATAAATTTTACGTAATATATACATAGGATTATAACTAATCGAAAAAAAAATCAAAGGCTATGGGGGGTGTCCAGACCCCTAGTGCCCCCCATGTGTGCACCACTGGATCTTATTATTGATTTAACATTTGCCAAAAGTAAAATTTAGTTGATGAATCTAGATAAATGTTGAGTAAATTGGATAGTATGAGGTTAATTTTGATTGGATTAATTTTGAAAAGAGAAGCATTCTTTTTATTTTTTTTTTGTAATTTTTTTTTTTTTTTTTAATTAAAATTTTTTTTTTTCTTTAAGAAAAATTTATTAAAACAAAAATTTCTTAGTTCAAAAAATTCAAAGTATTTTAAGAGAAACTTGCCTTTACAAAAATAAATAGCAATACTTATTTATAGATTTTGAAACGTGTTAATTCATTAAAAGCACTAATGAAAATAAAGATATTTCTAATATTTATGTGAAAAACTGCATTTCTTTCATAAGTAATTAAAAAATACAATTGTTTGGGTGGATTTTAACAGCAATCTGAATAGTTAAAAAAATTCTGTTACTGAATCACATTCTAAAAGAGAAAGAAAATGAAAGCAGCAAAAAAGAAAAGTAAATCATTCAAGATTCGTATTAATCATGTCATCTCATCAAATAAATTAATACACATTTTTGTATTATTCCACAAGTTTTATTATACGCATGACTAGTTTTATTCATTGTGGAAATTCCCTTTGAGATTAATAAAACAAAGTATGCAAATTCATTGTGTAAATTCCCTTTGAGGGTTATAATAATACAAAGTATGTAAATTAAAAAAACCTTTACGCGAATATTTGCAGAAATATTTGTTAAATAAAAAAAGTGAAAAAATCAAAATTAAAGCATTAAATTGGATGAAAGACTAATGAGAAGACAAATAATTTCTGGTAAGTAAATAATTAGAAGGAATCATCTTAATTTAAAATGCATAAAAAAATATTTTTTTATCAATTAAGAATCTTATATATAATAAGATGTGTTGCCAGGCATTCTATTTTTCTCTTTAATTCTAGATGTAAAATTTAAATGGGATTATTAATGTAAAGAATTACAAATAAAAGTGAATGGTTTCCTAAACAATTATTTTTAGTTCATGAATATATGTTTTCGAAATCGGCAATTGTAATTCAAGTGATGTAAAGTATTCGATATAAAATAGTTATGTGCTTTAAAAACTTAGGTTGCTCTAACGTTATTGATAAATTTTACTGGAGATATTTTTTAACCATCTGTAATTATCTTACGATGTTAAGATATTGGCTTGTGTGAAACTTTGTTCAAAATTTAAAATGAGCACAATAACAGAATCATTTAAAAGGAATTGGTTTGAACTCCCATGAAATTAAGTAATGAATACGAAAAAGAAGGATTATTTGATGAAATGAGGTTTGTGATTTTTTTAAATACAAACCAATAAATATTCCCTTTTCAGTTTTCTATTTCCATCCATGAATAAGTGATTTATGTTGTGATAGTATAAACTATTGGAACTAAAGCAGCCAATAAGTAAAAACGGACAAGATTGAAAAACTTGATCACTAATGAATTTATTTCCAAGCCATTTTCCCTTTTGAAAATTGTAGAATTAAAATAGTCGTTACATTTTTTAAAGAAACGACAGGCAAAAATGTTTCTTATAATGCCAAATCTTGTCGCATCAACAGTTGACATTGTTTAAAATTTTTTAACAAATAGTATTTTATGGACGAATGGAATTGTAAAATAAAAATGTCTTTAAATCAGGGAGAGAGCCGTAATTAAACCACGAATTTCTACAGAACAACAGTTTATAAAGACATACATAACATTATTCTAACGTACCGAAACACTCCACACTGTTTTAGCTAGGAACATCTTGAAATTATGTTTGCAATATTTAAAAAATTTAAATTTTTTTCTGCATTAAGTGCGAAAAATTATAATTTTAATTTAATTAACTATAATTTTCAAAGAAGATTTGAATTTGGAATACTTAATCATTATAAAACTTTATACTTAAATTTATGTAAAGAATTAATTTTGAAGGCATTTTTTTGTGTGTAAATTGTTGCATTATGATGAAAAAGTTAAAGATAATAAACGTGTAAATATCCAGAAATTATAATTTGAGCAATGAAATTTATAACGTTTTTGGCAAATCTTAGTAATTGATCTTAGTCTTAAACTATTGTAAAAACTAACTAAACTTCAAGGAAATATTCATTTTTATTTAATATCGAAGCATTTTGTAATAAAGAAAGAATGGAATATTTTATAATGAATTAAAATATTATATCAGAAATCCAATAATTCACTTCATAATGTAAATGGTTTAATATTATCTGCACTGATCATTTGCATACAATTAGTATTAAATATCATAAAAATCTCAGTTGCCTTTTTTTTTTTTAAAAAAAAAAAGCTAATTTAAAAACAAGTATTCAACAATTGCATTAATTTGAATATAAACGAGAAACTGAATTCATTTAAAGGCACATAAAAAAATAATCAAAGGAATATAATTTATTCCAAGAGAAGCTTATATTTATATGCACTATCAAATGGAAATAAGCCACTTATTGCTACAGTAGCTCTATTTATCTTATAGGCATTGTAATGCTTAAAGGAATTAAAATATTGGAATTCTAATCTTTAAGGTATCCGACTACGTTCGGAACTATGATTTAAAAAAAGCGAATAAATGGATAATATTCATGATATTTAGTGTTACTTAGATTAGAATAAATGTATAAAATTGTTTTAAGGACATTATGACAAAAAAAATTATTTAAATACAATATTTTGGCAAAAAATTAACTTAGAATAACCATTTTTCCAAATGTTCTCCTCTTGTAAAAAATGCTTCTATTGTATTAATATTTTGCCTGTATATAGCTCAGACCTCTGTACAGAGGCTCAACTAGAATTTTTGAAACGCATATCTTGGAAGTCGGTTTATCCATGTTTTACGAAAACAGAAGGGAGAAATTTTAAGAAAATACGCCGATAATTATTTCAAATGGTTGTAACTCTGAAAATAATATGAATTTTTCAAAACTCATAGTTGAGCCTCTGTGCAGAGGTATGAGCTACATACAGGGAAAATATTAATTCAATAGAAGCATTTTTTACAAAAGGAGAACATTTGGAAAAATGGTTATTATAAGTTAATTTTTTGCCAAAATATTGTATTTAAATAATTTTTTTTGTCATAATGTCCTTAAAACATTTTTATACATGTATTCTAATCTAAGTGACACTAAATATGAAATTATACTTTTATGCCCTTTTTTAAAATCATGGTTCCTAACTTAGTCGGATATTTTTATGATTTAAGGTTGAACAACACTTGCAAGACGGAGTTCATAAAATTTAATATTTAAGTGAATTGAAGAGCATGTATTATTCATGAATAAGAAACTTTAAATATTTTTTTTTAAATTTTCGAAATGTTTATTCACTTCCAGGCTCATTTATCATTTGAATCAAAATTTTCTCAGCTATTCAGAAAACAATTCCGTAAAAATTTCCCAAATCAATTTAAAATTTAAAAAAATATTTATATATGAATCATTTCTTTTTTTTTTTCTCTCCCTGCATTCCTTCTTTACCAAAAAAGAATTGCATTCGAAGTTTTTGCCGCATAAAATTATATTTCAATCCCATGCCTTAAATGTTTTTATAATGCATGCAGTGTTCACAAATAAACAAGCAAATAAACAAGTTCGGTACAAAGAAAGTGTGGCGCTCGCTGGAATATGTGTGTGGGCTTTGTGACCCGCACTTCAAGAAATAGGAATCTTCATTTCTAAAAGCAAACAAATAAAGCGTTCCAGCAAAGCCGCTTAGCAAAGGACTCAGACAGATGCCGAAGACAGGTTGGAAGAATGGTAAGATTATTGTGGGGGAAATTTTATTTTTGAATGCTTGAAGAAACAGAGGATTGAAAGCGTACACGAAAAGAATTAGAGTGGAATAAGAAAAGAAAGGGTCTGATAAATTTATGCGCCTCGATTTTCTATTTCGTTGATAGGATTCCCTTCTTTATTCCGTTAGTTTATTCTCATTTTGCTCGGGAGTGGTCGTGAACGCAAGGACAATTATTCGGGATATTGTTATCCAGCGATTCAAATGTCCATATCAGATTCCAGATGGAATTTCGAATTTTTTTTTTATTGAAAGTAAATCTAAAGCTCGTGGAGAAATAGTTTGAAGTTCATTCAAACTGAAATGAAATAGTTTAAAAAATTAAAGCTGGAATTGCTTAACTAAAAAATGTTAAGCTTCAAATTTAAACAGCAATGAAAAAAGTGTAGTGTAGAAGTGTTATTTTATTTTTAGAATGCTATTAGGAATTTTAAAAACGTTAAAAAATGTTTGGATTTTAGTTTAAGATATGGTACATTTTTAATCTAATAAAAGTACAAATATTGTGTCCCATCGTGAAAAGAAAATATATTTTTATAGTGTTAAGATTTCATAGAAAAGGAAACTTTCTATTATATGTATGTAAGAATAAATAAATTGCATTGTAGAAACATATTTCTATACTTTCCCACAGTGCACATTTAGGTATAAAATTCAACAGCTAGTACTTTCTTAGGAAAGATCATCCAACCTTCAAATCCCTATTTTATCTTATTTTTTTTTACGATCATAAGCCGTAATTTACCGTGCGTTGCTTAATGTTCAGAACCTAAGCTAAAAAATAATTATTTAACAGTTATTGAAATAAATATACAATCAAACTCAAAATCAAGATAGTTGGCATTGGTTTGCATTACTAAGAGGTTGTTGAAAGCTGTCTTCAAGAATAGATAAAGAACTGTTTCTCGAAAAGTATGCATGCGTCTTTCGAAACGATACACACACACACACGCGCGCACACACACATACACAGATATAGATATATTTAATTTCCAAACGCTTAATTCCCAAATTAGCTCAAATTTAACAATATTAGTTTTTTATTTCGGAAATTGCTCTCTGTTTCCGTGGATTTTTTTATTTATGTGTGCTTGTTTAAGATATTAAAATAGAGATTTAAGTAAAATATATCCCATTCTCTCAAACTAGAGGTAAAGTAACCTAATAAATATTTTAATATAAACGTATATATATAAGAATGCATCCCATAATAACTCTTGCTTCGCGTAATTTGTGTTAATTGAGCAGCGTGATTCATACATTGGTTATCTTCTTAAGCCAAACAAAGAAAATTACAACATGGCTTCAGTAACCGGTATCTCACAAAATATTTATTTTTATTCGATTCATTGCACACAATGTTAGATTTTATCTATTAATTTGTTTATTCTCGTCATCAAGTATTTCTTCCACAAACACTATTTGCTTTTTATTGGTGATGAGACTAATGATTCCATGAAGAAGAAAGAAAATGTTTGATTCTCAGTGATCCACGAGTTTGATCTCTTGGTCTTTGATTAGATTTAACAAAGACCAAGTAAAGAAACCTTTACAGATACGATTACTTTTTGTACCAGTATTTGATAAAGGTCTTAGTGCTCTCGGGCTGTTTGTTGCTGATCAACGCTTGTGTGATATTGTGAATCAACTACTCACGTCATCTAAGTCCACTTCTTAACTTGTCATTAATGTACTGGAGCAGTCGGTGACGGATAGATAAAGTAATTGCTTAGGCACATGGTGATTTTATCGGGCAAATATATCAAATATTTTCACGAAGCACTCATTAGTTTATTTTAAAAATGGCTACAAAAAAGAATTTAAAAAGAATACTGCTTGTATACCGAAATGAAATCTTAAGCCATATTGAAATTACTAAATCATAATTTTGTAGTCTAGAAAGAAGCCCTCAGGATGGAAATAAAAATCAATGAGAATAAGACCAAGTACATGCCTTGCACTAAATCATGTTTTAACAATTCCCATTTTAAAATTGAAGACTATAGTTTTTGAAATTGTTGACAGCTTCACTTATTCAGGTTCAGAAATTAACAATAGAAACGATTGTATTACTGAAATCCAAAAGAGAATTACAATGTCTAATAGATGTTTTAATGGAATAGGAAAATGTATGAGATCAAATTTAATCAAAAGAAAAACAAAGGTTCTATTGTATAAAAGTCTTTTAAGATCAGTATTAACTTATGCATGTGAAACTTGGTCCATGTCTCGAACAGATGAGAACATGATAAGTATCTACGAAAGGAAGATTTTAAGATTCATTTTTGGAGGAATTCAGGAAAATGAAACATAGCGAAGATCAAATTTAGAGCTCTATCGATCATATAAGAAATCTGACATTGTCGACTTCATCAAAATACAGCGAATTAAATGGGCAGGTCACGCTATCAAAATGAACGAATACCGCACCACTAAAAAAGTCTCCAATGCTCAACCAATTGGCACACGAAGAAAGTGCAGGCCAAATCTCAGATGGATTGATGGCCTAGAAAAAGATCTCCAAGTTTTAATAACTAGGAATTGGAGAACACTGGCAGGAAGAAGGCTGGCCTGGAAGAGGCTTCTTGAGAAGGCCAAGGCCCACCCTGGGCTGTCGTACCCCTGAGGAAGGAATGTTATAGTCTACCTTCCTCCCCCCCATTAAAAGACCGGATATAGCCCGTTTTTGAACGAAAATTATTTTTGTTAACTAAAACATGATTCATTATTATAACTGCCATTGTATTTCACAGCAATGTGAGGACTGTGGGTGGTGGACCTTGCAATTTTGAGTCTCAGTCAGATGATGAAGATTACACCTGAGTTTGTGTGTTCCTCTGTCTGAACTTCCCCATCACGAAAACGTGAGGACTTGGATACGTGATAGATGCAACGTTCATGAGCCTTCTTTATGGCGGGTCTTTAGGGGTACCAGAAATCGAGAAAAATAACGCCGGTCACGAAAAAAAAGTAAAAGAATAAAATTGAAAGAAAGTAAAGCCAAAGAAAAAAGCAAAAATGAAAAGAATCTGAGATTTATTAAAAATTAATTGAATTGAATTTTTGAGGTTGGAAATTCTGAAATTTATATATAATATATTTGTGTGTGTTTGATCTTTATTGAAGTTATACTTCTTTTGGGCGTTAAGAGAAATAGGATGAGGGTAAATTTTTACAATGCGCGCGCACCCCGTCACAGATGTGACACAGAACCATCACGGATGCGAATATCCTTTGTCAAGAAGTATACAGGATGGAACAAATCATTCCCGCCTTCGAAATTCTCAGAAAAATATTTCTCTTCACTTCCCTTAAGAAGTGGATACCCAGATTTGAACCGGAGACCTCTCGATGTGCAGTCGAATGCTCTACCACTGAGCTATACCCCCACGTCAGCGAACTTTTGCTTTGCGTTCCGTAGGAACGGATACAAAAATGCTTTGTCTAGAAATATGCAGAACGGGACAGATCATTCCCGCCTTCGACCCCCTCCCCATATTATTGGTCCTATTGTTCCTGAGCGGGGGTGTTTAAATTTATTTAAATCGTGATTATCTCAGGTTTGGCTGGTCCGATTGACTGAAGGTTAGTATCGTTCAACTCTGCTCGTGACCGCATTTCGTCCTTGGCCCAGCTTGCCCTGCTAAAGATTTTTAGAAAGATTTTAATCTTGTTACAACAAAGAGGTATAACTTCTTACGTGCGTACATAAGTACACACACACTTGTTTTTTAATCTCTGTCTTTCGGACATACTATTTAACCCGCGATCACTCGCGCGGGGTGTTCTGTACACCCCAGCAAAAAGAAAATCCTCCCAGATTTTTAAAAAGAATGTGCAGAACCACGATTTTTTCTGTAGCTGCACATTTTAGGTCATTGAACCTTCAGGCGTGATGCAATCCCTCTTTAAGGAACGATTGGAATGTAATGACCTTGAAAAGTTTATCTGGAGGGCTGAGAACTCCCGCGAGAAGTTGAGCATTTGTACACAGTCTGCTCTGAAAGTTTGGAAAATGATTAAAATATTATTTTTCTACTTTCTACAATCATTATCTCATTAATTATAAAGTATATTTATTACTGGCATATACGTTTTATACTGGTTTATGAAAAAATATAAAATTATGTGTTTTAAAATGAAAATTTTGTATGTTTAGTTTAAATTAATGTGTTAGTCTCATTTGTGTGCAATAAATTTAATAATTTTATTTGTATAATACAAAAAACATCTTGTACTTTATAAATATGTATCATAATGACTTAATTTTTATTTTCATAATTAAATACACGTGTTAAAAGTTTGGGGTGTTCTGTACACCCCGCGAGTAACGTAGGTAGCAAAAACAGGCGCGAGTAACCGCGGGTTAAAAGATACATGAATTTAAAAGATGAAAATGTTCACTCAAAAATTTAGCCAAATTCTATGAAACGTTCCTAGTTTCTTCATTTTTAAAATGGTTTTTCAAGTGACATGAGAGAAAATCTAATTCTTCACTGAACGATTTCTTTTCCTTTTAAGATTTAACTTGAAACTTGTTTATATATTTCTTTTTATACAAATGTCAAAAGTAACAGAAAAATTGAAAGAACAAGTCATTTAATATTCTTATCTTTAAGTCTTTTTGCTTAATATCAGTAACACTGATGCTTTGATAAGTTATAACATGCATCTAAAATCCTGTCCTAATCAACACATTGATGGACATTTTAGAGTAAGATGCCAAGAGTAAAATGCCAAAAATAAGACTCTTTGTTCATGGGACATATATCTTTAAAAATTTCCGATAGAGCTTAGATTTCTTTGTGATCTTAATAAAGATGTTTTAATTATTCTGTAGAAATACAAAAATAAATTTTTTAGTTAATTTTTTTTCTGTTTAGTTTAAGTTGGAAAAATAATTTTTGAGATATCATGCTTATGTTTAGATAACATTTTTTTAAAAATGTATCTCTTAAATACGTAAAATATTTTTTGCACATATATAAAACAGTACACAAAATAAAGAAACCTATTTCTTTTAATAAAATATTAAGTTATTTTTTTAAAATAATTATTAAACTTTTTAATTTTGAAAATTTTTATTTTCTCCCCTTTTTTATACATAAAACTGTTTTTTTTTTTTTTTTAAAAAAAACCAACTAAAACCCCTTTTTAAAAATCAAGAAGAAAAAAAAGTGCTGTATAATTTTCAAGTCTTAATAATTTTTGCAGTTTTGTAGAAGGTGGACAAAATTGATTTTAGCGTTAATGGCTCATAGGGAACTAAATTGTAGCGTTAATGCATTAATATTATTAATTAACAAAGTTAATTAACTTATAAAATAATTATTTTAACGTTATTCAGTTTTTTCAGCATTACAGTATATTCTCAATATCTTATGTTTCAAATTTCATTGGAAAATCCGATGACTATTTCCTTATGTAATCGGGAAAAATTGTTAGAGGACCATATAACATATTTTTTCCACTCAGCTGATTCCTGTTGTTTTTCCCGTTTCTTAGAAACTCGTGTTGATTGGACAGATAATTACAGTTTTAAAAACTAGTAAACGATATTTTAAACTCTGTGCTTTCCGATCGTAAGATTTGGTCTAATGTTTCCTAAAACTTTGAACTTAGGATGTGATATAAATTTGGAAATTCAAATATTTAAAAATTTAGAAATGTCACAATTTATCTTTCATTGTAACAGTATTTTAATATTTACATTTGTTTTGAAAAGTGCACTTATTTAATATTAGTAAACTCATTTCTTAAACCCAAATACTTCAAAATCTTACAAGAGTTATTTTATGAAAGTTGAAGTTACAGCTAATTTTAAGAAAAGAAATCAGTTACTTGAAAAAAAATCTAATTCCATAGTGGAAAAACTCTGTTTAGATATTAAATAATTTAATTAATTAATCCATTATATATAATCCCATAATTCAGTAATATCGTACTGTTAATGGCTCGTGTTCCATTTGAGCCATTAACATTACGATGTTACTATTGAAATTTTTAAGAGGGAATATATAATTTTTTGTTCCTTTTCTTTTCTTTTTCTTTTTTTGACGTTTGTATATCTAAGGAATAATATTTTCCAAGACCTTATTTTACTTATTCATGTACGGAGCTATATACTCTAAAAACACACATTAAGTTGAATTTGATTTTATAGTTTGAACCAAGGCGAGAACATTAGAAGTCAGCTAATATGGACATATTTTGACGCTAACTCTATATTATTAGGCTCGTCACCAATAGTTCTTCGTTTTGTTCAAATAATGTAAAAATTAAAAGATAGAAGGTGATTTCTATGAAATTTTCTTCCAGTAAAAAAATCTTTCATAAAATTTAACTCCTCTTATTCGTTTTAATGTCTTCTTTGAGGAAAATAAAAATCATAAATTTCCTTCTATAGCCCTAAGAAGTAAACTATAATGGGACTTTAACAAATGAATAGAATAAGAACTGCTGATTTAATATTTTAAGACATGTCGTGTCTACATAGAGTTTCTATTTATTTATTTAAAACAGTTTTTATTTGACTTCAGGGAAGGATTTTCTTTTTGGTATATGAAAAAAATATATACAAGTGGCTTAAAATCATAAGATATTGCGCAACTTATCATCGCATGATGTTTTTATTACATAAAACTCTACTTATTTCTTTTTTGTCTTCGGATAATATATAAGAAACAAAATATTTCTAAAGCTATTTTTGTCGGGTAAAAGTAAAGCTATAAAGCTAGATATAATGCATTCTAAGATGTTAGCACAATTTAACTTCACAATATCTTATATAGTTTCCTAAGACAAATTGCTCAATAAAAGAAATGAAATGTAATTGAGTTTTGTTCAAGTAGTGAGGCTATTCAAAAGTCCCAAATTCCTCTTGAAATTGCAAAGCGAATCTGAATTTAGAGAAGAATTCGTTTCACTTTTTTTATGTCAGCAAGGAGAAAATAAACTTAATCTTAAGTACATCGAAACACATTTTTCTACGCAAAGAGCTTTACCTAAATCACGGTACAATCAATTCTGAATGTTTTATTTTTCGAATGGGGAATTTGAACATTTTTCTATCGTGATCGTCTGAAAAATATGAAAATTTTATAACGCGTCTGATCCTGAAATGGAAGCAAGCTTTTGAAACAGAGAAAATATTTTGAGCTCCGTTTTTTCAATATTGAGAAGGATGAATGAAATCGGATTTTCCTTTTTTGACGTAACGAACCTTGTTCCTGGAAGTCGAATCCAATATCTAAGTGATTTTATTCAAACACTTGAAGAAAACTAGAGAGAGAGAGAAAAAGAAATTTAACTATTATAACAGTTATATGTAAATTGAAAGCTAAATTTTTCTTCTTAGCTCTTTCGGTATTTTCTATCGATTGTCACTCAATGCTAATTGTATAATTTTACATAAGTTCTCCTTTCCAATGTCAGAGGTAATTTATTGCTTCAATTAGTTTATAACAGGATGTCTCGCGAGAGCTTCCTCTTGAAATTAACCTGGGGTTTTCTTAGACGCATTGTTACAAATTTTGACTGACAAATCCTTGCAGGAGAAACGTCATATGTTAATAAGACTGATTATATAAGGCTGTTTAAAGTAGAGAGTAGAGTAAGGGATAGTATAGTCAATATATATAGTTGATTGTGGAAAAGACTGACAATTCAGGGCTTATTTTAACCTATTTACAGGGTTCCATTATAAAAAAGAGACTTGCGATTTCTTAAGTCAACGAATTAGAAGTTCTGGTCTCTTGGATGATCGTGATTAAAATTGGTCTGCATCCCAGTTTTGTCAGATAAGGATTTTCCTATTTTCCTAGGTAATTCATAACTTGCTTCTGTATAAATAAGCAGGACAAATAAATTGAGTTTTATTCGTGTATTTGTGATTTGTTATGACTGTTACACCCATAACGGAATCGAATTTGATCCGAGACTTCAAGGAAAATATCATTGGAGTTACCAACGTAGATTTTAGTTTATTTTAAGGTATCCGACTAAGTTCGGAACCGTGATTTTATAAAAAGCGCATAAATGGATAATTTTCATGATATTTAGTGTCACTTAGATTAGAATACATGTATAAAATTGTTTTAAGGAGATTTTGACAAAAAAAATTATTTAAATACAATATTTCGGCAAAAAATTAACTTAGAATAACCTTTTTTTCAAAATATTATCCTTTTGTGAAAAGTGCTTCTGTTATAATAATATTTTGTGCCTGTGTATAACTCAGACCTCTGTACAGAGGCTCAACTAAGATTTTTGAAAAATTCACATTATTTTCAAAGTTACAACCAATTGAAATAATTATCGGAGTTTTTTTCTTAAAATTTCTCCCTTCTGTTGTCTCAAAACATGGATAAACCCACTTCTAAGTTATATATTTCAAAAATTCTAGTTGAGCCTCTGTACAGAGGTCTGAGTTATATACAGGCTGAATATTATTATAATAGAAGCATTTTTCACAGAAGGAGAATATATTGAAAATTGCCATTTTATGTTCATTTTTTGTCAAAATATTGTATTTAAATATTTTTTTTATTGTAATATTATTCTTAAAACAATTTTATATACATTTTCTAATCTAAGTGACACTAAATATCATAAGTATTATCCATTTACGCGCTTTTGCAAAATCATGGTTCCGAACGTAGTCGGATACCTTAAATTAAAAATATCTTAAAATTGCATCGCTGTTATTGGATGATACCATATGCTTTATTGACCGTAAAATGAAACAAATCCATGAAAGAAGATGTGTCAGAAAGTTAAGACTTAAGGAAGCTTTAAATTTAAATTTTGTGTAACGGAAGCCTTAGGTGCTTCAGCGAAAGCAGTTAACTACTTGACAAGACAACATTTCCTGTTTTTTATACAATAAAATGAGTTATTTTTACTACATTTAAGTTGAATTATTTTCCTTTTTATATAAAACCCACATTTCAATTTTTTTAAAAAGTGATACATACATTTTTTTTTAACAACTGGTATAATATTTGTATGCATTTCTTAATAAATAGTGGTGATAACAGACATTTTATAAATACGAATAATGTTAACCAAGGTAAATAAATATTTTTTTTTTAAAATTTAGACTGTCTTATTTAGTTGATTTCTTAAAATAATCAGACTTTCAGCCCAATTCATGAAGAGTGCGTAATAGCAGACTGCATTTAGTTTGGTTGAATTGTATTTTGAAGAAGAATAATGCAACATATGCATAAATTGTTCACTTAGAATAAAAATCATTTTTACATATATATAAGTAATTTTACTTTCAAATATAACACACATACACGTATTTATCTATATCTCTTTGAGTGTATATTTAGTAGTAAAATTGCAATAGAGTAAAATTCCTTTTTACGAAAGATGTGGCGACAAAAGATGTAAAACTTGTAAAATGGTCCATAGTGATCAAATCAAAAAAAGAGGATTCTAAATTTACCTTCTGTAAGACATATAACTGTATTTACTTATTGGCATGTAATAAATGCCAATTTTTAAATATATAGGACAGACATCTAATAAAATTAATATTAGAATTAATCAACATAGGTTAGATACTAAATACTTCAATAGTATTAAAAACTCAAAAAAATAGAAATAAGTCATTTTTTAAGTACAAAATGGTTTTGAAAATGTTTCACTCAATATTATAAAATTTTTCCTAATATTAAGAAAGATTATGGTGGGAAAATTACTATTTTAAAAATATTACAATGCAGTTTATCCTTATGGACAAAATTTGTATTATACCAGGAAAAATTTTTCCAAAATGCAATTAAAAAAAAAATTCTCAAGTTATTATTATAATAATGGGATTAATATAATATCTAATAAAAAAAAAATTTAGAGGGACTAGAACAAAAAGATTAAGTAGAGAAAAAAAGGGTCCTTATAGATAGTATTATAGATATTTGTAAAAATTTTTGATAACAATTTTAACAAAAAAACACATTAAATATTTTATTTTTTGGACTCAGTAAGAAAAGAATTATGTATTACAAAGAGGTACAAATTTCAAAAAAATTTAAAAGTTTTCCATGTTTTTGCATATTATTGGGACGTTCACACACAAAATTTTTGAAACAAAAACCCCAAACATAAAAGTTAATGAAAAAAAGGTTATCAAACGGGAATATTGTACACTTTTATTTTGAATAAATCATATGAAAAATAAAAAATTTTTTCTGACATTTTTAAAACACACATGTCATTTTTCCCCAATACAAAATATTACTACAAAAAAGGTTTTTAAATACAAAAAAAAAATGGGTAGAATTTTAACTATAATGTGCCTATAAAGCAAGAAAACAATATTTAAATGTAATAATTTTAAAAAAGAATTCATAGATGAATATCACACAAATTTGTTATTTGGTGGCCCCCAATATTGTAAAAATAAAAATAATCTTGAAACAAAAATGTAAAAAAGGGTACTGGTTTTAAAATTAATGATTTCGAATTAATAAAATTATAAAAAATAAGTTAAAATAATGATATTGAACGATTTATATACAAAATAAACTATTTAAAAAAGGGATGCCTATAGAGGCATTCCAAACAAAAGGGAATATTACACAGAAGCTTAATAAATATAACTTTGGTACAATAATAAAAAATTTTTTAATAATATTAAAAAACAGATTAAAAAAATTTCAAAAAAAAATTTATTATAGTTTATGTTAATAAAATGCCGGGAAATTTTTCCTTCATATGTAAATATTATTATAATTTAATGATCAACAATTATTTTGATAATATTACAGCTTTTATTAAGTCATCTGTTTTTTGATAAAAAGAAATAAATAATAATTTTGGACTTTTTAAACAATTAAAATTCAAATTAATAATAAATTTTAAAAATTTTCCCCATATATTTCTTCTCCCCCAAAATTTTATACAGACCCCAGTTAAATTTGGGGCGGGTTTTAAAAAAGGTTTAATACATTTATCAACAAAAAAGGCTAAATTCTACATGAAATATTACATGATACAATAAATAATCTTAAATCCACAAATTCTTAAAATCAAGTAAAACCCTTGAACAAAAAGAAGAGAAAAAAAATTTTTTCAGTCTATGGGTTTTGATTTTTTAAGTCCTTTTTTAAAATCTATTAATATTGATGATTTGATTAATATACTTGTAAAATTTTCATAAAAATTTTTTTTTTTTAATAATGTTAGTATGATAGATTTGGTCCCTTTCTTAGGTTTGTACTTAAATATATATATAAGGGGGAACTATTATCTGCAGATTAAAAGGGTTTTCCACAAGGTGGCCCTGCAAATAACTGTCTTGCCAATTTATGCTTACATTATTTTAAAATAGTTACATTAATAATTTCCAAAAATTTTTATTTATCGTTTATATAGATGACATAATCATTTTTTTGGGAAAAAAGCCAATTTTATTTCCCCCAACTTTAATTTTTTTCCCCAAAAATCTTAATTTAATAAGAAAAAATAGTAACAAACAATGGGAAACAAATTTTTTTTGCAACATGAAAATTTAAAAGATAATGTAATAGTTTCCCAATATTTATGATAAAAAGAGAAGAATTTAATTTCAAATATTATAAAAAATTCCTCATTGGGGGAAAATAATGTACATTTCATATATTCCCGAAATATTGTTTTTTATATACAACGTAATAAAAATTTCCCGGTGTCCAAAAAACCCGGGAAAAAATAAAAAAAACTATAAAATTTTTCTAAATATTGCTTAAATAAAAATACCCAAATTTAAATTTTTTTAATAGTTATATAAAAAAAAGCTTTTTTCCAAAAAAAAAGGGAAAGGTTAAAAATTTGAGATTGATAGTAGTTTATTTTTTTAAAAAAAATATTTCATAGTTATAAAATTTCCTCCATATTCCCAATATTAGATAAAAAATTTCTTATTATTTAAATATATATATACTCTAGTGTCACCCCAAAAATTATGGTAATTTGTTAACTCTCTTATTAATTTTTATTTCTATTATTTCTTTTACTTTTTTTTAAATTCTTTTCATTTTTAATTACATTTTAAAAACCCTTGGGGGCCCGAATCTGAAAACCCAAAATTTTTTGCACTCCAAAATTTAAGGGGGCCCCTGCATTTTTAAAATGCAATTTTTTGGTAAGTTACCTCTATCTTGTAATGGTTTTGATATTCCCATCCATTACTTTCAAAAGGGTTTTTTTCATAGTATTATTTAAAAAAGGGGGGGAAGGTTGGCTGGCCAAAAAAAATGGTTTAACCCCAAATTTATAAATTTTTTTTATATATTAGATGTGTCCTAAGTCAGCAATGTTTATAATACTGCAGCATCCATTTTAAAATTTTTAATCTCGGTTGCTCATATGTCCTTCATTGTGTGATTTTCCAACTGTCTATGTGTTTTTCGAATGTGATTGTTGGATATTATCTCTTGTTTGTAGAGAATAAGACTATATATATACATATATATATATTTGATATTTTACTATAAAAAAACATTTGATAAAACATTTTATGTCTCCTAATTTAAATAAAATTACACGTTACGCATATATACGTAAGGCATTGAAAAATTTGAACCTTACTTCTTTTAAAGAGATTCATAGCTTAATTTAAGCAAAATATTAAAGAATGCTTTTTTTAAGCAAAAAATTAAAATATTTTCTTTTATGAGTACTGCTTATAAAAGATGCTTTAAAAATTTCGAATTTTCAGTATTGTAATTGAATGTGTATCCTCTTCTTTTTGATTCATAAAACTTAAAAGTCCTGTCGAACCACTCTTTTTTTCTAAACTGACATTTTTCGAAAAAGAAACATTGTGATATTTTCTAAACATTTTTTTATTTTTAATATTTAGTATCAGGTTTTAATTATATTTCATAAGTTTAATGTTCTGTAATTATTTCATACAAAAAATTTTAAGAATTTACTGTACAATATTTAAAAAATTGTTTTTTTTAATGATTAAATTATTATGAAATCCCTAAGGCTTTTTTAAATATTCTTATTTCTTTACATTTTTTAAAATTACCATATAACATATCACATAAAATTGTGTATGATGTTTCTACTCTTGCTGTTATTTAGTTTTTTATTATTTTTTTTCATTGTTAAATATACACAAAAAATTACAAAAAACCATTAGTTTTGATTTTTGAACTATTTTAAAAAACTACTATTTATTTCTTAGCTAATTCCACATACACACACAATTCTACAAAACTCATATATTAGAATATATATAAAAAACTTCACGCCCTTATTTCAATTTTTAAGAAAACATTAGTGTTTTTTAAAAATATAATAAGAAGAAAAATTCAATATGGAGAAGTAACAGTTTAAAATTTTCATTCCTCATCCTCGTGATTCAAAATTCATCTTAAGCATATTTTTCCATATACTAGAATAAAAATATATAATGAAAGTTTCACAGGAATAGAAATGCACATGACAAAAACAAAACAAGCAATCAAAACAAAAAGATTGATTTCATAATTGATAGTTATGAAATCAATTATTTTAATCATTATTTTCTTATAAGTATTCATTTACACGTGGTTAAAAAGGAATTAATTCATTATACTTATCAAACTTTTTTCCAGTAGACAACTGTTAAAGTAGGCGCCGCAATTTTGTTTAATCTTCTGGCATGCATGAAATTTATTTCAATTACTGATAAAAAATACAGTTATAGCTCTAGAATTTTGAAGACAAATTTAGAATTATTCAAAATATCAAATGGGATAAAAAAAGAAAATGCGAGATTTTCATGATTTATTTTGGGTACCATTTAATCTTAAAATCATTATATAAGTACAGCATTCAGTTTTAAAAGCAAAGTTAAAATGTAAGTTAACGTCTTAAGGTAATTACTATTTTCGCTCACTTGAAATGATGAAGTTTCCTTAAAAAAATCTATTCATTAGGTAAAAACGTATTTTGCTACAATGAATAATTACCTCTTGTATATGATTACATAAGTTTAAAATGTTACCAGAAAATAGTAATCACAATTTGTAGAAGGCTGCAGTGTTAAAATATAAATAAATGCTTATATATTTATAATTTTAATTACTGCTAATTTAACTTGAAAGCGGCATTTGAAAAATAAAGATGAAACTCCTTCACATAAAAAGTGAAACAATTTCCATTTTACACTCAATTTAAATTCCAAGAGGCATTTTTATTCAGGAATTTTGCTTTAAACTACGCAATAGAAAGTGACTCTATTGCATTCTTTTATTAAATAAAACTTTAAAAAATATTTTCATAGTATTATTTTATTTAAAGTGAAAAAAACGTTATAATTTTTTCAGCATTATAAGGAAATTTTGATTCGCAATTCTGACTGAGGCACTTTATCATTTATTGTTATTTATTATATTATTATTTTTCTAGAAATGCTGAATGCTTTTTTTTTGTCTTTAAGAGTCAAATTAAAGCTCTTTTCATTTTAGAAAAATTGGATTACATATTTTTAATCAAAATACATTATTGTAATGTGAGTAATTTAAAAAGTAATTACTAGTGTTTTAAAAGAGATTCATTAAAAAGAATTGGAAGTGCTTGCTTTTTTAAATAACTGTAAAAATAGCAACATATAAAATTAGTTAAACTAATAAATGAAAAACTGAAAGACACACTATGCTTTGAATATATTAACTATTAAGTATGCAATATCAAGTTAGATTTCTAAAAATTATAAAGCAATAAAAAGCATCTAATATCGGATTTCATAATATATAAGAACATAAAGAGTTACTAAATAACGATTTCTTAAACATTATGGCAAATATATTAATTTTCTCATGCCAATGTAATTAAAACTTTGTATTTTCCATAAAAATGAAAATGTTTTTAAAATATATAGAAAGTCTTGTTTACTTTAATAGAGTGTTTATTTTAACGAAAAGAGAGATATTTGTGAAGGTTGAATAATTTGAATACCTCTCACACATGAAATTTTTATTTTATTTTTAAGAGACATATATGATGTTAAAAAATATGGTAATTTTCGAATTTTTTAAATAGTAATATGCAATTACGGGGTATATTTGTTTTGAAGATATAGCAAAAATCTTTGTTTGATCAGTATAATTTATCTTTGCGGGTACATGTCACCTTAAGGACATATTTATTTCTTAAACAGAGACTTTAAAACATGTTAAGATTAATGTCATTTTCATAGCATTTTATTCACAGTTAAAAGGAAAGAAATGATCGTAAAAAGTTAAACAAAATCTCATATTTTATATGGCTTACAATCTTCCTGAAAAGAAGGTCAAAGGACTTCGTAAAGGACTTTTCAATTCTTTTTATCTTTAACTTTCACTTTATTACCTGTAATAAAGTGGTCTAGGTAAAATAATCCCAGAGACTAGTCGAAATGAAACTCACAGAATGCGGTATAAAACTAATGTATCCTTAGAAACTTATATGGTTTGCCAATAATATTTTCGAAACATAAAATCTTGTTTATTGACAATAAATATTCATAGAAGTCTACAGGGTACTAAATCTACGAAGCTTTCTTATACACTTTATGGAATTTGGAAATGATAAAGTGCCTTTAGTTCCCTTGATGGCTAATGAATAATTAAGGTTCAGAAAATCAACTGAAATACCGTATTTATCTCCATTTTCTGAGAGGCTTCTGTAATAAGACCATATTTTTAAAATATGATCCATCTAGTTGGAAACCCGGACTTCCCAGTTTAGTCACATTGCTATTACCTAACCATTAAAGTAAGCCATACATAGAAAATGAATTTCAAGCTATAAATATCATGACATTACTTCTCATGTGAGGGCTTAAACTTGAATATTTATCATGATAATGCTAAAGTAAGCAGATTATAAGATAGTCGATAAGATCACTCAGGGGTACTACTTTGTTAGTCGTTTTCTAACCATTAGTTAAATAATATTCATATTTATGACATCGACTGAAAGTTATGTTATGAACAAGTAACTATTTTAAGAAAAAATATTTATTTTTAGCTATCATTTTGCTAGTATTGTGGGTTTAAGATGTAATTTGGCGTTATATTGTTGAAGTATACAAAAATGTTGCTATTACTGTCAATTAAATAATTAGGGAAATGATAAACTATGTAGTCATTTAAAATGGAATTTTTTTTACAATAATTGTGGTTATAACTATAGTTTTCTCCACCAACAAGAAATATTGTGACTAAGTATGTCCAAATATAAATATGAATTCATTACTCTGCTAGTAATGTTTTTAATTTCCTATTTTTCTAATGCAATTATGCTTCACAAGGCATTCAAAATTGGAATGGAACTATTTTTATTATAATTGAAAGTGAATTTTTCAGAGAAGCTACAGTTAAAATATTTAAGGAAAGAATAAATGTTCAAATGCATTAAAAATCCTGTCCTCTCACCATTGTTACTTGAAAGCATTGCAATTATATGTGAGTCAAAGGAAATTAATTCACAGAATTTTTGTTTATACACTTTACATGACTGAATGACACAATTTTTAAAAATCTGTCATTGAAAATAATTAAAGCTGTTCTATAACGTGGTCTGTCTACTATTGATAATTATTTGAGAATTATCCTGGTTCCTGTTCCCTTCCTTCCAGCCTTTCTCATCTTCTTGCTTGATTGGGTGTCTCCTGGAGGCATTTAATGCCTGAGCAGGAGAGGATTTTCGATCTACTTTTGCAACGAGGTCTTTTGAACCTGGTGTAGGCTTCCTACACCAGAGGGAAATGCAACACCCAAAACAACATTTGAAAGTAATTAGTACAGAGAAACAACAGACGTTATGAGATTGTAACAAAAATGTGAAAATGTTTCGTTAGAATTAACTTCATTATTTTCAAACAATTAAGACACTTTCGTCTGCTTTATTACTTATGTTCCTTAGAAATATCCTCCAGTGATTGGCAGAAAGAAAAATTCTAGTACTGGGCAAAAACACTCCTCGTGTATGGCGACTAATGCATTTTAAACTGATCGAAGCTCAAAGTCCTGACATTGACGTGTTGTGGAAGTTTGGAGAGAGAGGTGCCAGCTCAGTTGTCATACTCGTCACTGTGGTACAAAATTAAGAGGTCCCTCGTCAATGTCTTTATTTTGTTAAAAATTATGATATCAATAAAATATCAATCAATCAACTATATAAAAATAAACATGCGATATAGATTTTATTGTTTTTTAAGTTATAAGTAATACCCCCAGCCTTTTGCGAGTCTTTTTCAATTCCTACTATTAGTTCGCACTCTCCCTATATATATTTATATATCTTGCTCAAATTTTCAGTCGTTAATAAAAATACATTTTATTCATCATCTCAAGTTCAAATACATTTTTTTAAACTTGTAGTGGATGACACTTGATGTTAAAAGTTTCTTAAAAATATTAATTCATTAAATAAATTTAATTAATTTGATTATGTGATTATCTGTGAATGTGATTTCTTTTTACTGTACTATTTTAATAATGATTGAATTTAATTAGTGAATAGATAGTAATATAAACAAAACTAATGGTCCAACACCCTATATAGAAAGGAAAATGGAAAATTGCAAGGGAAATTGCTTTCTATTTTGCCTCTTAATATTGTTATTCTGTCTCATTTTTTTTCCATATTTATATTAATTGTAATTATTTAATGAAAAGTAACTAAAATAAAATTTTTCTTTGTGAGCCTAAGTAGGAATTAACTTAATTTTTTTTTCTATTACTTGTTATATTGATATACAAATCAATAAATATTAAGTTGCATATAATATGTTTTTCAATGTACATTTTGAAGTATTGAGTAATGATTTTTCACTATTATTCTAAGCTGACTGGACTACTTGAACTTATTGGGATATTTAAAAACGCAATTTTTTTTTCTGTTTTGTATTACTTTTTAAAACGTCAAAAATTTAAAAATCAAATTCTTTCGTCCCATTTTATTTATTTGTGGTCCTCTATACCAATCAAAGTTGCTCATGAGATTATTATTTCAGATTTGAGTAGATCTAAACACGGTAGAATTTAAGTAAATATGCTCTTAAGCTATCGGAGCTTGCTAGACGAGTAACTTACGATATTCCCAAGAAATACATTTTCTATTGTTTTTATTGTTTTCTAAGCAGGTTCTTATATATATTTTCATGAGTTTCTGTTTTCGACTAAAATATTTTTGTGTAATACGTTATAAAATTATATTTCACTATTAACAAATGAAGACACAAGTTTAATAATATGGATATACGTATATATAGGAATCAGTTTTATAATAAAGCATTTCTTTGAAATAAGAAATAAAAAAATAATATGTTTGAGTTTTTTAAGAAAAACGATAATGATGCAACATTTATTTTACTTACAGTTTTTCAAGCACGTCTGTTAAACAAAACAAATTTAATGACTCTTTGACTTAACAGAATTAAAGAAACAAAAATCACATCTTTGCAGTAGGTGATGAAGACGACCCGCTATTAAATGAATGGCTTACTAAATCTAGCTTTACCCTCATTATCATCTTTAAGCAAAGTCCTTAAAAATGACATTAAGTAGGTAGGTATTAAAGAGACTTTGGTAAGTTAGTATTTTAACCATGTCCGCCAAAGACTTATAACTCTACATTCATATACAGATTTATACTACACTGTCAGACGTGCTATGCATGGAGACATGGCTGCCCACATTAAAGATAAGCAAATTAGCCGCTATATCGAGAGTAAGAGTCACGTTAGCAGGATTTATGGACAGTTTTTACACTTCACGCACCCTTTTAAATCATGTACCGCCTTTTCTTAACATATACCTGTTGTCAGTAATAGCCTTTACTAGCGGCAACTTCCGCAGGAAAAGTCACTTTGACGAAACTGGAGAACTGATCTGGTAGGAAACGACTTAATGGATTCCTCCCTCTGTTGCGTAGGGTTAAAAAGGAATGAATCGTTTAGTAGGAAGTGAGATTCGAATTTCTATCACAGGTTTATTAAAAATGTTAAACGAATTGTTTTCATTCTGTTATACTGATATTTGTTATATGTGAATAAGAATTATTATTATTTTTTCCCATTATGTGTTTCTCCTTCAAATGCACTACATACACAAAAATTTCATGTTAGTATAGGTATTAAAATTTTACACTATCAAATTTTACACTATATTTTAAAAATGCCAATATTCGTGTATATCGCCAAAATATAAAATTAACTATACGTTTTATGAAAAACATATTTATTTAGAGTTACCTTTACATAACTTTATTGGCCCGAGGATAAATGATATAAAATTTATTACAATAAATACAAAATACTTCTTGAATCAAATCTAACTTGTATCAAAATAATTTTGCAAAATATATACATGTTACTAATTTGCAGAATATTTAGTAACAAGAGTTATAAGGGTAATTAATATTTTTAAAGGGGTATTTTTAAATCGAGCATAAAAATATAGGAAGCTCTTATTTGTAAAAAAAATAGCTCAAAAAGCAAATAAGGACAACAAAATCTGTCTGCATATATAAAGCATGAATTGATTTACCAGCCACTTAAGATACATATGAATAATTTTATATGTAAAAATTTACATTTTTATCCACATGCAATTTCACTTTAAAAAATTAAATTCTACAAAAGTTTTCTTCATTGCTTAGAAATATTCATAACTTAACTTATAAATACAGGTAAAAATATAGATTAACATATACAGACATTTACAATTTTTCTATCTGGTTGATAAATATGTTGGTAAAAATATTATTAATACTAAATCTTCTTCAAGATATGACATAAAACATAAACTGAAAAAATAATAAAATAATACTCAGTAAAAACTAGAAATGCAAGAGTTTTGTGATTGTATAAATAAATGAAAAATATATTTGTGTTTAAAAAGCATAATACACAAATGAATGACAAATTCACTACTTTTGAACCGTTTTAAGACCTTTTTTTTCTGTAAGTGAACTTCAAAAAATTTCCTCACAATAATTAATAAAACTATTGAAAACTCCATTTTTTTTCACGTATAATAGAAAGGTTTTGACACTTTTATCGTAAACAAAATAAAACTGCTTCAAAATATTTTATATTACATTAAAATTAAGTATTCCAAAGCATATTTTATTCAATTAGTTGTCAATAAAAGCTCAAGTGATAAAAAAGACATGCAATAATTATTATTTCCACGTTTTTACGATAAGTATACAATTTACTAGAAAAGAAATAAGCTTTAATTCACTTTTTTCCCCCAGCAAAATAGCAAGAAGCGTTAAATATTTTAAAGTATTAGTTCAATGCTTATATATTATTCAAGCGTTAACATAAAACCAAGCGTCATTTTCACTTTTAAAAAAGAAAATAATAGCAATAATTGGTTGTAATCCTCTTAAATTTGCTGCCCTATAAGCAACATTTACAGCTACAAATAAAAGACCAAGAAAAGTTTTGCGCGAGAAAAATCATTTATTTTACGACGCTGAAGCCACATTTTCGTAAGCTTAGGCAGAATTTCAAAAAATGAGAGCAGTTCCGAAAATGCGCTTTGTTTTATTTTACATTAAAAGTTTTAAACGCTACTTAAAGTTACCGGGGAGGAAATACAAGCATAAAAGTATTATCTCTTAGCTCCAACGTAATCCTGCACTGCACAACACTGCTGCAATTCGAGGTCCTCGCGCACAAAAAGCGCGAATACTAAAAGAAAACATCAAAGACGAGATGTACGGCTCGTAAATCTCTAGCCGATCTAAAATATTTATCAACCAATACAGAAATGCAGCCAACGTTTCTGAAATTAAGCGCTGCTGATAAATATTTAGAAGGCAGCTACCAGGAACTCCTTAGCAACTCTCCCCCAACTTTTTTCCCCCGTTCGTCGCAAATGGTATAGACAGTCGCTTGGTCCATTCTAAGCTGAGCGGTTTAGAAAACTATTGTGATGCAAAGCACGCCAAAGCACAACTCATAAATGGATTTGCATCAATCAATAGATGGAAAAAAAATCCCCACTTAAACTTGAATAAATTTCTCTCCGAAATTCACAGAATCTTTAATTTTAGTTCGAGAGATTCGTAAATGGGGACTCGTTCTGCCAGCGCCTGAAAGGGCAAAATTTGGTATCTCTGGCTTCGAATGGAAGGGATTTGGAAGGAGAAAAATATAAAGATTTTCCACTTTGCGTTGGAGGAATATGCTTATTTACTGGGAAATACATAATCTTCTTTGTAGTTATTTGAAAGGAGCCCTGCTGGATTTCAACCGAAAGCGAGTAGTTTCGTTTGCTGCAGTGAGAAGAAAATGCATTATTTTTTTTTAAAAAAAATTAAAGATTTAAGTTATGTTGCAGAAATTAGGATTAAATGCTATTTTATATAGACATTCAATGTTATATGCTTCTAAAGAAAAGAAGTAAAATTGCTTATATAATAGAACATTATATATGTTAAAAAGGGTTTTTGTTATTGTAGAAAATATATTTTTAAGAACATAGCAACAGGACATATTACAATAAAGAAGAAAGAAAACATATTTTTTAAAATAAAATGAATGCATCTTTTATATGGACAGTCACATAATTCTTTCTGTATACGTCATATTTGTAAAAATAGCAAAAAAAAATATACTCTAAATCTTCTCAGAAGAACAAAGAAGTTGTCATGCGGTAAAAATACGAATTCATGAATCTTATTACTTCAAGTTTAAATATGATACATTAAATACATAATTTACTTCTTAAAAATGTAATATTTGAAAATAGCGTTGATGAAAATTATAATCTAACTGTTAAATACATTAAAATAATATTGATACATGCATCAAATCTTATAATATTATAGTTTTAAGGAGATTAAATAGAGAGAGAGAGAGAGATCAAATTTTCTTTGACACACATGATTTTAATGACTCAAATTAACATTTTTCATTGATAAATATAAAAAAATGTCCGAATAATGCAGAGCAATATATTTAAATAACCAAAAAAAAAAAAAAAAAAAAATTAAAAAAAAATATAAAAAAATATATTAAAAAAAAAAAAAAAAAAAAAAACATGGTGGAAAAACTTTCTAAAATAGCGTAAAATAATATAAAACAATTAATCCATTAAAAATTCCATTTCATGATAAAGTAAAAATCTTGAATCTGGTTATTATTGCTGCTTAAGTTAAAAATAAAAATGGGAATTAAAAGCCATTATTGAAAAATAAATATAGTTTAATAATTCCTCCAAGCAACTAATTCCTTAAGACTTCCTATTCCGTGTAAAACTTCCTTCAATTTTTTTTATTATGATTCCGTATACAGAAAGTTTAAAAATACTTTCGTAAGCAACAGATAATTTAATTTGACACCTTTATACCCCTCAATTAAACAGAATCGAATTAGATTATGGCTTAGAGTTTTATTTCTTAAAAGCATCCAATCGCTGTAGAGAAAATGTAATTTTAATCCAGAAGATTTGAAGTCATCCCGCGATATTTTTTATCACTTCTTGTAGCTACTTTAATAAAGTATGATTAGATTTCGTCCTTTTATATGAAATTTATTTACTGATGGTGTCATTTCTATTAGCATTTTTCTTACATTATTTAAAAAGTAATTTCCAGCAACTCATTCAGCTTTCGATTGCATTTTCGCCTTACCAAATGCTTCAGAATGTTTTGAAATTCCATTTTTGAGCACGTAAAATGAATAAAAGTTGCTGGAAGCAAAGGAAAGTATCATATTTTATGCAAACACATCTTCACGAATGCGGATACTGGAGACGGTTGTAACTTAAGAAAGGGTTTCTGTATTTTGCTTTCTGAACAAATTGGAAGAAAGTTTAGGCATATGGCTTCCAGAAATGTTTCAGCGAAATGCGGGTATTTTTCGTGAAATGCAGTTTGATTCAAAATTTAAATGTATTTATTCTTTAGATTTTTATATTGATGTATTTGTAAGGATTCATTGTCAATGGTTGTATTTCATAAAACTATCTTCGACAATTTTGATAAAAATGTGAATTTATTGGTAAAAAAGTTTCAGATTTGATAAAGATCAATGTAAATAATTACAATAGTAAATAATAATTATAATAAACAACCAAATATTTTTTCATTGAAAGAAATTTCTTATTTAGATTCAACTTTACATCCGAGTACTAATTTCAATTTGAGCTTTATTTTATGTTTAAACATTCATATAATCTTAATCTCTGGCTTTTTTAATTTCATTTTTATGCCATTTACAAATGTCTAATTACTTTGAATAGTAATTATTGGTCTATGTCGTTACATGAGAGATGAAAACCATATAAAATAATGAAAAATGAAACTATTTACAAACGGATATTAAACTAAATTAATCAAAATTCTGAAGTTACGAAAAAAAAATCATGCTTAAATTAATATTTTGTTCAATGGAAGTGCTATTATAACGTGATTTGTGTCGAGTATTGATTCCATGTCTTACATACTACATTTACCTGGCCATCTTTTTCTATTAATCTTGATTTTTATTTTACAACTTATTTTTTGAACAAAAGTTTTTTGTTTTCAAACTGCTTTAAGTTAATTAACACATCACACACGTTTTGCCCTTAATCATTTTCTTTTCTTTTCTTTTTCATTTTTAATAGCTGAAGTCAAAGGGAACAAAAAACAGCAAAAGACTTTTTTGCTCCCCAAACTTAAAAAAAACACTATTTAAAAAGTTCTTTTTCATTAAAAATTATGTCCAAATACCAATTATTCGTATATACAATTCCATAAATTTTCTGGCACTCCGTTTCTGGATGTTAACTTAAATGAGCAAATTTCAGAAAGAGAACATTTTGTTGAGATTTAACAAATGCGGCAATTTAGTAGTTCACTCACTGAAACTCGCTGAGATGTAGCTAAGTGTATCGCTTCGACTTCTCCCCGGTTATAATCACTTAACAGAGCTTTCCCGCATAGCAGTCACGTAACAGAAGGAAACTAAATTAACCTCTACTCACTTGACTTTTACGGCTTAGCTGCGGTGGAACTGAAAGGAAAACAGTCTGATTTGTGGAAGTATAGCCACCACAGCATTAAAATCACTACTTGCTGACATTTTCAGAGAATAACATTCAGTGTTTAAATATGTATTGGGTTCTTTTCTTTTATTTATTTTTGTATTTGCTTGGTGTGTAATTTTACAGCTGTGATTTGTTGTATTTTTATGAGTCATGGTCTATGAGTAGAGTAAAAATTACTTCAATAAATTAAAAACTAAAGCTAAGTATTTTTCCACCTTCAAATATAAAACTTATTCTTTTAATAATTTTAATTTTAATTTTTTTTTTCTTCGAGATTTTGAAATGCAGACAAAAAGATAGGTAGCGTCGAAATGATACATTCTGTTTACACTTCTTCTTTAAGTTTATCCTGTAAATTATAAGAACAAGTTACTTACTTAAGGTATCCGACTACTATCAAAACCGCTGTAATGAATGGATTATCCTATCCGTTAGTGTGAGAGTGTCAGAAGGAAGATCAGCCATGGTCAATACAAATTCTATTTATTAATAATTTTCAACAACGACACAAATTCAACAATCCAAGTTAAGAAATGCACCGATTCATAAATATGGGAGCAATAGAGCGGGGTAGACGAGATAATTGGAGATGTAATAATAAATCGGATCACTCACACTTAGCACGTTCAGGCAATACACCTTCTTCTATTTGAAGGTAATTTCTAAAGTAATCTACTGCAAATCAACTGAATCCAATTTAACAACTAATTGATCAAATTGTCAATCTTAATATTAATCAAATAATCTACCAAGCCCTCTCGCCTAGCTTTACGTTAATCGCTACTTTCTATCCTGTTAGCTTCTAACCTCTCTTCCTTCGAGATTGAAAGTTAATCCTTAAATACAAGCCTTAATTTGAATAATCACGTCATCTTCTCTGTAGGAAAGTTTTCAATAGAATAATATTTAAAGACCTATTATTCCCCAAGAGGATTAGTTGGAAAAACGCGAATATACCCGTTACACCGCGACTTTGCAAAAGCATATACTAATTGAATAATTTTTAGATATTTAGTGTTCCTTGAGTTAGAATACACATATGAAATATCATTTTAAGAATATTATTACAATAAAGAAATCAAGTCACCATTTTTGCAAAAAATGAAAAAAAATAACATATTTCAAAATATTCTCCTTTTATGAAAGACGTTTCTGCAATAATGATATCTTACTATAATCGAAATAATAACCGTTGTTTTCTGATAGAATTTCTCTGTTCTGATGTATTAAAATATGAATATTTGTAATTCTAAATTATATGTTTTAAAAATTCTATATAGTTCAAGCTTTGAACAGAAGTCTTATCTATGCATAATCAAAATATTATTAATATAGAGGGATTTTCCAAAAAAAAAAATATTTTTAAAATATGATTTCTTTTTTAATTTTTTTGCCAAAAAAAAAAAAAATGCCTTCAAAATTTTTTATTTTGTAATAATATTCATAAAACAATTTTGCATGTATATTCTAATTCAGGTGACACGACATATCAGAAAAAAATATATATTCTTTTATACTCATTTCTAAAATCACGATTTTGATCAACTTTAAATATTTGTTTGTGGGTGTAGTGTCTGACTGCTATTTGGAGGTAGATTCTTTAAGAGTTGGTGACGTTTCCGCATCTGCGGGGGAGGTGATTGATCCTCGAACGAGGAGTCAGGAAAGAGGGAATCCCTTGTGTTTTTGGAAGTGTGGAGTGCTTGACCGGGATTTGGTGTTAAGGAAAGCGAGTTAATATATATATATTGTTTGCATATGTATTTAGTTTCAGTTATTAATGAAAGGATAATAGACTCTATTAAACATAGAGAAAATCACAATTAAACTGTATATGGTCTTTGTTGACTTGATATTTAAGGCTTAATTACGACGTTAAATGAAGAAAGTAACTTGATATAAAAAGCATAATTAATACAACTTTGAAATAATTATTTACTGAAATCTTCTGAGAATAAGTTTTAAAGTTTAGTTATATTTATTTTCCGTTTTTGTTTTCTTAAAATATTTGGAATGATGTCGGTTAGTAATTAATTGATGTAGATTCCGAACAATATTCAGAAATAATAGAATAAGCTCTTCGCTCAAATACACGGATTAACCTGAATAATACCGTACTTTACATAGGCGAGCATTTTTCTAATCAATTATCTTCAGTCTCCCTACCTGTTTGACGTTATTTAATCTTTCTAGAGTTGATTAGAATTCACTAAGTTTATGAATAAAAATGAGTTCAGTTAAAGATTGAACTCTTCCTATTATATACAATTACTAAAAGGAGAATGTATAAGACGCACAAATAGAATATAGCATCTAATGTTAATTAATTCAATCAACAAAAGCTTTGTTTGTTTCTCTATTCCAGTATTTTGCTGTTTCAAAAGTCAAAATAAGGAAATTTATAATTTCTACTCTTGCTGATAAAATTTAGTTCATCTTTGAGGAGTTACTTCAAAAATTTGCATAAAATACTTCTTAAAAAATACTAATTATATGAGCCGTTTTCTTTGAAAATGGTGCAAGTCCCTTTTATATTACATGGAGATATTTAACACTTTCATATAGTAATTATATTTGTAATTTCATTAACTGCGAAAATTTACATTGACAAAATGATGAAAATTTTGAAGTATCTTTGGGGGAAATATATTCATAGATAAAAAGCTCATAAGAGATTGCATTCAACGTTATAATTAACTAACTTTTCGTCAAAAAGGAACTTACGTCACTTTTAAAGAAAACGGCTCATCTATAGATGCAGTCACAATAAACATTTCATATATTCTCACCAAAATTAATAAAAATTTGAATTTATTTTAAAATCTCACTTCTAACATTTCAAAAACCATTATAATTACAAATAGTTAATGAAATAGTGTAGAAATTTATTTAATTTTACTTTACTAAGCAATTTGATAGGGATGAACAGGAAAATGTAGAAAAAAATTACAAATCTTCTAAATTTTGATGCTCTTAAGAAAAATCATTACTTCTAAAAGTATTAAACTTGTATGCTAGGAAATTTATTTTCCAAATACTTCAAATTCAAAAGATAAATTTTCTTGTAGCTTTCTATTTCATTTCTTACGAAATATTTGATTAATTTTGCTATATTAATACCTTTTCCTTCTCAACAAAACTTTTTTTCTTCAAACAGATGGAAAAAACCCTGGTTGTGCTTTAAAGAAAGTAAATCGATTTCAATGACGCATGAGTTTGAGTTAATCGCTTTACTTGCTGAGGTTCACAAGAAAAAATAGAAGCCTTAGGGAAAATTAACTAATAGATATGGCTGGAACAAGATCTTTCGACTAAGAACCTAATTTACAAGACGGCTGGTATGAAAACAGATATTAGGAAAAAATTAAATAGGATTATGTGTTTGTGAGTGGAAACTGATTGATATTTTTGATGGCATATTACAACACTAATATTTCAAGTAAGAAAACGCTGGAAAAAAAAGTATTGACTAAACTGGAAATATTATTTTCATATTCTAGGGATTACATTTAATGCAATATATTTTGAAATTTAAAATTATATATGTATGTATACCACCTATTTCCGAATATATAAGCCGATCCGTGAATAAGAGGAGAGTGCATCTTTTCTTGAACATTTACCCGAAATTCGAAATTTGCAAATGTATGTCGAATTGAAAAAAGTATTCTTTTAGTTTTCAAGCATGTGTTGCCATGAGAGTGAAAATGTTGTTAGATGGGTTAAATGTTGTAAATAAATATTTTCGTATCAAATTGCTGTAAAGAAAAACGCCAGACGCCAACAGCGTTGTTTTTATTTCTAATAAACCTGTGTGAAGCTAATATATTCTGCCACCCATTTGTTTTCTTGTACGCTATATATGCTAGTCATACTTTCTCCTTCGTCTTTTTTTTTTTTTTGCTTTTAAAATGAGTGAGAAGAAAAATTCATACACAGCACGTGATCTATATTTTATGCCCTGAAACCCTGAAAGATTAATTCGGTGCATGGTGTGTGACCATACACATTTAGACACACCATTGAGTGAACGTGTGTTTTATGAACTATTGGGAAACTTGAATTTTTAATCAATGACTTTGAAAGATTTAAGTGTGTGACTTTTTCTTTCTTTTAGAATAAAAGTTCCTTTTAATGCACCCAAGAAGCTAAAATATTAAAATCACTTACGTATGGCTGACGAAAAACCGTTTTTCTTAGACTACAATTTTCCCAAGATTAGCAGATTCGTATATAAGCCTTTACTTTTAACTTAAAAAAGTTCCAAAATTTCTTGGCTTATAAACTGAAACATACGATACCTCCGTCTATCTCTCTCTCTCCATGTATGTATATTGTTTTTCAATCATGTTTTTTTTTTTCAATTTTTAAGAGAATTAGAAGTATAGTAACTGTTAGAATAGTAAAGACGGGTAGATTGAGATGTGTAGTGGATTCGCGAATCGTACCTCATTTTAAAATTTTATATAAAGACATACACGTTTAATATATCTTGTCCTAAATGGCCTTACTTGATATGGTATAGAAAAAAATGTGTGAGACATCAACTCAAATGTCAACCTATTACATGGCTATGGTTTTGGAACTAAGGCCGTCCCCAATAGCATTTTTCTTTAAAACTCTCCCTGTTGAGAGACTGATGCACGCGTGATCAGTCGAGGCTCAAAGTCCTCACGTTGGCACAGTGTGGAAGTTTGGAGAGGGGAATGTTAATTCCGGTATCGTCCTCGTTGTTGAACAATCAAAATTAAGTGGTTTGTCACCCATAACTTTCGTGTTGCTTCGTAGTCACCAACAGGGTCTTTGCAGCTCCGGAGTGATAATTATCAAACAGAAATTTGGATCTGGAAATAGAAAATGAAACATGTGGCTTACTTAAACTTTAAAATGGAAATAAAAAGTAGTTTAGTAATTCAACTTTAAGTAAAGAACTTAGACTTATAGTCTTCCATTATTAATATATAATATCTTTTATGATTTTAATAAATTTCATTCTATGATCAATTAGAACATGTATTGTATCGCACTTTACGACCAAAATCCCCTACAATTGTGATAGAAACCAAATGTGTGTGTAACCAAAGAGTATACGAGTTGTGCCCCCCCCCCCCGAAAAAAAAATGAGACTGGTCCAATAAATCATTGTACTTACAAAATAGGTTCGCCATGACAGTATTACCTTCAAAGTAGTTTCCTTCAGCATTCACACACTTCTGCATTCGGTGCTGCCATTTCTGGTAACAGTTATGTAACGAGGAGTTTGGAAGCCCCTTTAGGAGATTTTTCGTTTTTCCTGAACCACTTCAACTGAGGTTAAATGGGTTCCTTTTCATCTAGATTTATTCGTAAGAAAAAAAAGTCTCATGGAGCCAAATCGGGTGAATAAGGAGGGTGCTCCATCATAGTAATGTTTTTGCTGGTCAGAAACTTCTTGACAGATAGTACCATGTGAGCGGATGCATTATCTTGGATCCATCACTCCCCAATTCTGGCCTTTTTTCCTAATTTTCTTACGAAGTCTTTTTAGTACTTCAATGAAGTAGTATTGATTAACAATCTGACCACTGATGTGAGTAGCCACCCACTCCTATCACGAATTTTGGGTATGTTTTGGTCCTTAATCGCTGACCTTGGGTACCCAGCTAGTTCATCCTCTCTCACACTGACCCTTCCCCCTGAAAACCTCTTATACCATTCAAACACATGTGCGCTAAACAAAGCTTCATCTCCATGTTTTCGAGGCTGATTTTTTAGGTTTCACAAGAAACTAGATGTTGATTCGACATTTTTCAGGCAGAATGCAGTTGCACGTGTTCACTCAATGATGCAGTACTCCCAACTGGCGTGATCGACTAAAACGAAACTGGCCACATGAATAGAGAAGGTATATGGGATGACGTCATCAAAACAATTGCTGCCAACTCCACTTTTTTTTCAAGCGACACATTTAGTCTCGTTTTTTTTTTTTTTTTTTTCCGTGTGTCACATCTACTGTATTTCAGTGTTTCTGTTTCTCAGATCTGAAAAAATAGAGATAATTTAAATACTCTCTCTTTCTCTCTCTCGATTATATTAAAGCCAATAAAGGTGCATAAATAGTAATGTATGTATACAGTACTTTTGTCACAAGAAATGGCCAAGTTCTTGTATAAATATGAAGAGAAAAATTAATTTATTTCAAATATTATTTATATTGAATATTAAACTGCTATAACATTTCAAAGGCATGAAACACATCAAGTTTTAATATAAAAATTCGTAAGACCTAGTAGTCTTATTAAGTAAGAATAATTGATTAACCTTCGACGAAATCTTAAGTTTAAGTATTGTCTCTGTGATAGATCTAACTCTAAACGATTTAACAATATTCTTTCCTTTAATAACGTGGAAAAAAACTATTGTTGTTTTCCATTATTTCTTGCAAATTCATTGGCATGATAATATTTCTAAATTTTATATTGTTTTATAATTTTACTGATGATTTTGTTCAACAGAACAGTTATAATGATGATTTTTGTATCTTGGCTGCAACGGTAAGGATAAAATGTAAAAAATTGAGAAATGAGCTGAAAGTTAAAAGTAATAGCAAGAATTAAACTAATTATATGGTTCAAGTTATATTTAAATTAGTTGAAAGTAAAATAAAAAAAATACAAAATTAGGTAAAATATGTCAGACAAAAACTATAAGTAAACTATTATTCAAGCAAAAAACTGATTCGTTTTTTTTTTTAAATTACATACATCTCTACAAATAGTTTTATTTTTCGAACAAAAATATCCTTTCAGTAACTAACAATTTCCGAATCAGTGTTACAGAACACATCACAAATGATGCAAAATTTTTGTCATACACAAACGAACGCACAGACACGTTTACTTTACCTTTGCAAGATCAATGATTTTAACTATAATTTGCCAACGTTCATAGCCAAAAAGAGGAATTTTTGTAGAAAGTAATATAATTTGAATAGAGTTAAAATAACTGTAACTTTACTTTGCTATAATATTAACATCAGCCACAGATTTTTTTTCATTTAGAGAAACTAGTTGTCATTTCATTTATTGTGTCAACTTCCCGTTAATACAGTGCTTCTCAAACTTTCAGTATTTGTGACGCAATTTTCAATCATAATTTTCCCCCATACAATAATAATGCATTGAATACAATAAAAATATACTTTGACGCTAAAGCTGCAATATGACTTTAATTATAAACCATACAAACTACCAAAATAAGTATTAAACTATGTACATGACAAGAGCCTGAGAGGCACTAAAATTATTGAACTTGTTTCTAATTTAATACTGATAAATTAATTATCAATAACATTGTGAAGTACTGACTCATTTATAAGTATATTATTTTAGTGTAAATGTGTACTTAATTTTTACTACACCACAATATATTTTGCTTTGCTTCCTTTTAGTAAATTTCCACTTATATTAAATCTTTTATTTTCGACTTTTTAATAAGCCCTCCCCCCTCCTATAGGGATATAAAGCCTCCCTAGGGAGCACGCCCCACAGTTTGAGAAATCCTGTTTTAATAGCATTACTATATTGGTTATTTTATTGTTTGAATTTCCAAATTTTTATCGTGTCTGTGGTAGCCACACACACAAAAGTAATCATAGTTCGCAAACTCGTGATTAGCGTTGTTAAGTAGTTGCATTGTTCAAACTTATGGTATACAGAGGTTGATGTATATTAAATATGTTGAGGCCCTAAATCCTAACATTGGGGTAGGATAGAAATTTAGAGAGTAAGGTATTCTTGTAGTCCCATTCTTGTAGTACGGGGGTGGGCAGACTTTTCCAGGATGCGGGCTATTTCTAATATTTTCAAGCTGTTGCGGTCCACCAAATGTCAGTGGTGCTCTGAAGGAGGGAAGGGGGGCACTGGTCCGGACCCTCCGCAATAGCCTTTGATTTTTTTTCCGATTGATTATAATCCCATGTATATATAGTACGTAAAATCTAATTTAAGTATTCATTAATAATATGTTTTTTATTTAACGCTTATTATTTATTTAATAGTTTCTTTTTTACAGTTTTTTTACAATCTACAAAATTAAAAAAAAGTATGTTTGACTGCGTATTGGGGTATGCTACGAGAATGATAGACTTTCGACTCTCGATCCCGTCTCCCCCCTTGAAAAATTCTTGTGTGCACCAATGTCCAGTGTCGTAGGTGTTGTGAGGTTGGAAAAGGGGGGCTTACAATATTTATAATAAATTAATAATAAATACGGAATACGTACTTACTTGCAGAACTAAAATTTAAAAAAAAAACTAACACTTTTAAAACTACGTTTAAAGCGAAACGTAAAATACAAACATAATAATAATATCAATGATGCATTTATTAGCAAACAATTCAAACTATGTAAAAAATAAAACGTTTTCATCTTAAGTTAGTTTTCTTTGCTTTACTCGCAGTCAGCAGCAGACTTAGTCTGCAGACTTCAGCCAATCTTGAATATTTCCGTATATAGATACTAGCTGCTAAAATCTTCAGGCGGTCACCCCAAAATGTCTTGGCGGTCCACCGGTCATTCGCGATCGACGTAATGCCCACCCCGGTTGTAGTATCATCGTCACTTGACATTGGTTTAAAATTACGAGGTCCGTCGCCAGTAGTCCTCATGTTGGTTTACAGTTCGACATAAATAGAAGCAAAATCAAATGTGTAATCGAGTTCTTATTTATTATGATTCTGCGTAGTGGGAAAAAAGTAAAAAATAAGTCATATTCACTATTTTTTACCTTTAAGAATCAAATATATGCCTTTTTAGAAGTACAAAATGGAGAGAAATATTTAGCAATTCGTCTGTCTTTTTCATCTCTTTCATGCAATCCATCATGTCTTCTTCAAAAACCACATTGCAATAAATATAGTCAATTAGCTTAAAATATGACTTTTAAATAAATTAGTTATTTTCATTTATGGGATAAAAAACTCAACGTGACGGAACAGGAAAAAATCAAAGTAAATGCAATTAATGTAATAGAAAGTATTAACGCAAATAGTTGCGAGGGAGTGCCCTTCCCATTAATTGAATTGATTATTTTTCTCAAGAATAACGTGGCAGACTTTATTTAAACTAATTTAAATTTAAGGTGAAGACTCTCAAATTCTGTAAACAATAAATTACAGTTGTCTTGAAAAATAAGTTAGAAGAAATCCTTTTTACTACTTAGTGAAGTGCATACTTTTTGTTCTATAATCAAAATGGATTTAATATTTGATTAATATTTAAGTATATTTTTTTTTTGTTAAATACTGTATTTACTCGAATCTAAGCCACACTATTTTTCCAGTGTTCATGCTACTGAAAATTGGGTATGGCTTAGAATCGAAGGTAAAACATTTCTTAAATGGGGGGGGGGGGAGTTTTGGCCCTTTTTGGAAGGAAAAGCGTAACCATTCATTCTCGTCACTTGCATCGGTGACTTATTCCATTTCGTAGTTCATCTCCAGTATTCAGTCTACCCTAAACATTGTTGCCTCCTCGCATTTAGGAAGCATTTTTGTATACGCTTTCTTTTAATCACCTTAACATCAAAGATATCGATAATAGCATTAAGACGGGTTCATTATGACACAAGTGTGAAAAGGGAGGCAATTTTATACGCAGAAAAAAAAAGGAAACAGAGCAGCGGCTACTGAAAATTTGACATGGATGAAATAAATATATGTCGATGGCGCAATCAAAATCATATAATTTTTGCTTGTAAATGTTGAGCAGTCTTTAATAATTCTTACGTTCTTCTGTTATTCATTCTTTTTAAAAAAATGTTGCATGACAAATGCATCGAATGGCACGGAAGACGACACCGTGTCGGAAAATGGCGACTCCAGCACCAATTCCCAAGTCAGCTGTGACGTTGGAGTGACGAATCATTTGCAAAACATGATGCTGTCGGTTAGAGTAATTATAGGTTAATGTATGTATTTGAAAGATTTTAATAATGGTAAAAAATTAATTATTAACTCCGTATTATTTCTCATTAAAACTTTAAAAAAAAATTCTTAAGCATCAGATATTGATGAAACATTCTAATAACCCTTTTACTAAAAAAACCCCTTTTATTTAAAGATGAACCCTTTTATAAAATCTGTTATTTTTTTTCTCAAAAACGTACAGAGATTGGGAGTGCTACTTAGAATCGATGCCAATATTTTTCACGAAAACATTTTGAGAATTTGGGGTAAGGCTTAGATTCGAGACAATACGGTATATATATTTAAAATAAGAAAGCCAATTCCTTCATAAAAGAAAATTGATTAAACTACTATTATATATTATTTTTTTAAATCATAATCATTTCTCTGTGATGAAATCCTTGATTCTATTTTAAGGTAATAGAACATTAACTCCTATGCTGCTGTTTTGCATAAGTTTGCTTCAAAAAGAAAATATCCTAATCTTCTTTTGTGTTTAACGGCTTCTTAAATTTTTCAATACGTTTTAATCCTCTTTTCTAATTTGTTTTTCTCAGTCCAAATTTGCAAAATATTCCAAATCCTGCAAATGACAAAAAATATTTTAAGCCTCCAAAAATATATATTGAAATTGAATTCGACAAATATTTAGGGTATTAAATAAATATTTTACTGATCTCTATTCACTTTCTTCTAGATAATATTTCAATTATAAATTAAATGAAAGTGTAGGCTTACATATATCGAAAGAAATTTAAATGTATATATATGTAAAAAGATAAGAAATAGTAGAATTTTAAATTGCTTTAAGATGTTGAATAATGCTGATTAAATTGTTTTCACTAATGGAGAAGGATCAAAAACAATAAAATAATAAACTATAAAATTGTTTTCAAGACTGATTACGAGATTATTTTACAGTCTGTATCTATTCAATGGAAATTAAAAAATATCAAATTGTAGATGATATCTTAAGCAAAGAGCACACGAGAAATTAAAACTTCCAAAGGCTATTCGAGCTTAGAAATACAAAATTAAAAGTATTTAAGATAAGATTTTATGATAGAAAAATGATATTATTAAATATTTTCGTAGACATTTGCCCTTTTTCGAATACGCCTTTTCCTTATTTTAATCTTTTAAAAATAGCAATACCAAATGTTTTTAAAACGGTTTACAGAGAAAATTTAATTTAAGAATGTAATACTGATATATTGTATGTGTATACAAAGTTATAATACAATCTGCTAACGGGAGGATAATATAATTTAGATAGAGGATTATTATTTCATTTGGAATAAGATCATAGATTAAAGCAAGTAGATCATTATCTATTTAAAAGGAAACGAAAAATATCAAATTCAGAAGATATCTTATTACTGTTTAAGTAACGATCATGAGAAATTAAAACTATTTAAGGCTATTCGGGCTGAAAAATCTTTAAAAATAAAAATGAAAAAATGTGTGTATGTGTAACAATGTAATATGTGGCATGTGTAATCAGGAATGCTCTCCAGATCTGGAATATAACACGGAAACTAAGAGTCCTTTTATTGTTTCGTTTTCAATTACTTAAAACTAATATATTTGAAGATATTATTGCTTTATAACAGTTGTGTTTAATTTGCAACGAAATTCTTATGTCGTACTTTTAAAAAAGATTATAACCTTTCTTTAATGGATATTTATTTTTTTTTAAAAATACGTCTCAATTTTTATTTTTACTTCTATTATTTTGCTTTGCTTACTCTTGACGCTTATGGCGAAGAGTAATCGGTGTCAAATGAATGATTAATTTTTCCTATTGATGCAATAAATATGAATTTAAGATACAAGTAGTATTCCTTTGTTAAATATTTTATTTTTTAAATATTATTAACTGCATGTACCTTTTGAGCACAGACAGTTAATTAAATAACGATATAATTTTCTTTTCTGTTCCATAACTTGAAAAAAAAATTATAGTTT